>CM075820.1:31963798-32563798 GCA_037975025.1 Excoecaria agallocha | reverse complement strand
TTTGAGATAAAAAACTAGGGTGAATTAAGCTAAATGTATAATGAATGATAAATGAATAAACTAAACTAACATGCAAAATAAAAACTAAACCTGCAAACCGACTAAAACAAAATAATTCATGAGTAAGAAAATGAGCAAGGTAAGAAAAACTCCCTTAATTTGATCTTCAATTTCTAGCTCAGCTGAGCTCTATCCCCCTCTTTAAAATCTTGCTGTCCTCAGCAAAGTATGAAAAATTTAAGCACACTTCATCACTTTTGAGAAACAAATTAGTGACCAAGAAGAAATGTAAGCTCACCATACTTAGAACCATAATTAAGTCAAAAAGAAGCAAGAGGTTAATGGAATTAAGTTAACAAGCAAACATGCCTCTAAACCCAATGTAGTGCAATAAACAAGACCTAATAATCATGGTAACTAAGCGAAGAAATGTAACTAGGCCAAACTTGCTTAAATGCTTATTGTATACTATCCATATGGTACAAGGTGGACAATGTGTTAATGCATATTCTCAATGTTAAAGATAATTGGTGATGGTTAGGCTTAAATCAAAGGAAGAGATAGATTTTAATTGGTCATGGTAAGCACAAAAGGAAATAAGCCAATTCAAATACAAACTCAACCTATATAAAGCCACAATGAAGTTCAATGTCAAACAATAAGTAGCTAAGAGTAAATGCAATGCATAACTGAAGATCAATCTCTCAGCAAACTTATATTCAACACTAATGAAACCTATGCCAATTTATTTGAATTAAGCTCATCAAGTACATCATACAATGAAAAACTAAGTGTGTAACTTAGTGGAAATGTGTGTGCTTGGGTAAGAAATGAAGTGCAACATGTTTTATCACAAAAGTCCCAATTAGCCATGACATGCATCATAAAGATATTAATGAAAATCAAGTCATCCATATTATGCTCAATTGAATGTATATATAAAAAATGATGTAACAAAACTGTCAGGTAATGACTTGAGTAAAATTTAAAGCACTAGAATTAGATAACACGGCGGTTCACTAGCCGGTTAGCAGGCGAGGTTAAGGGGCGATGCCCCTTACGGGTTCTTGCTGCCCCTGGGCAGGGTCGAAGGGCAACGTCCCTCGAAGCTTTGAAGCAACGAGGAACTTATTCAAAATTTTCTGCACAAACCTTATTCTGAATCCCTGAAACAATCAAATTCTGAGCAATCATATCAGACTTGGTTATTCAATAATAATGCAAGAAATAAACATGTGTAAAGTGCAATATTGAACAAGTGATAGTGTGCTTACTTGAATCAATGAGGATAGAAATAATGAAAAAAATGGAGTTAAACTTTGAGGTGTGTGCTTGAGTGAGTGAGTGGTGTAATGGGAGTGTGTGAAGGTGTGGTGAGTGATGTATGAGTGAGGGGAGTGGTAAAAGCAAAGAAAATAAAAATGTAAGGGAAGAAAGAAAATAAATACTGTGGCCATGGACAGTGCTCTCACACGTGGCCACGTGTGGGTGTAGGCATACCCACACGTGGGCACACATGGGGGCGTATGGGCAAGAGGCAGCAGATGCGTAGGCATGTGAGGGCAAAGCTAACTGGGCACGTGAGCACGCAATTTTTGATGGGGCAAAGTAGATTCTTGTACGTGGCCACACTTTTGCCAATGCTAACAAATGCGTGGGCGTGCGAAAGGAAGGGCATGAGGCAAAAAGTTCACATGTGGGCGCGCATGGCTGGGAAAGAGATAACCCGTGGGCACGCAAGAGAGCGCACTACTGCTTGGCTTCGAGAATTTTTTATGGCTTCTTCCTGTACTCTTTAGCTTAATTTCCTGCACATTAAAACACCAGGTTAATTTTCATTCATCTTGATTCATTTTTAACAAAATTTAAATTCAATCCCATTAATAATATTAATCCTTTACTCATGTAAATCAAAATTGAATCAATTTTTGCCAAAACTTCATCAAATTTGATTTTTGAACCATAAAAACCAATTATAACTCCACTCATACTCAATTAAGCCTTTCCCTTCTTGTTAAGCTCTAATCAAACAATATATACTTAAATTTCAATCCATTCTTGATCGAGCATATGCAAGTTTCCTCTTTAAATTCTCAGCACCAAGCAACAATATGCAAATTCACATCTAAATGACTCAAGACACATAAAACCATACTTACCTCAAAAATCATCATCTCAAAAATCATCATTTTAGCTTATTAACTTACTAATCTTACAAAGACCATTAGAAGCTGATGTTCTACCCAAATCTTAAACTCATGAATTACAAGACACAAACTAATAACAAACATGCATTAAACTTTAAACTAAAATAAAAAATAAAAAACAATGGCAAAACAATAACATGCAAAACATAAAAAGAGTTGATAGAAATTTAAAGAGAAGAGTTAGAGAAGAAGTTCTGGTTTATTGAGTCCCAGCTCGACTCATGTTACTCTCGGGAGGTCGAGCTTGTGATCCAAATATAGGTCTCTTCGGACTTTATTCCTCATTTTCTCCCGTTAGTAGAAGAAATTTTCGTAGTTTATCAAAGCTTGAAACTCCATATCTTTAATAAAATATGACTCCTCCTTTGGCTCATTTATCACGAACTCTACCGGCTCTTCTAGCCTAAATAAATCCTTCAAGCGGACTGAATCTAGTGTCTCCACCTGAAAATTTTTCCTTTCTTGCTTCTTTGGTGATAAATTCTCTACAAGAGATCCTATACCTTCTAAATAAATACATGACTTATCCTCAAATATGAATTGTTCCTCTTATTCCTTATCCTTCATAAATGAATGATTTGGTTCTTTTTCCTTACCATCATCACCTTGAGTGCTCAAAAGTTCTAGCTTAGATTCCAACTATTCAATTCCATGCTCTTTATCCCTTAATAAATTTTCTTGACTTTTAATTGTCTCCTCTTGAGTCCTTATTTTCTCTTCTTGAATTCTAAACTTTTCCTCTTGAGCCCTTAATGTAGCCTCCAACTCCTCTTTTTCAGCATAAAATTCCCTTTCCTTTCTTATAAGTAAGTCACAAACATTTTCAGTTTCGGAGATAATAGCCTCTTGCGTGGCCTTTCATCTTTCTTTTTCAGCCCTAAATTGCTCGTCCTTACATATAAGCTGGTTATGAAGACGTTGATTCTCAGAGATACAGGCCTCTTTTGAGTATCGCAGTTCTTGATTCTCTCTTTTCAATTCTTCCATTTGTGCTTTCAAAGTCCAAAGAGAATAAGACTCTTCAGCAATGGATGGTGATGAATAAGGATTTTGTGATTGTGCACGCAATCGTTCTATCTCCTCTCTTCCTCTTAATAGATCATTCATTCGTTGTTTCAAAAGAAATAATTCATAATATTGGACATCATCTTGCATCATCTTGAAGAATGTCTTAAATTGTTCCTGCAAAGAACAATCACCAAATCAAAAATAAAATGAAAATAAAAAATCTCAGACTAACTCAATCAAAGATATTAAACAAACACCGCTATTCCCCGGCAACGGCGTCAAAAACTTGACCGGATTCTAGCAAGTGTACTAGATCGGCTAGTAATATAGGAAAATATAGATTAAGATCCCAAAATATAGTACCCAAGGGAACATGGATTGCTAAGAATAATATCTATGTATGAATTAAATTAATCCGAGATTGTTTCCCAAATATTTTTTATTTAAAAGCAAAAATTAAATAAAATAAACAATGAAACAAAACAAACGCTAAAAATAAATTAACATGAATTAAAAACAAAATAATAACTGGAATTCTCTTACTAAAAAAACTATCAACCTTAACTTTCATTGTAATGACTTAAATTCAATAAAAACACCAGTGATTATGAAGAATTCAGATAAATAAAACTAGATAACTTTACTCAAGATTATCATTCCAAGCATTAAAATTCTCTTATTCATAACAATTCAACACTTAGCATAAAAGTTTGAATTAATCCTCCTAGATGTCTATTAAAGCCTTTTTCAAGAGATTTAACTTTCACCTATTCTTAGTTCTTCCTCTCTTAGTATTAACCAATAAAATTAACACATAATTATCTCATATTTCGGATAATAATCATGCATAAATATTAAAGAGTTAACCCAAGAACATGTAAATCATTAACTATGTCAAAATCAATTTTTAGTTATTTATTCAATAAACCAACAATCAATCTCAACACAATCAAAGATTAGAATATGCTTAAAACCAAAAAATAATCAACCGATATTGAAATTAAGCTCAAAATAAAGTCATAACAATGAAAATATAAGTTTTCAAGAATCCATTAGCAAAAGAAGAAAAAACTATTTCCTAAACATGTTTAAAAACTAAAACAAAGCTTTAAAAAAATAAAAACAGAAAAACAACGTAAAATAAACTAAGCTTAATTCTAAGATTGGATTTTTTCCTCCCTTTTCTCTTGTGTTTCAGACTGCTATTTATAGGCCAAAGATGTCGTGGATCCCTTCTCAAACTCCAAAATCAAATAGGAAGCAAACTCTGCTAAATCAGGAAGCTCGAGAAAATCCTTCGCGAAGTGGGAGTCTTCAGCACGTGGCCACGCCTTTCCCATTGCATTTTTACACGTGGTCACGTGTCCCATTGAAGTTCCTCACACGTGGTCACGTGTGGATTAGCCTTGTTTTACACGTGGTCACGTGTTACTTGGTTCAATCTCTCACATGGCCATGTGATCCTTCCTTCTCTCCATTTCACGTGGGCAAGTCTCCTCACTTCCTTCTTCCAAAAACTCTTTCACGTGGCCACTTAATTCCTTTAGCTATTCTACCCGTGGCCATGCGTTTGTCTTCTGGACTTCACGATAATATCTTAACATGAATTTTCCAAATTTACAGTTTTGGCCCAAATCTTCTTGTCTTTTTACAATTAAGTCCTTTTTCTTGCAAATTAATCCTAAAAAACGCCAAAATTTATAATTAACTCCAAAAACATAAAATTAACCAATTAAACTCAAATCTAACCTAATTAACACAAAATTAACCTAATTAAACACCTAAAAATACTATATAAATTACCATTATCACCTATGTCTTTGGATTAGGACGTTGTATGTGTTGACATCGAATTTTGATGAGAATTGGAAATTAGAAGTTTTATGCTTGTGAACGCAGTATTGGAGGTGGAGAAAATTTATTAGGAGTGTGAATTTGAACAATTGCAGGTTTGGATAGCATGATTTTTAAGATGTTGTGCTGCCAAAAATTTTATCAAATGAATAGTGAAGTTAGCAAAGCTTAGCATGACTATATCATAAATTATAATTTTGCTTATCCTATTGATTAGGGTGTTACAAAAGCGATAAAAGGAAATAAACAATTCCTACTTAAATCTATTACAAGAGTAAATCGTCCAATAGAAGAGAATAAAAGATTATACATAAAATGGGCCATTCTTTAAATTTGGGGACATTGGTTGTCACATATATATTTACAAAAGGGAAGATAAAGAGCCTTTATCAATTTTAAGAAAACATTGGATGAGTGATCCCCATTTTAATGAAAATAAGTTGCTTCTTTTATTGCGTAATTTTTGAGATAAAAATTAGGACATTAGTCCATTTTGTTAATGGAAATACAAGTTAATTGAATATAAAACATTTAATGACTTTATCAATTAGCGTGTTGAAAATTCTTTTTTCACTAAATTATTACATTTTCAAAAAATGAAATACATTCAAAAATGAATAAAGTACCAAAAATAAATAAATGAAGCATAATAAATCAAAATAAATTAAAATATAAATTAAATGCAATAAAAGGAGGAAAAAGGTAGAAAAGAACCGTTCAAAGAAGGGGAACCTTCACGGCTAAATAATTCTCCCAAAAAGACACAGTAAATGCATGAAAATAATAGCTCACACAAATATACAAATAAAGCAAATTGATTAGCAATGTCAAAAAAAAATTAAACATTAAACAAAATAATCACAAAAGCATGCTGCAATAAATAAATAAAAGAAAATAGAATGCAAATCATATCGTAAAAAGTCAAAAATGAAGCTAAAATGCATCTAAACATTTGAAATGACCTACCCTTAAAAAAAAACAGCATTAAAATGCATTAAAAAGAAATAAAATTTGATAAGAAATTACAATATATAATGAATGGAAATCGTAGATGGATTTATATATTAAACTTATGATTTGCAATTTATGAATTTAAAAAACTAAGTTGGTAGAATGATAGAATTGCAGATGGAGAATTATAACATTATAGTATTGCAGAAGTAGATTTGATGTCATGAAAAATGGAAAAGAAATTGAAAGAAAATTAAATATATTTGAGAACTAATAGATTTTAAGTTGGAATTGATAAGTAGAGAGTGGAATATTTCTGAAAGAGAAAATTCAAAAATGGCAATTATAAATGAGAAAATTAAAAAAAAAATGGTATTTAAAAGTTGGAAATGTGGAGGACAAAATATGAATTTTTTTTTTTAGATAGAAATTGGAAGAAATAATAGAGTTGGGCCAGTAATGTTTAAAGTTCAGATGGCGTGCGTATAAGTGTGAAAAATTAGAAAGTATTGGGGCCTCGGAGGCAATAACGCAATCCAGTCCTTTCTACAAATTTCCCAAATTTCTCACAAAGAAGAAGACCAAAGTGTAGAAGAAGATCATCTGGCTGAGAATCGGACGATAAAGATGTCGTTGGATGCATACGAGAAAGTGAAAGGAGGAAGACTAATCTTTAAAGGCGGGAGCTTAGCAACCACCAGCAAATCCATCGACAAGAAGAAGAAGAAGAAGAAAAAGAACCAGAACGGCGAGGTTGGGGAGGGTGATGCCCACCTTTCATCCACCGGAAGCATCGAAACTGGCGGAGACAGTGGCAGTGCCGGCGAGGTTTACACAATAGACGCCGCCAAGCGTCTGAAATACGAGGAGCTTTTCCCCGTAGAGACTAAGAAGTTCGGTTATAAGCCCAAGTCCGTTTTCAAATCATTGGAGGATGCTTTGGATGATCGCGTCAAGAAGAAGGCCGATCGCTACTGTAAATGATTCAATCTTTCAGGTTCGTTACTTTAATTTGGGGTTTTGTTACTTGAATTGCTTGTAGAGCCTTGTAACAATGACGTGTTTAATCTCTAATTTAGGGTTTATAAGCTTTTGTAATTGCCAAAGCTAATATTAGTATTTCAATGGTTTAGTAATTTCTAATTCGAATGGCTGTGCGGTTTGTTGCATTGGTTGAAGGGTTTTTCTCGTGTTCAATTTTGTATAAACAGGAGAAGGATATGGATTTGATTATTTGACCGTAAGCCATGACATGTAATATTGGTTAATTATGGGTTTTCTTAACCAATGGAATTATGAAGTTTTGCTTCTTGTGTTTGTAACCCAGGCTTATCTACAAATTTCTTCTTCTTTCACTTTCTGCGTCAAGTCATGTCATCAAAATTTTAAGCTTCTCATATGGAGCTTTTGTCGCATAGCCTCATTTTAATCTTGTTCTTTTTCAGCATCGTATGTGTGTTCATCATCAAACAAATATATTAATAGATTTTTGTTAGGACAGAATTACTCATTGACCATTGCCAAACATACTTTTAAATGATGCAGTAAGCTCCCTTGTGCCGCATAATAGAGTAGTTCCACCCTATTTTAGATCTTAGTTTGGTTAAAATTTGCCTCCAGCTTACGATTTTGTCTCTGTTCTCACTTTTTTTTATATGTTTTGATTTTCTTTCCTTCTTTTTATGATCCAAGTCTTGTTTTTTTTTTGCTGCGTTGGGGCATATTCCCCTATAATTTTAATTTTTATTTGAATATGTGATTAAGTTGGGCTTTCTAATTTCAATTTCTCGTAAAAGATTCTGATTTTCAACTTGTTATGAATTTAGAATATGCTACTCCTTAGTGCTGCGAAAATGTTCAAGCCATAGTGAGAATCCATTATTAACTTGATCGGACATTCGACACAGTCATTGTTACTTCATTTAATGCCAGTGGCTCCTATTTCAGCATTTTATATGCTTGATCTTGCTACTATTAAGCATGTAATAAAGGTATGTTTTCATTATATAAATGAGATCTTCTAAGAGTCAACTTTCCAGGAGTTCTAAGTATCGAGTCCTTAGCTAAATGCTAACATAATTTTACTGAGTAATGGTGTATAGTTGAGGCAGAGGAAAGTGTAGATGAACCCATAAAGCTAGTTTCTAAAATGCTAGACAATCAATTCAAAGTAGTCTCGTAGAAAATGGTTTTTCTGGCTTGAAATATTTTTCTTGTTGGGAACACACTTTTATATCTTTTGCCTATTGGTGAGGGTAAGGCCGATGAGATGTGACCTTCGCATAGAGTTGATGTATGAGTGGAAACAGCTGACGAGTGGCAAATTGATACAGGTATTATTGGGATGAAATATGGGGATCTGGGTCTAAATAGTTCGGATTTCAGCGTCAAGGCTCGCACTACTATTCGCTATTTTGCAATTTGACAGTTCCCTGGCTGAACGGCTCTTCTGCAAGTAGGTCTGTACTTTATACGGCATTTGGATTATGGTTCATTGGTTTGGATTAATCAGAATGGTAATTTGGCTAGTAGGAAGTGAGTGCGTAGTTGTGAGGTTAAGGCTATGGATGATAACGTACAATTATAGGCTATAAATTATGTTAAATTCCTTTTCTTTTTTTTGGGCTAGACTCTTTTTATATCCAGGAAGTTTGGAAGAAGGCTAAATCATTGAATTTAGGCAGTGTTTTGTGTAACACTTGTGATACCCTTTTGGTTTGTGTTCTTCCTATCAAGTTAAGCCCTTGTCTTATATGGGATTTGGTGCTGTTTGAAGGTAGGATTGAGAAGGATTGGAGTTCAGAACTCGTTGGGAAATGTATAATTTATTCATGCATAATTTATATTTAAGACTTCCATCTAATTAAAAATTCTAATTTTTTTTTCTGCAAATTTAATTTTTAACTGTTTTCTAATGAATTTTAGAAAGCAAAGAGTTTCCACTAATTAAAACCTTTCTTTCTTTTATATACTAATAGGGATAGGAGTTAAATTTGCTTCTAAAATATATATAAAAAAAATGTACAAATTGGCCCTGAAATTTGTTTCTTTAAGGAAATACTCTTAAAATTATTGAAAATGGTATAGATTTGTTTTTTTGAGGGTAAGTATGGATATTTCAAATATGGATATGTTTTTCGACGGTAAATATGAAAAATTGGTTCACAAATGTCTATAAAATATTCATATTTGTTATTTAAAGTATCGAATAAAGGTAAGTATGAACTATTTTTTAATAGGCTAAATATCTAAAATATCTTTTGAATTTATATTTATTTTTATAATTAATATCTGAATTTTTATCGTGTTTAGATTACTATTTGAAATTCAGATAGTAATTTATAATAATATCTGAAATTCAGATGGTAATATAGACAAAATAAAAGTGCAGATATTAATTAAGAAAATAAATACAAATTTATGGGTGTTTTAGGTATTAAGTTTTTTTTAAATGGTTATTTATAATAATGTTTGAAATTTAAGTGGTGATTTAAATATGATAAAAATTTAGGTATTAATTATAAAAATAAATATAAATTTAGGGATATTTTAAGTATTAAGCCTTTTAATATTTTTTTTATTTTGAAACAATAAATTTTACAAATTTGGCCTTTAGTTTTAACTGGGAAAATGAAATCTTTTTATTATTTCATGAAGCATGAAAAATACATTTTCGATGATTTATTAAGCTAACTAGGATTGGAGCTAAAATAAGATTGGCCTAGTTTGGTTTGTTTTCAATTTCATCAACCGCTCGCATAGGTTTATAGTTCCACAATTTGAAAATCTGTTTTACTAAATACAAGTCTGGTCTTTTAGTTTGTGCTGACCTCCACCATCATCAACAAATAACAATCTCCTTCACAAGATGGTAAAAAAAAAAACCATTTTCTCTTTCGCTTGAGACCGGAAACTTGCTTTTTCCATCGACTCTAGTTTGCTTAAACCTTTTGAACTTCAGTCCCTCATATTTCTACTTGTGAAAATACTTAGATAAACGAAGGCTTAAGCGTCAAATAGGCTCTTCAAATCTGTTAGAACAGTTTTAGTGATTTGATTGGATCAACTATATCCTTAAAAATTAAATTTATCCTAAATAATTCTCAAACAATCAAAATTAAGTCATATACATCTCAATTGAAATAAAAATGTTTTATCTATTTACATCCAATTAACTTCATGTTATGAGTTTTTTTTTTATTTATTTAATTAGCATTTTCAAACTAATGCAAATTAAATTGTTGAGTACTTTGCCGTTGATGTTAGACGGATCATTAAATTAGGATTTATTTGATCTAATTTTAATTTTTTTAAGAGTAAAATTAATCCAATTAAATTATTAAAAATTTATTTAATTAAATACATAAATTAAAAGTGTCTATTTGACTTTTTCGACCGTAAATCGACCTAATAGCATAAAATAAAACTTTTTTTAATTGTTATTCTCATAATCCCATTTTTAGGATTTCATTAAAGAGGGGACATGACATGAGATTGCAGTCATGAGGTAGCAGCCTATTACTGACTAATGCAGTGCAGAAAATTTCATTTTGGATTTCAATGCTTTATTCTATTAATTTATAGATTTGGCTCAACTAATTTTTATTAGTGGTAATCTGATGCATTCGACATATTGTATTGCAATAATTTTAACCGTTGATTAAAAATAAAATTTAACCAATTGTGGTTGGTGTGAGTGGTAAGACACTCTCATCCCTTAAGTGAGGTCAGGGGTTCGATCCCCCTCACGTACGGAGCAACACATTGGCCAGCACACTACCCCTTAATTGAGCCGATACGGTGCGAACGAGGATTAGTCTGGGTGTGGTACGGGCTTAAAGGTGCCTTCCACAGTTGGAGCCCATCCAGGATATTCCGTGCATTTCGCAAAAAAAAAATTAAAATAAAATTTAATTTAATAATTAATATATTAGATGTATCAGAAAAGAACTCTAAAGGAAATTGTTAAAAGAATTTGTTCCTTAATATGAAATTACGTGCATCTATTTTTTTTATTTTTCGGAATTATCTGCACGTCACCTATTGTCCTATCTCTTCATTACAATAGTATTTTAGAAAGTTCAATTTCATGGGCACACCTCTACTGACTTCTAATGTTTAAGCTTCCTGGCAATTGCGACATTCTATTTATATAAATATTATATATGGTAGCTTCTTTGGAAAATCGCAGTAGTTTACAGATATTAATTATTAAGATGAGGAAAATAAGGGAAATTAAATTTCACAATCCTCTCTTTTAAGTTTGATTTTGCATATCTCAAGTGAGTTATTTCAGTTATTTGCAGGTGCACCTTCTTCTTCCTCATCTTTCTTTTGCATTTTCAAGCAAAAACTAGATCTATTTATGGGCCGGATTTTTGCCAAATTTATACAGTTTTTAAAACATTTTTCGTATCTAAATTCAGGTCAAGCAACTTTGTTTTTTCTTCTGTCCAAAAAAGCATATAGATTTTTCACTAATTATTATCACTGGATTGTTTTTTGTTTTTTTTTTAATTTCGGGCTCTTTAATATATGTTTTAATAAAATTATTTATTGTTAATTAATGTTTTTGGATTTATTTTTAATTCATGCAGATTCAAAGATGGGGAGCATCAAGAAATTTGGAAAAAAAAGTGGCTCTTTTGCTTACCGGATTCGTGACCATGGTAATTAAGTTTCAATTTGAGTTTTGATAAATTCATAATATCTAACTATCCTTGCTATACAAACATAATTTACTTAAAATGTGAGTAATAATTTTAAGCTACTTAAAAATGTTAAATTATTTTTCTAAATTTATTAAAAAGTATCATATTATTTTCGGTCACGGTTTACATTTTTTCGTAAAATGTCATGTATTCCTTTAAGAGAATAGCATGACATTATTAATAAGTTTAAGAGGTAATTTAATTAACATTTGATTAGTTCAAATAGTGATATATGATAGTATTTTCGCATACTTAAAAATTCACTTGTACAAATTACAAATTAGTAAATATAAGTTAGGATGATTAGATAGACACACGCACATATATATATATATACACACACACACACAAGAGACATGAGATTTGTGATTATAAATAAAAGAATGATTTTGTAATAATAATTGTGTGTGTGTGAAATTGCAGTTAGGTTTGGGCCAAATTTATCAGAAACGGTGAAAGGAAAAATAAAATTAGGAGCAAGAATAATAAAAGAAGGTGGAAGAAAGAATATATTCAAAGAGATATTTGGGAAAGAAGAAGGAGAAGAAGTATTGAAGGCATCACAGTGCTACTTATCAACAACAGCTGGTCCTATTCCTGGTTTGCTTTTTATTTCTACTCAAAGAATTGCTTTCTGCAGTCAAACTTCTATTACTTTTCACCCTACAAATGGACAAGTCATTAGTACACCTTATAAGGTTTGTTTCGTTCTAACTTATTATTATTATTATTATTATTATTATTATTATTATTATTATTTAAGAAAAACACATCCCCGTCGTGAATTTTTAACATGTTTCTATATAAGTTCTGGCACTTACAAAAATCAATATCCAATTCATATAAGATAGACGGACGTTCTATTAATCTCTTATGAGATTAACTTAAAATAACTAAGAGGCCTATTAAAAGTTGAAGAAAAAATTATCTCATTGCTTTTGCATGCGTAAAATGATTTTATATCTCTTTAATTTTTTAATGTTTTGGTAGATTTTACTGTCATTTTAAATTAATTTCATACAAAATTAATGAAATATGCATTTCATTTCTGTGAATTTCATCTAAATTGAGTTTAATACAAGTGATCCAACAAATATAAAAATTTAATTTTAATTTTTAAAAGTATAAAGATTTAATGTAGAAAAACATTAAAATTCAATTACGTTGAAATGCATTTTTCCTATCGTTTTCAACATGCAGCTGATAATTTCATCCTTCTGAATAAATATATTCTTTATTGTATGGATACACATTTCATATATATGCATGCAGGTTGTGATACCAATAAAGAAGATAAAGAAAGGGAATCCGAGTGAAAATGTGGAGAGGCCAACAGAGAAGTACATACAAATAGTTACAAAAGATAATTTTGAATTTTGGTTTATGGGATTTTTACGTTATGACAAAGCTTTGATGAATCTACAGAAGGCCATTTCCATGAATTAACAAATTAGGTTAAAACCACTTACTTTATGTTAGAATTTCAGATTAGAAATTGTTTCATACTTGTATTATTAATAATGAAAAAGCTCTTCAAATTTTGAAAAGATTTTATCTCTTGCTTTATAAATAAATACGCATGTATAAAACGGTCCCTCTGGTTTAAACTGGGTGTCAACTCAATATGCTGCTACACCGTTGGATCAGAAAATAATTTATTTTTTTATCCAACTGTGCACATCGTACAACACTACGCTGCACCAAATCGTCACCCACAGTTAATAGGTCCCAAAAAACATACTGCCAAGGAAAATCACATTTGTTATTAATGCTATAATCAATTTCACACGCAAGGAAAACCATCCCTTTTCCATCAGTATGAAATTTACACACAGCATTAACTGGTACAAAGCTATCACCATGTAAACCCACAGGAACATAAGATATTGGGGCAGTGGAAAAATTAGGGGAAAATTTTTGGAAGGCCAAATGAACCCTTTGGTACATGTCAATGAAGAATGATAAACCTGTTTTAGATGGCACTTTGTGCAGTTGAATTTTTTGACCTATCTCTGATCGCCCTTGAGCTGGTTGGAATTGCCTTGCCCTCTATTATTTACATTCTCTTCATTCCAAGACCGATCAACTGAAGGAAGCTGATACTCTTCAGGTTTCAACGACAATGCAAAATCAGGCAACGTTGGCGCTGTCTCCATGATTCTATAGCCAACATCACAAAAAACGCAGATTCGTTTGGTTATTAACAATGAAAATGCAGAAAACTCAAGCCCAACAAGTTTTACTTTTAAAGAACAATCACTTACTTTTCATGAGAGTACAGATCGCGGTTTATCCGCACCTTGCTTGAAGTATCCTTTGGAATTTTCTCCAAGAGATACTTCAGGGTTCCCCAAAGTGGTGGATTTCTGCAGGAGAACAAATAGCATCTTTAGACAGGAACCTAAGTCATCTGAAAATTTCACTAGAAGCCACTGAAATGGTCATCAATTTACTAACGGTGTATAAAAGTTGATAAAAACATGACAAAATCAACAAGTGAAGTTGGAATTTCGTCAAAGTAATTGATCATGGCTTCAGTTCTCACTTTGGAAGACAGCACAATCAAAAATAAAGTCCAGAAAAGTTTCAAAGGCACATTATCAAATTACAACCAGAGCAAGCAATGAAAGGACTAAACACCAACATCCAAAAAGAGAGGTCTACGGGACAGCTCCAACACAGAACAGATCACACGGTGTTGAGCACAGCTTAAATTGCCATGTGATGTGAACATATACATATCAACCATTATAAATTTCGAACATCAGATTGCCAAGGGAAATGCAAAGCACAAGGAATATATCTAAGAAATATTTACACGAGGTGAAGGCAGAAAAGCTCTTCTTGACAACAAAGAGTTAAATTTTCAAGGGATGGTTTTGCTATTTCAGTGTTTATGCAATGATTTTTGAAGAGCCATATTTTTCTCTAAGCCAAGAGCATTTGGCCAGATTTACTCGCCAGGATGTTAAAATAAAGAAATAACAATGTTGTTACTTCTATTTAGTATTGCTTCTGTTATATACATTCTGGGAAAACAGCCACCATATAGGATTAATGGTACCAACTCTATTTAGAGCCAAATCCAGAATTGTCCCTTCACTAGGGATGAATATATAATATCAAATGTACAATGACCAAAAGAATTTTATTTTACAAGACATAAACAAAAATTAACCATGCGACAGAGAACTACTTTTTGGGCCATCAACTACAAACTTGAGATTTTGGGTTGAGTTGTTTTCCTGACAATGCTAGTTCACATTTTAAAACCAATTGACATTCTCATGGAGGGGATGTTGCTAAAAAAATAGAACTATTTTAGCAGTTGCCAAAAAACTTGAACTTTTAAATTAAGTGATTTTTTGACATAGTATCTAAGTCTCCCAGACCAAAAAAATCCAGAATTTGAATTCTGCTCAACTCCATCTTATTAATTAGAATTTCAGCACAAGTTGCTTTGTGCTAGTTCACATTTCAAACACAATGACATTCACTAGCTCAGATGTGTTAGAAATATAGAATTATTCCCATTGCCTTCACCTGCAGATTTGAATTTTTCAATGGACAGGATCTTTGACATAGCCATTTATATAGTCAAACTTTCAACACAATGACTTTCATATTAATTCTTTGCTAACACTAATATTTCAACATTTGATTCTTTGAAATTTAAAACACTTTTCCTCTTTCTCCACCCATATTTTCTGCATCGCTATTATGGGATAGTCAGAAATTATCAAATTACAATAACCTTAATCCAGAATGAAAAGCCTAAGAGCGCTAATCAAGAATTAAATATAATAGCATTCACATTGTCATTTTTCTCACGTACAATATTATATTTGCCAAACTTCAATTCTTCAGGTTAACAGAGAAATAGTTTTGAAACAAATAGAAATCATACAAATTTAGCCTTATTTTGCAAAAGTTCAAGTTATTTAATGGCGCCCACTATAGAAAACCTCTTTAACATAATTGTCTCTTTATAAATAGGGGTCAAATAGAAAACCAAATATGTCCATTAACAATCTGAGAAATGAAATGCAAATGGTTCTACAACTTCAAAGTTAATTCAATGGCACTAACTATATTATAAAATTTATGGAGCAAATTCTATGAATCAAATTGAATAAATTTTAAGACAGATTTTCCAAATGGGGATAAAATTAGAGATAATCACATGGCTAAGTACCAAAGCAGCCCAGCTCAGCCCCGTAAAAATAGCCAGAATTGGAAATATATTTTACTTAAGAATCAACCTCTTACACATGTCAATCAATCTGACTAGCATGCTCCAGCCCTTAGTTACATGTAAAAAGTTTATACTAATCTAGGCCAGCTTGGACGCATTTTATGGCTTGCCTTGGCTGGTCTGCCCCAACAGGTCTACATATAATCTACTACATGAATAACACGAGGTCCTTTGATTCCTTTCTTCCCATAAGACGTGTGAAATTAAATTGTAGTAAAATAATAACTATCTAGACATCCCAAGAAGCCAAACACTTATATTAATGGCCAAGACTTAAGCATCTGATCCTGTGAAAAGCTACAGCAATCATCTCTAATGAGCATAAGATCTCTGGTAACCAAGATCCCCATTGCTCTGTTTCATTGCTAATATCTAAAATTGATTTGCAAACTACTAATAATGCACCATCAAAACTTCCCCTTATGAAAATTATGATTCAGCTCACACTGTATGACATACTGTTGACTTGCCTAAATGAATTTGATTAGGAAGATTTCTAGGCTGATTTTTGGACATTTGTGGTTCAATTTTGTATATTGCCTTGCTTGTAAACCTTCCTAGCTAGGCTCATCTTTTGTGTATAGATTCAGTTTCTATATTGCATGTATACATACAAGAAAGAGAAGAAATAAAAAGTTTTTATCTTCTCCTAGAAAATCTTCACATACCACTGGTTTATGAAAATCCTAAATAGCCATGGCTTCAGTAGATTACCTTGACAAAGGAGAAACACCATTAAATGCCTCACATGCCCTCCTACTCTCCTTGAAGTATTCATCTGCAGCTTGCAAAGCTGCTACAGCCATCCCATGAGATTTCTCCGTGTTCCCCTCATCAAGGATTAAACCATGATAATAATAGGCTGCTGCCTGCTTGGGTTAAAAAGAGAGAAAGAAAAAGGTTAAACTTGAATCTATGTTGGATACTCAAAATTGGATTTCTCAAAAAAAAAAAAATCAGAGCTTTCGAAGTATTGAATATATTGGTTTAGTGATGACAAAAAGACACTTTCAGTTTACATCTCTTTTTAACCTTTTCCATATAACAGCCTCAAATATAAAATAAGCATCCTACAGTTGAAGTACCATAATCTGAGAAAATCTATTCAGCTGCATAGACTATCAAAATCTATTTTCTTATCAAACTCGGTTTCTGAAAATAGCAAAATCAACTGGCTCATCAAACTGAGCTTCAAACAGCAATTATTAAAAGAAAATGGGCATTTGCACTGATAATTAGAAAAAAGGGTAACCCTGGGACTATTCTTGGTTTCACATATTCAGTTATTCATCAATGATCAATTTATATCGTGCATGAGCATGATGGCTGATCCGGTAGCCTTTTTATCAGTATATAGTTCCATTAACTCTTGAAACAACTAAGAAACTTTTCAAATATGTCCAATAGCATCCAATCAAATTCAAAGTTAAAAGTTAGAACTTAGATATCTGCTAATATTCTGCAGATAGCCTAACACCCATATGCTGCCAAAAACTGATTTACCTAAGCTAATCCACCAGCAGTTCAAGTTCCCTAAATAAATCACAGAAGGTATCACCATTTTGATAGATTTTCAAATATCTAGAAGAACAAGGAATATTACTTCTGGCCATAAAATTTCACAAACTGAGAGTGAAGATAAGCAAGAGAAATTTTCACAAACCTTTGCTTCCACATATTTCCACTTTACAAACAGTCGGTGCTTTTCCCCCCAGCCATTTCCTAATGGAAGATTCATTATATTGTCTTGAGCCTGTGCAGAATAAATCAAAGACAAAGCAATTTTATTTCAGATCACCAACTGAAAAATCATTCAACATATAAGCTAAGTTGTATCATGACGCACAGATTCACAAGCAACAAAAACGAAAGAGTGAAACCATCATCATGCATGCTTCTTATAGATAAAAGTTAGCAATCCTGACAGCTGTGAAACCAAAATAACAGTTATATCCAGGGACAAAAATGAAGCTCGGAGTATAATCTTAGGACAAACGAATCATAGCAATTGAGGAATCTGAAGAAACTTGATGTTATAAAGTTGAAAACTTGCACCCACCTATTTTACCAAAACCTTCACTACTCAACCACTAAAAGTTCATTTCACTTTTTGTGATCTCAATTCTAAGGCTATTGAAATGTATGACAATGAGAAGTCCATTTATGACCACTCTGCTATGAAACCCATTTCATAACCAACACTGTAGCTCTACTTGATGAAGATTTTGAGAAAGTATTGCAGGTTATCAAAAGCTTAGATTGCAAGCAATTGAAAAATAAATGTAGATGCACTTTAAGCATGAAGAAGTGAACAGAAACACTCCAAAGCATAGGGAGACTGAAGTTACAAGGACAGCATGCCATACTACATATACTCACCGCAATGACCATATTACTTTTGAATAAATAAGAAGACTGAAGTTACAATTTAAAATCCTGGAACCCAAAAATAGAATCCTAGAAGGTTTTTTACATTTTTAATGTTTACACATTGAATTCAAAGATGAAAAATCCTATAAAAGTACATTATTAAAGTGATAAGGAAGCAACATGCCAAAGAAAAATGATAAAAAGAAAACCATTACCGGAAAAAAGACAAATTTTATACAGACTTGCTGCTTGCATAAAGCTTTAAGAATTTTAATTTTAATTTAATGTAATTATATCTAACAAATATGATGCACAATTAATGCCTTCATACCTGCTGCCAGTACTTAACCATTTCACATGCAAGCCTCCGCTTCACTGCTAGAGTTGCTTTGGCACTATCAATTGCCATCCCGAGTTGGATATCAACAGCCTTCATTAGAGGAGACAATACAAGGTCATTAGAGAGTGAGAAATGTTTAACGTATTAAACGAGATAAAACATATGATCCCCTAAGCCTCATATAAAATACTCATAATAGTAAGGATTTGATATTTAGCCAAACTAAAGCCTGCCCTACTTGCTAGATCAGAGATTCACATGGATTTTAGTTCAATGATATGAGAAGAACCACTAGCCAAATTTTGTAACTATGGATTGTGCAGGGCAACTAGGCAATGAGATCCACCTCCACAGTTGAACTCAACCAGTAGGCTACACTTTTTAGCTATGTTCCATTTATAGAATGAATGTTAGGAATACAAAAGGGAAGGCAATAAGAAAGGGGTTTCCTAGAATGATATATTCATCATGGCTCAAGTAAACCACTACAAACAAGAGGATAATTTTAACCCACTCTAATTGTTAGGCCAGAAATCCGATGGACCCAGGTAATAATATGAACAAATGTAGCCTACATAGTGCATATCTAAAATTCTAGTTTATTGTCATATTTGATAAATGGCTGAATTTGCTTTTCTAGATAACATAATGGCATACAAGTTGAAGTTGTTTACAAAAGATAACTATTCTCCACAAAGTAAATCTGGTATATAGAAGGAAACACTAAGAGTATGACAAGTGAAACCCTCATCTTGCCTTGTAGGAACTAAAAGAAAACTCTCTTGCACTTGCACCTATGTTAATTCCACAATCAAGAGTATAATATGTGATCAATGACAATTAGCCAAAAGCAAAGACTTTGGAACCCGAGCAATGTCTTTTTTCTATAGCATTCATCCAACCCATTGCATCTATTTCAAATCTTTCCAGTGCTGGTTGAGCAAGTAGCGAAGCAAATCATTTGAGTTTTCTATAGTTTCTCTGGACATTTCCATCTCCATGGCTAAGATGCTCAAAGGTATGCATAGCTCCTCAATGGTCAGGCCTCTGCATGGTGGAATGGATTCCAGCTGTAGCAAGTGACAAGTTCTCAATGAATTGCAAAGCACACAGATTTCCATTACTAAAGGCTTCAGTTTCAGGGGGAATGGTGCTTGTATTCATCTAACCAACAATGCTAAGAACCTAGCCAAAGTAACAACCTCCGACGTACTGCTAATTATGCAGGGGCAATATATCCATACAAGTGTACCCCCCTATAAGTCCTTAACCACATGCCCCACTTCATTAGCAATCACTCTGCACTATTATGCAACTCCCTCTAAAAAAATGCATTCCAGGAACCAGAAATAAGATTACCTAAAGCAAAACATCACATAAAGAGAACACATTAAACAAGATCTATCCACAATCGTGGCTGTGCTAATGGACCTTGTGTCTTTAACCTTCATCAATAGATCCTTTGTAAAAATGACAGTGATTAAAATGGCAGTTCAGAAAAAATCCTTATTCAACCTTTTATTTGCAAGTTAAGCAATTAGATTTTTAATTCAAGTAAAATGATGAAAATCAGAGTAATAAATCAATACAGGAATGGTTTATAAGTTGGCAGAGATTAAAATGGTTGCATTATTTGTCATTAAAAGTTCTAATTGGGAAGGTAAAGCAATGCCAATTGGACATGGTAACGAAATTTCCTATCTTTAGGGATCTCGTGAGAATAGTTGATCTTGGATGGTGAAACTTTGAAAAGGGATCCACTGACCTACCAGGACTGAAATGAATTGGCTAGCAAGAGAAACTTAAAAATGCATGTTGTGAATCCTTCAGAAGTCTTCTCCTGGTGCTCAGGATAAATTCAAAGGCAACTAAACAAGATCTTCATGTTAGAGAATAGAATGGGAGAACAAGCAGAAGTCATATTAAGCCATTTAGCTACCCAGGTTTACTGCACTAGAAGTGATGTTTCAGAAATATTTTCACTTAATAAGCATGAAACCATGCCCACCGCACACATGATAAAGCCTCCATGTCAATCAAGAATCTATCATATGAATTTTACATTCCATTAGTTCATGTCGAAAACTCCTAGCATAGAGGACAATTCAATTTAATGGAGAAGTCGCAGAAATTTTTGAAAATAGGCAAGCCACATTGCTAGCATACGAGTTCATGTAAAATAGAGTAACAACATATCTGTAACTTAACAGTTCAACAAATAAATTCATCCAGAAAAAAGCTAACACCTGCCCCAATGCTTGCAGGCAAAGTGCTCTAAGAACTCCTTCTGCCAAGTCTACAGGCAAATCTCTCCTACAACCAAAGCCAATTGGTCAGAATAACCTTGCAATGACAGCACATGAAGGTCCATTTGTTGCAAGCCTTTCATAAATATCAACCTTATTGCAGCAGGAAATTGTGGGAGCACTTGCCGGACCGCAAAATCCAAGTATCCAGCAGCCTTCAAGAAAATATCGATCGATGCACGCCTGCTCTCTGTTAACCGAAAGAAACAAAACTTGCATAATAGGACAAGTAGAAAAAAGAATAGCAGCATGAAATACAGAAATTGGAAAAGCAACAAGAATTTAACCTGAGAGCATGATGTACAAGCTAAACTGGACCAAAATGCATATAACAGCTCTTACATATTAGTTTTGTGTTAAAACCAGGTCCTAGTTGGAATAAAAATGATACAAGAAACATATTCTACGTTTCTTCTATATTCAGGTTTAGCTCTTTCATTTACAATAATCTGAATTGCAGCAAAATGTTACAGATGTAGTAGATGCACAAAGATGGAAAGAAGACCAACCGAATTAATAATTACATTTTAGGACATTTTATTCATTTAGCAAAATATGTTAGGAGTCCTTGATTTTAGGTTTTCCTATTTTGGTATCTCATAATTAAAAGGAATTCATAAAGTTAGAAAATAATTCCTATTAAAGACATTTCTAGGGTTGTAACTTCTATTTTAAAGAGGCAAAAATTAATCCATAAAACAAGTCATGAATCTCCAATACAAAGTACAAGAAATAGACAACTCTCTCCAATGAGTTCCAAGGTCCTTACTCCCTTTTACAAGCTTAATTAATTTCCAAGTAGTCCGAAGGAACCATAACACGAAAGTTCACGCATATGTGGCTTGTAAGATTCTGTGCAATTTTAACTTTAGGAGCAAAGCCCATATATCTTCATTCTGCCTTTGTTCAGACAAGAAATTTCACATAAAATTGCAATTGATCTCTGATCCAAACCCAAAGAATATTCCATTGGGGCCCTAATTTTCTTCTCCACCAAATACCCTGAAAAGAACTCTGAACTTATCTCAAGTTATCACTCACACTTGAGAGCAGCCTCCACAGCCAGTCCCCAACCAAACATCAATTTCCTTATCTTGGTTCAAAAACCTAATCTCATCCCTTGATATCCTAATTTTCCAGACCTTAATCCTTCAAGTGGACTTGCATACCACATTTTCTACGCTTTTCTGCATCAATGCTTGACCAAAAACTATTTCTCGTTAGCTCTGCAACTCATCTGTGTCTCTCAAAGCAATCGCTCCCTCCAATCTATCTAAATCCCTCAAGATCCAATGAAATCTTACTCATCAACATGAAAGTCACCAAAAATCTCATTAACTAGATTAACATTTACTCTCTTCTACTGGTAGATCAATCAATATTTGCTTCTGATAACATTGAGTATGCAACTTTATGAATAGCAACTTCCACGGAGGTAGCACCACATCAGTGGTTAGTCTCCCAGATATTTGCAAGAGCCAAACAAAAGGAATTTTTATGTTTTCCAAGAAAAAAAAAAGGAAAAGAAAAGAGTAATTCTATGATGACTTGGGAGTTTAATACAAAAGGCATTAGAAGGAGAGACAGTAGGGCAGAGAGAAGAAAAGCGTTACACCAAAATGCATAATCATCTGCAGCACATGGTTTTTCCGTGAATGCCTACCTGCTGATACTTTTGGCTGATAACCATCTGCGGATGTTCTTGGGAGAAGCAGCAAGTTGGCCTGCGACAATAATAGCATTGCCATTAAGTGCAAAACTGACAACACCTCATACCAAGCATTAGACATGGATGTCTCCTGCAAAATTATAACTCTATATCAAAAACCACCATTATTGCATTAGAATGGAACAATAAGCTGCAAAGAAAAATTATTTAAAATTAGAATCCTATTAAGAGTTAATAAGTAAGTAATCCAGTCCCACACTCCCACCTCTGCATCATCCTCCTGATTTATCCACACAAACTGCACCTTGTGCTGTAGATGACTTCCATCTTTAACCAATCCCAAAAGAACAGGCAGGTAATCTTCTATAGCCTGATGAAGATCAGCCAATGTTGAACCTCCTTCAAAGAACAAATTAGTTTGACATATGAATGACCAAATTTACCATGACAAGCACGTCAAAGTTTCTTGCAACGTACCATGTTGGGTAGCACTTTTTCTCTTCGTTCTTGTAACTGTTGGAGCTTCTTGACCAGCCATAACTACAATGCGAGTTCTTAAAGCAGATAGGCGTTCCACTAAATTTTTTGACAAGTAGTCACCAAGTGAAACAGAAAAATCAACTGGCTTTGGTATTCGAAAACCAGGGATATAAACAAAAACTTCCCCTATGTTCCCTGGTCTCCTCCTATTTCCACCGGAATCCTTTGGTGTGGACACAAGGCACCCCATAGCCTATCTAACAAATCAAAACCAGTAGGAAAAAAAACAGAGATTAGCTCTTTGGCATGCAGGGACTGACTAACTAGAAACGAAAGAGATTGAAAAACACAGCATAGATAAGGCAATGATTCCAGGAAATTGAATATCTAAAAAAAAAAAAACAAAACAAAACAAAAAAAAATTGTTTAAAGAATGTAGTGAGCAATCAAGATGAAAAATGGAGAAACCATGCAGGGCAAAAAGTGGGCTAAATAAATGTCTCAACCAACAAAGCAGTAGGTCACTCACGAGCAGCATCCAAAGACCCGCCAGAACTCTCCAAAAGCTTTTGAGACTGATGCAAAATTGACACATATATGCACACAAGCATACAAATATACGCAATAAACAATTTTTTTTCTACATAAATAACTCGAAAATGTAAAATACAGCATCTTACCTTGTGTCTTATCAGAAATTTGACTGACGGGTCACAACCTCAAGTATTTTAATGTAATTTCTGCAGAAAGAAACTGGAGAAAATTCAATATGGCAAAGAGTTAATGGTAGAGTGAGGAAAACCATAAAAGCAGGTGAATCACAAGTAAAGCGTGACACCTGACAATTTATTTTTTTTCCCATTCTGCCGGTGTAAAGATTCATAAAGCTTTCATATGAACTGAAAGTCTCTCACATGAAATTTCAAAAGAAAAATGTGAAAGTTAAGGAATTCAAGGTCAACAAAAATTAAGAGTTTTCAAGCGGAAGTAGCTAAAATAAGAGGGTACGCCAGCAAGAAGATTTAAAGCACATTAAATACATAAATTATAACTCTCCAAATGGGTTTCACAACGAAATAAGTAATCTACAAAAAGCAAAGATAGATGCTACTTCTGTTTTACTATTTCTTCTCATTTCCCTTTTCCCCCTTGTCCGCTATAGTGATCAAAGTTCCAAGGAGTCTAACAAACAGATGCCCAAAAACCAATTAAAAAACGGAAATATTCAAAAAGAAATGCCAAATTGCAAGGTTCAAACATGCTGAATCATCGGAATTCAGCCCAAACCAGAGTTATATCACTTTTTATTAAAGAGCAAAAAGAATAAACGAAGGCATAAAATATGAAAATAATTGAAATCTGCGTTGATCCTCTACTTACTGAGCACGCAAACAGAGCAAAATTAGAAAATTAACGATATTGAATACGAAATTTAGAAAAAAATTAATAATGATGATGATTGAAGTCTTACCATCGCAAAGTTGTGTATATGAGGAGGCAGTATAGAATCAAAATTCAAGTAAAACCGAAGCTAAAACAAAATCAAAATCAGAGAAAAAGGGAAAAAAAGAACAAAATGTGTATAATTCAGAAACGAAAAATTTGCGATTCAGGTTAAGCTTTGGAGAAGGGGAGAGAGGAGGAGAGAGAGAGAGAGAGAGAGGAGGAGAGAGATATAGGCTTTAGAATGTTCGATCAAACTCGAAAATTTTTCATAAAAAATAAAAATCATTTTTATTTTTGTCAATTTTTTAAAATAAAAAATAAAAAATAAATTTTTCAATTTTTTAAAATAAAAAAATTAAAAAATTAATAAAAGATATTTTTTAAATTTTCTAAATAATATATATATATATATATACATACATACATACATATACATATACATATACATGCATATGTAAATTTTTATATGTGCATACATATATAAGCATATGCATGTGCATATATATATATATATATATGTAGTACATGTATACATACATACATGCACATACATATGCATATGTATATATATACATATATATGTGCATATATACATATACATATACATATACATATACATATACATATACATATACATATACATATACATATACATATACATATACATATACATATATGCATGCATGCATGTATGTATTTATGTATCATATACATACATATACATATACATATAAATATGTATTTATGCATATACATATGCACATACACACATACATATTCATATACATGTATCTATATGTGCTTGTATGTGCATACATACATACATATGTATATATATGTATGTACATATATATATATATATACACACATATGAATATGTATATATATATACATACATATACATACATGTACATATGTATGTATTCATAAATACATGTATATGTATGTACATATATTCACATGCATATGCATAAACATATACATATGTATGTATGCATGCACATTCATATACATATATATATACATATGCACATACATACACACATACATATATAAATGTATGTATGTATGTATGTATGTATGTATGTACGCATACATATACATGTAATATCTGTATGTATGATATATATATATACATACATGTGTGTGTGTATATATATACACACACACAAATAAACGCTCCAGTTTTTTATTTGTTGATAAATAAACGTGTTTTTTAAATTTTATACGAAAAATAAATATTCTAATTTTCTAAGAAAATAAAAAACAGAAAATCATTTTCTGTAAGTAAACGCACCCTAAACTTTTCTTTTTCTATAACAACTCTCTAAAGTCTCTGTATTTATATCTTAAAATGTTAATTAATTATTTTTACTAAATCAACTGTTAATTATTTATTTATTTATTTATTTTTAATAATTTTTTATTTTTACTTGGCGCCTAATGGCATCAAAAGGTATTAATTTCAGTTCACTTCCTCAACCTTTTCTTATTTGCAAAATTAAACCCAGTTTGGATAAGTTGCTGCCATTTCTAAAGTATTCATCTCACTTTAATTTGTTTATTAAAATTTTAACCAATTTTAATGTATTAAACATATTTATTTAAGATTTAATTCATCTTGTGATATTTGAATTTAATTCCATAGTTCACTTGACAATTTTAAAAATAATAAATATAAATTTAGATTGCATTTAAAAATTGGATCACAGCCTGTTTTGTATTTGTTATGAATAGTGGTATATTTGGTTTCTTTATGCAATGCAAGACTTCTGCCTTTTTATTATTTATAAAAATAACAAGTGCGAGTATTCCATAATTTAGCATATAATTTTATTATTTGTAAAATTAATAAATTTATTTGCTTAATAGGATAATGTAAAAATTCAAGTGTTTAAATGGATTATAAAGTCAAATTGAGATGTTTTGAACCTTTATTTAAAGATTAAAATTATAAAGTCAATTTTCTCAAAAAAAAAAAAGAGGCAATGATATAGCAGAAGACCGCCACTATAAATTATAAGTTAATCCATTATTAACAAGTACCTGAAGGTTAATATTCAAATTACATGCAATAGGCTAATTACGACGATGCAACGTCATCAGACTTATCGACGACTAGAATGTAATAAATTTAAGATAACATGTTTCTTGCATTATTTTCATGAGCTTTCCCTTACTTTCTTGACAAGCAAACACAAGTCGGGGAACACAAGATTTCCACTTTTATAAATAATTTTTCTATTCACATTTTCTATATAAAAAGTCCCCATGATATATACATATATATATATTCCATTTTTCTTTCTATTCATGAATAAATATTGATTGAGCATGTTTTTAATGTTTTTTTCTTTACAAGGAAAAAGACGGGTAGTCGTGTAGTCAACTACAAATGACAATAGAAACAATTTAAATTAAATATTCTTGTACTTTTAGGTTTTAATTTTTAGTATTTTTTTTTATCTAAATTATTTGCATAACAAACATATGAGAGGAGACATCAACCATGTTGAATTACCAAAAAAAATTACGAAAACAATGAAATTCAAAACGGTATATATAACGAAATAAAATCAATTATTAAGTTAGCCAATCAGGCAGATTAATTTTGTTTAGCTTTCAGGATAATATTCCTTACAAGAGGTACAAATTAAACGAATTAATAATTAAATCGTTCTTTTTACTACTCTTTGATAGGATTCGCAACGGTAGCTTACCAGCAAAAATCGAAAATTAACGCCACACTATTCCATATTTGTTTCAAATCCGATTATTAATATTCATATAGTATCAAAATACGCATTTATTAATATTCTCTCAAAAATATAAAAAATTAATACATAAATAAAAAAAATTATAATCAAAGCACGTCAAGATATTTTTTTTACTACGACATTAAACGGATACATAAAAATACACGCCATGGGTCAAACCGTTTAACATGCTGTACTGATAAGCGCGTGCGTATTAATATATATATTAATGAGTAACAAGCACGGATGCCAATTATCCAAAATGATTTTATTTTTGGATTCGGATAATGGAATTTTATCCGAACCCATCGAATATTATCAAAATCCGTCTATTTATAATTCTAACACGTTCTACCAGGATGGAATAGAATCGGGCACTGAAAATTTTCTACTCATTGCTATCCCTATTATTGACTCTTTCTTCGAGTGAGGTAAGATGCATCCATTAGAGTGGCTGTTAAACTACTTTTAAAAATAAGAAGCTATTTAGTGTACTATTTTAATACTTTAATAATAATAATTTATTTAGTATTTATATTTATTAATTTTATAAATAATAAATATAAATTTATACTTTTTTTTGTAAAATTAGAGCGCATAATATTCAATCGTACTGATATAATATTTGAACTATTACGACGAAAACCCATGCACCAGAAACTAGTTGAAATTGAAAATAAAATAAATTGATTTCTTATATAATATTAGTTTAGATTATCCGGACTTTATTTTTTTTAAAATATAACCATTGATATATAGAATTTACTAAATCTTATTAATTTAAATTTGCACCAGATAGATCTATCCTCCTAAATAGTTAAATATGTTAAATTTTCAAAGTTTAAATAGGAAATCTATAGTTAAGGGAAAAGCATATATATGAGTTTAACTTATCCACATGATACTACAATAGTCAACAAACGAACAAAAAAAAGTTAAAAACACCCTCTGCAATTTTATTTTTTTTAAATTAATTCTACTAAAATATTTAAATAATCTCATTAAAAATTTTGATTTTACTAAAATATAAATTCAATTAAAATATTTATATATAAAATTATGATGTGTAGAAACTTAAATTTGTAAGCTTACTGGCTAATTAAAATCAGAGTTGAGAGCAACACAGCCAAGCTCAGAGTTGCTTCATGTTTAAGCCAAGAAACCGCTTCTCTGCCTACCCACACCACACAGTTTATGCAGTAGTGGAGCTGTACAGTATAAAACAGCCAGGAAAGCCGCAAAAAATCACCATTTCAATCTCTTATGACACCACCAAACACATGTGAGCTTCCTCTTCCTTAAATTTTGTTGCAACAATATTACACTTAACCAAACTTTAAGTTTAGAGAATTAAATTTCAAGCTAAATTACAAAATCAGAATTAAACGAAAAAATAGTTTTTAATTTTGGATTCAATAAAAAAAATCTTGCAATTTCAGTTTCAAATTTTAAATATCTTTTCAATTTATGGAATCTTTTTTTCGTTAAAATGAATGAAAATTCAATTTTTTGAAAAAAAAATATTTTTTCAGTTTCTATTCAGTAGTTAATATTATTTAATTATTTAATTTTGTTCAAACATGATTAAAATAAAAAAAATATATTATATGGTTATAATTTTTTTAATTTGATTTTAAATTAATCTAAAAATAATAATTATTTTAATTTAACTTTAAATTTTTTAGAAATTTATTATAAACATTCACTAATTATAATAATAATAAATTATTATTAATTTTAAATAATATTAACTACTCAATAAAATACAATTTGTTCCTAAAGTATTGAAAAAAGTTTAAAAAATTATATTAAATTTGTCGAAATAAACGGACTCCAAGTAAGCAAATGAAAAATGTCTAATGGTAAAAAATTTTAATTATTTTTCGTGAATGAAAATAAAGTATAGTGCACATATGGAAAGTCTATGTGACTTTAATTAATCTTTCATGTATATTTTTGTTTGCTCATCTAAAGTTCTCATATTTTTAATAGCAAATTTAAATCAATTATGTAATAGTGTATCATTTTCAATATTTGGAAGATAAATCTGCCCAAAATGTACTTTAGGAGCAAATTTGACCATTTTCCAATAGAAAATGTGAATTGTGAAAGCCTTGATTTTTGGTAATTGCTAGTTGCTAAAACAGGCAAAAACAGTTCATATTAATTAGTGGATAATTTGTGATTTTTGATACTTACATTATTTTGATGTTTGAACCTTATCATAGAAAGTAAGCATTTTTCTATAAGATGTATGATATATTAGTGAATAGGATCATTAGATTAATTTTTTTTTATTTGACGGTTAATATTTAATATATGTACCACATTCGGTACATATGGTACACCAAATCACTTCTATGAAAAATTAATATTAAATAAAATAATATTAAATAAATAAACGCAGTCACACATCATACTCTCCGTATGTAGATATTATATTCCTTTGTCTCATCGGTGATATTTATTCTCTTGAACTATTATTCCTTCCTTACATTTCACACTAGTCATTTCATTATTCTTTTTTAAGGTTTATTCATTTCATTCAATTCTTGATACCTCTTTTTTTTTTTTAATTATTCAAAGTTCCAAAAATCTTAAATAAAATGTCAAATTTAATTTTTATTTTATATATAAAGCCAGTGCCACTGAAAAGACTGTTTTCAATTATGAATTCCAAAATATTCCACATTAAATTAGTCACTTTCGTCAAATTAAAAAATCGGTATCTAATGCCAAGAGTTTATAGATAAATGTATAATATATATTATATACGTTACCATGAGCTTAATTATAAATTCTCAGTTTACTAAGGAAATTCCCTCCTTAAATTGGTGTTTTCAATAAAAAGTGATAACTATGGAAAAAATATTTCAAAAAATTCAATCAAGTCGGCCCAATAATACTTAACATGACCTAAATCTATTAAGAGAAAGGAGCAAGAGCATGAGCTGTAAAGACAAGACAGGAAGAAAATGTCTGATCGGACTGATGGGACAGCACGTCCTGTCACATAACTGCTTACCTGCTCCAACTGCTGGTTATTGCTTCCCAAGGTACTCGAGTACCCATCCATCATCTCCTATAAATAGCTAAAAATATAAGGATTTCAGGTATTGAACATCTGAGACTCTCTCTCTCTAAACACTATTTCTCTAAAAACTACTAACTTAAGCTTTAGAGTACTAAAGTTCGGGTCCAACCGAACACTCCCTTTTGCAGGTCCAGCTATCCGATTGGCTACCTCGACTGTCAGCTCTCCTTTTTACAGATAAAGACATATCAGATTTTATTATTTGACGCTTTCGTTGAGAGTTATGGCAAGTTCAAGATCTAACGAAAATACAAATTCTGGAGACCATGATTCCACCAGTCAGGGCAGATTTGGGCCATCGGGTAGAAGAGAGAGATCTCTCAGATCACCTTTCAGAGGCAATCTCCTTCCAGATTTTGACAATGCAGTCATGCCACAACCCGAGAATACCCCTATTACTATCAAGGACATGCGTGCTATTCTTAGTGACTTTACTAAGAGCATTGTCCAAACACTAAAAAAAGGCAAATCGCCCAGGACTTCCGAAAGAGGCCATGGAATGGACTTCATAGCCGAAGACTTTGGAAGAAGAAGGAACAAGGAGATCTCCATCAATGAGCCACGAGCCCATGATGTTAGGAGAATGGGAGTCAAAACCCCAGGCAGATACGGCAAGGAGAAGGAGACAATGTCCTCGAGCAGGGATTCACCATATATCCCCAGCAGATCCTCAACTTCATCCATTAGGGACAATCTGTCTTTCATGTGCACGTTAAACCGCAGTCGCACGAAGGGGCAAAGAGATGAACTCGCCTTGACAGCCCTGAGCAGGAAAGACAAATGGTTCGAGCAGAAACTTAACCAGTTTGGCTTGACAGGGCCTAGAAAAGATATGTTCAAGGGCAATACCTGCAGCAACATGGCTTCCCCATTTTGCAAAGAAATCATGGAGTTTGAGTTGTCTCTCAAATGGAGAGACGTGATGATGGACAGATATACAGGTAAAATCGACCCTGCCACTCATCTTGTTGAATATCTAACAAAAGTGCGGGTATACATCTACGATGAGAGGATTGCCTGTAGGATATTCCCTACCACTTTGGGAGGAGACGCCCTTAACTGGTTCCACGAACTCTCTCAGGAGTCGATTACCTCCTTTTGATAACTCAAGGAACTATTTATCACATGGTTCATCGAACAAACATGAGCTCCAAAATTCGTGAGCGATTTATGCAACCTTTATCAGAGGATCGATGAAAATCTTCGAGACTATGTCGATAGGTTCTAAGCCACAATATCGAAAGTGAGGAATATAAGCATGGAGATGGCATCCAACACTCTTTCCAATGGCACCGCTGATCGGCCATTATTTGAGTCGATTACTATAAAGCCCCCAACCAGCTTTTTCGATCTGATGGAAAGGGCTAAGCATCACATCCAGCTGGATGATGCCTTGAGATCCAGTCATGGCAGAAGGAACAGTGTCATAGACAGGCTCCAGTACCCATATGGACGGACATTTAACAGAGTTCCTGCATTTGATCATATAGCAAGGAGTCCTGAGAGAGCCTCAACTTCGAGGAATCTGAGGAAAAGGAAAGATCCAGACCGATTTAAATTCGATTGGGGTGGTGGCCAGCAAACCCAAACCTTCACTCCACTTAATGCCAACCCAGCTCAGGTGTTGATGTAGATCAAGGAAAAGTATCAAAAGGTGAACATGCCCAAAAGGCTGAGTGAAAGAAGCAAAAATACTCAAAACCCCAACATGTATTAAAAGTTTCACAAGGATGTCGGTCACACAACCGACGAGTATTTCCAGCTAAAATAAGAGATTGAGCGACTCCTGCAAAGAGGGTACCTCAAAAATTTTGTAGGTTCGGCCAGAGGGGCAAGTCTTTGTAGACAATCGGACCTAAGGAAGGATGATTTTGACGATGAAGAAGATGACAAACGACGAAAATTGAGGAATGCTGATCCTCGCTAGTTGTACGTCGTGGTCATTAACATGATCGCTGGTGGGTCATCCTACGAAAAAAACCTCTCCAAAAAAAGAAAAGGGAAAGGTGTCTATATCTCCCATTCATCTGAGCGGCCGACCCTGATCACCATATTCCCTGAGGATACGCGAGATGTATTATTTCCTCATGAGGATGCCCTTATCATCAGGGCTCGGATCAATAATTTTGATGTGAAGAGGATATTGGTGGACAATGGAAGTGCAGTGAATGTGCTTATCCTCCATCTTATAAAGCCATTGGCCTGCCGTTCGGAGAACTCAAACCTAATGTCACACCACTTATTGGACTCGACAACGCTACTGTTCTGGTGGTAAGATCCATTGAGCTTTTTGCCGAGCTCGGCTAGGAGGCTCTAACCCATGCATGTAAGGTAAATTTTATGGTTATTGATATGACTTTTGCCTATAATGTCATTTTTGGCAGACCTCTACTCTTTCAAACTGGAGCTGTTACCAGCATACGATACATGATGATGAAAATCCCAATCGAGGGAGGTGTCGCCATCCTAAAGGGTGACCAAAAGGCATATAGAGAAGCCTATGTTACCATGATCAACCACCAAAAAGAGGTCATGATGGTAGGACGATCCGAACAGGTGTGGGGGCAAAGAAAGGATCATGTGAAATAAATGAAAGCAAAGACACTTGCAAAAGGTAAAGGTGTTTAAATAGACACCTGACTTGGGTGAAGAGGTCGAAGAGGCTTCCATTCAAGTTTTGATAATACACCGGACATCCTTCGACTCAAAGCCAGAAGAAATCTATAAAATATCAAAGTACTCAAGAAGTACTAAGTATAATCATGTACAGATTGACATTCAATAAAGAAATTATCCTCCATTTTTTTCTCCATCTTCAAAAAAAAGGTATGTTTTCATTTATTTGTTTGTTTGTTAGGTTTGATGTCTGTGTGCAGGATATGTGTTTGGCTCTATTTGACAAAAATCCCTACTACCGATCATAGTTAATCCGATCGAAATTGGGCGATGACTATTCGCTAGATTCGATGTCTATTTTGAACTAAAAATGCGAAAGTTTACAAATAAATACAAAATTGTCAAATCTCTATAAAGCCATTGATTGACCAAAATATCTCCAAAAGAGAATCTCCACGAAAAAACTAAGGGCATTGACCGATCGATCGGTATTATTCCAATCACTAGGCCTGACACAGCTGAAAATACGAAAGTTGAAATTCATTCGTTTATAAAATAAGTCCCTCCGCTAGGTTCGATGTTCATCCCGAATCCAAAATGCGAGGGAATGTTTCTCCATAATAAGTTCGTCTGCTAGGTTTGATGTCATTCCCGAACCAAAGATGCAAGATGCCTCCATTTAATCTCCATTAACTCACTTGCTAGGTTCGATGTCCATCCCTAACCCAAAATGCGAGGGATGACAATTGAGTCAATTGTATCTCCTTAAAATATGAAATCGCCAAATCTTCAAAACGATGTAAAGGCCATAGGCCTTCTCCATGAGAGAAACAAAATCCCTTGAATGCCAAGAGCTACCTGGGGATAATACGTGGTGCTTTACCACTGAGCTATGAAAGTACTCAATTGGGAATGAAAATGGAGTTTTGTCTCCCACCATAAACCGAAAGGTCATTCACCATGGATGATTCTCCAATAAATAGCCGATCGGTTGATATTCAAATTAAATTAAAGACTGAAGAGTCGCCTAACGTGCCTGGCGTGATAAATCTAAGTCACAACTCACGTTTGAACAAAAAGTTTAAATCCAATCGGATTAATCGATCACAAAGAGTTGTGTACTGCAAATGCTTGAAAAGCAAGTTAAAATTCAGGAAGTATTCTCCTTATTCGAATTTACGCATCCTCCATGTTTGATTTCCTGCACTCTCCATGATTGATAATATTTATTCTCATTTGATTTAATGATAAATTTTGCCTAAAATAAAAATTGCAGTACGAAAGCGCAATTGAAAGGCAAATTGAATTTTATTTATGAAGAATTCTTATAAGTTAGAAAGCAAATCTTGTCTAACAGAATCGACTATATCTCTATCTAAAACTTCTACATCCGATCGGATCTTTCGCCATCGGGTACCCGAGACAAAGGGAACGGCGCTTAAAGATCTTCTAATATCGATCAAAATTGGACGTGTCGATAGCCTTGATAATGACGATTTTCCTTACATTGATGCCAATTCGCAGAGTAGTGATATAGTAATTAGAAAGTGCACAGAATCTGGCCAAGATCACAGTATAAAATTAAAGCACGTTGAAGGAGGCATGGCCTAGAAGGTCGCTTTGACTTTCAATAATGAGGGAAAAACTTCTATTGTAAAGTCTCTGAGGTTGTTTCCACAAATGGCAATTGAACGACTTACTGTTCTCATGCACAAGCGACTCTTCATTCATCACCATGGAATTTGGATAAGCCATCATAGGGACCTCTGTGGGATGATCATGTTGTAAAAGGCTTTCAGCCACTTTCGCCGTGAGTATCGATGAACGAGCCACGATATCATGGCCCTCATAAGCCTCAAGAAAATTTCCATTTATAGATTTGGTGCTGCTTAAAACCATCTCCGACAAGGAGGAGAGGTAAAAATGATATCATAAAGAATTACTTGGGTAATCTTATAGAAACTCTGAAATCGCTGAAATGACAAAGTTCGTGAAAGAGGGCATGGCAGAGTTTCGCTAAGAATCACTAAGAAATGAAGAAAAATCACCCCAAAAATACCTATTTATAAGCTCTAAACATCTGAAATTCTCCAACTGCTTCCCTGCTGGGTGATCACCACGTGTCTCCAATCCATTCAATGCATAACGGACAACGAAGCGTCACCCTTGATGCATGTGCAGACATTAAATGCATGAGCAGAGAACGAAGCATCGCCCTCGGCACGCACGCCAGCAATAAATGCATAACAACTGTCCAAAATGAACAGACGCGGCTTATCAAATTCAAGTCAATTCAAAAATCCCGCCAAAAAGTCAAAAATCGCTCGATCTGACCATTCGGAGGGGGGACAAGTAATAACTATAAAAAAATATCTCCAAAGGCCCAATCAAGTCGGCCCAACAATATTTGGTATGGCCCAAGCCTATTAAAAAAAAAGGGCAAGAGCATGAGCTGGAAAGACAAGACGTGAAGGCAATGTCCGATCGGACTCATGGGACAGTACGTCCTGTCAGCCCACTGACACAAACCAATGCCCATATGCTCTACCTGCTCCCTGTCACATCGCCGCTTACCTGCTCCAACTGCCGGTTATCGCTCCCCAAAGTACTCAAGTACCCCCTCCATCATCTCCTATAAATAGCTAAAAATATAAGGGCTACAGGTATTGAACATCTGAGACTCTCTCTCTCTAAACACTCTCTCTCTAAAAGCTACTAACTTAAGCTTCAGAGTGCTAAAGCTCGGATTCGATCGGGCACTCCCTTTTGTAGGTCCAGCTATCTGATCGGCTACCTCGACTGCCAGCTCTCCTTTTTACAGATAAAGACATATCAGGTTTTATCAAGAAGGTTGAATGTGTTATCACAAAAACACAGTTTAATTAACACTTGGAAATTACTGTGTTAATCAAATAAAGGCATAATTAATATCATTATACATAAATTTAATCAAGCTTTAACTTGTTTGCCATTTCTCGCATCTTTAAACTATGAGCTAGCCCGTAAACTCAATTCATATGATTCGTTTTTTTTAATCTAAATCCAATCGGTTTTTCAATAATCTGATTGTTTAACCTACTAAGAGAGTCAATTTTTTATGTGACTAGTTTATGTCGTGATTAATGTTTTGAAACTCGGCTCAGACGTCAACTCGGCCTACCAATTGGGTCGTGGGTCAAATAGTTCAATTGGATCGACTCGGAGTTTATATTATTTTTTAAATATAATTATTTATAAAAAATTAAAAATATAGTATGTAAAAATACATTCAAAAACCTATTAATTATTAAATATTAATATAAAAATATTAATTTTAAGTCCAATAAAATTTGTAAATATAAAAATTAAATAAATAATTCTAAATAGTAAATATTTAAATAAATTCACATAATATAAAAAACAAACATTCAAATAATTTCATTTAACATGACAAACAAACATCATTAATCATCAATCTACGTCTTCATCTTCAACTCTATCTCAATCTCCATCTCCTTCTACTTCTTGGTTAGATTCAATTAAATCATATTTCATAGCATTTAAAATTTTTAAAATAAATATATAATTAAATATAACTACACACATTTTTCATTATTTTAAATTAAATTCATATTATATATGTTGTGTACAAGATATAATTAATTGAAGAATTTTAACTTAATTATTGGCTATTTCTATAGTTCTAATATATATCCCAAACGATATTAGAATTTTATTTTTTTAGTAATATTAGGATGTTGTAGTTCGTATCATCTACCAAATATAAAAGTGCATCTTAAATTGGAGAAAGGTCAATTAGGTGAGAATGCATTTTAAACTAATATATATATATATATATATATATATATATATATATATATATATATATATATATATATATATATATATATATATATATATATATATATATATATATATGCATAAATTTTCATTTAAGGTGTCAAATAGTTCAATAGAACGAATTTCAATTTGAAAGTTTAATTACATTCTTTAAAAAAATTCAAGAGTTAAAGCTGCCATTACTGTTGATGATAATTTGCAACAAGTTCTCAATCACATCCGCTGTCACTATGATGTTTGGGCGGGTTGGATGCTAACTTCAAACGGTAATTGAAGCTGAACCGGGTTCTTATTCCGATCGACGAATTTCGGTTCAACTCGAATTTTTTCGATCCAATTTGAATTTTTCCTTATTTCAAGTTTTATATTAGATCAATCTAATTTTCTTATTGAATTGCGGTACAATTGGTTCGACCATCCGATCAAACTGAGCTTTAAAGCATTGTTCATGACTCAACTCAATCCATCTATGATCCGTCAAAATTTTATAATTTTATAACTTTTTATATAATATAAATATAATAATAATTTTTTATAGATTACACATGCATAATTTTTTAATAAAAAAAATAATATTATAAAACTTTATTCATTTATAACCCATCTGTCTAAAGAATAATATAAATCAATCCAACTCGACCTATTTATGATCTGTAAAATTATAATTATTTATAACCTGACAAACTCAAAACAACTAGATACAAACCATTTACCACCTATAAATTATTAATAACAGTTTAAATAAATAGTATCTATTTGTTATATTGCAATATATATTAATCTCTTAAATTGTTATTCTAAAGATTTGAATTTGGTAAATTGGTATTATTCTATCAAGAAGAATAAATTATGTTATTCCAAGTATTCCAAATCTGCTATTTGAAAAAACTGACCCGGGACTAATTAAATCGGATAAACAAGATTAGAAAATATGAATGATTGAAAGTTTATTTAATCTAATGATCCATCCGTTTAACTTGATCCAAACCTAAAATGACCCGATTGGATAATGACTCAAAACTGATTATATGCAAATGACTCGAACCTACCTATCCGTCTTGTTTGGTGTAAGTCTACCATTGGCATTTTCCTTTTTTTTTTAAAAAAAAAAAAAGATAAACATGACCTTTTATAGAGAAAGAAGAGAAAGATCACAAGTAGCGAGGAATAACATCCCAAACACAAAAAAGGTCATACAACAATGAGAATCAAGCTAACTTGTGAGACTAAGAATTGTCGAATCTGTTAATCCAACTCAATGTTGATCTAAGAGAAAAAAAGGTCTTACAATCAGAAATAATTGAACAAAAATATAAAAAATCATCTAAAAATTTACTAAAAGCTGAAGAAACCTCCTAAGCATATGTATAAATAATGCCTTTATTTGAAAGAGAAGTTTCAATTTAAGAAAGAACTAATCGAGGGGCTAATCCTTCTGCAATGCGAGAAGTATAGCAAGCTGGCCAATGACCCGAAATAACTCTAATAAACCGTTCATCAGAGCCCCAAATAATTCCCCCAAAACCACTTCTATCTTGATATGAGAAAACGGCATTTTCCTTAATAACTATAAAAATATAATAATAATTCAATTACTAAAATCTGATTTTTGCAGGATAAGATTCAATTGATGCTTAATTATCCTTTTTTTTGGCTATAACATGCATCTAAAGTTTAATTTGTAGAGTAAATTTCCTCAAGAAAAATTATATTCATATTCATATTAAAATCTGGAAATGGCAATATAAATAAATAAATAAGGGTTCAATATAGCGCCAAGTGGATATACATAGAGTCCTGTCGTTGGCATTCAAAAAGGGGTTGATAATGAATTTCAAAGCAAACAACAGAACATACAATTATTGGAAACAACACTTCAATCTCCTTTGCCCTTTTAGCTGTGCAACTCGCAATTCACTTCTTTCTTAAACATAAATCCTTTACACATCCATGTGGTTGCCTATCTAATCGCTATTTCTTCATCCTAATCTCATGCCCGACTATTAGATATTTCATATGTTACATGATTTTAGTCCACCTTTTTTCACACATATTAAAAATGATAATTATTATGATTAATGAACAAAATTTATATCCGTTATATATATAGAATTAATAATTAAATATTATTAAAATGAAAAAAATTCATGATTAATAACATAATCTCTCCGTTCCACTCTAAAACATAATTTTCTATTTTTACCGTAATTAAAAAATAATTAAAATATTTCAATTTTATATAAAAATTATAGTAATTGACAAAAATATCATTTTATATTTTCAAGAATTGCATTTAATTTTAGTTAAAAATAGAAAGTAATAAAATAGATAAATATTTAATAAAATATATAATAAATAGAAGCATAAACGTAAACTTTTTTTTTAAATTCCGAAAAAGATATTTAAAGTAGGATAAAATAAAATAAAAAAAATAAATTTTTAAAATGGGATGGAGTCCGGATGCAGTATCATTGAAGATTTGAAAAAAAAATAGTTTCTGAAGAAATTATGTATTACTCCCTCCATTTTTTTATGTCACTTTTGAGTGAAATTCATATTCTATTTATCTATCACTTTTAAACTTTCAATGCAATTTAATTTGCTTTTTTAATTTATTTTTCTTTGTCAATAAAGTTAGAACCAATCATATTTGATAATTTAGTATTGATCTCGTAATTTAATATTAAATTTAAGTTTATTTATTTTTTTTAATTTTGATGAAAATAACAAAAATGGCTAATAAAAAAAATGGAAGGAGTAATAAAAAGTAATTGTTGTGGTGGTTAAGGAGTTCATAATGAATTGTAAAATTTTATTTTTAAGTGTTTACACTAGGAAGAACTAGAGGAGCTACATGTGGCTCCGGCACTAAAAGTGAACCATAAGCCATGTGCAAAACGTTGATCTTGAAACCAGATTTCATGAGAAATAAATTGCTCTCATTGTTCCGCTCAACATGACTAACCACTACAAGAAAAATGCAATTTAGCAAAAAAAAATTAGCAACGAAAATTGATATTTTCCGTTGCTAATAAAAAATAGCAACGGAAATTAGCAATAAAAATTATGTTGCTAATCCGGCGGTTGCTATTTTTTAGCAACAAAATTTCATTTTCGTTGCTAAATTTAACAACGGAAAATGAAATTTTGTTGCTAAATTCAACCAACTCATTTTCGGTGAATTGGTAATTTTTAGCAACGGAAAAAAAAATTCCGTTGCTAATTTTAGCAACCAAAAGTCAATTTTATTTTTTTATAAGCTACATACCCAACGTATTGTCATTGACCCATATGTTAAATTAACAACATAACTTGGCATAAAAAAAACACTAAAAGTTTATGTCAACAAACACATATAATTCAATAGATTATGGATAAAATCAACAATTACCAACAATTTATTACCAGAAATATAGATAATAAAAACCCTAAATTAAATTAAAATTTGAGAAGAAATGAAGAAATGTAACATAAAGACTAAATGGATTATTTTTACGGTACAGACTATTTTGGTCATAACTTTTGCTACAAGTGTCAGATTTTTTATTATAATATGTTTTCGGAAAGCTCGTTTCGAAACGGTCATTTATTATAAAGCAAAGCTCTTGTAACAGCATTTTTCGGGCCCAAAAAATGACGTTTAGGTTGTCATTTTTCAGGGACATTTGGTCTTTTTTTGTTTTCACTCATATAAATTATTTTCTTTTCCTAGTTCAAATGAAAGGAATTCATATCTTAATCACATAATTTAATAATAAATTTAAATGTAATTATTTATTAGTTTTAATTAAAACTATGAAAAATCCTAACCATTATTTTTTATATACCAAAATTATGGATCAACAAATTACATCTAAAATAATTAGCCAACACAGCTCCCACCAAACAAACCAGCTAAAGCAAAGAAAAACATCAAACATGCCACCATAATGACACTAAAACTACACAAGAAACTCAATTTGGTGCAAGGAAAAGGCAGAGACTACTAAGAAGAACCACCCAACTAAATTAAACCAAGGTAGAAATTAAAACCACATAGTAGCAGAGATCTAGATACATCACCCCTACACATCTAGGATTTCACAATCAAATTTTAATCACTTTTGAACTCCAATGAGCAAAGAATATTAATATTCAATACAAACTTTAACTAAAACCCTTTGAAAAATCAAACAATGCTCCAACCAATTAAAATAACCAGATCGAGGACACAACACCTGTCACTACTATTTTCCAACTAGAACTATTTCATATGTAGCTTATTACATCAAATCGTGTATAAGAGGAGACGAAATATGAAGGAGGAAGGAAGAACGATTTACCAGTCACCGAAAAGGAGCAAATCTGGGGAAGATCGAACGGCAAGATCTGAACAAAGAACTGACCAAAGAATAGAAGGCGGCAGAGAGTAAAAGAGAAGAAGAAAAATGAAAACGAAAGGACAAATGGCAGATCTAAGGAAGAATACTTACCGATCACTGAAAATGGCAGATCTGAGGGAGAATGGACGGCCACAGAAATTGCAGTGCGTGAAGAGAAGAACAATAGTTCCAGATCATGAAAATAATTAAAAAAAAATGACAACGAAACAATGAAACACAAAAGATCAAGCATAAAACTACTTATCGATCATCGGAAAGTGCAGATTTGAGGAAGAATGGACGGCCATAGAAAATTATTGAGCGTGGAGTATGCCAGATCGTGAATGAAGAGAAGAACAAAGAAATAAAAGAAATAGGGTTTTTAATTTCTTATATATAATATTTTTTACAACGATTTCAAATTTAGAAATTCCGTTGCAATTTTATGTGTAAATTAAGTGAAGGCATTATTTTTTTGCAATGGATTTCAGATTTTCATTGCTATTTTAATAGCGAGAAATTTTTGAGATGAAATTTAGCAATGAAATTTAAAATCCGTTGCTATTTTTCGTTGCTAAAAATAATATGTTCGCATAATTGAACTTAAAATAGCAACGAAAAATAGCAATGAAAGTTAGATTTCGTTGCTATTTTAGCAACGAAAATTAGATTATGTTGCTATTCTAGCAACGGAATTAGAATCCGTTGCTATTTTAGCAACTAAATTTCATCCCAAAAATTTTTTGCTAACAAATACCGTCATTTTAGCAACGAAAAATAGATTCCGTTGCTAAATTTCATCCCAAAAATTTCTCCTAACAAATGCCGTCATTTTAGCAACGGAAAATAAATTTCGTTGCTATTTTAGTAACGAAATTTAGATTCCGTTGCTAAATATCATCCCAAATTTTTTTTGCCGCCATAATTAGCAACGAAAATTATATTTCATTGCTAATTTTTGTTGCTATATGTTGGCGCTAAAATCTCCCTCCCTTTTTAGCAACGAAATACAACCATTTTGTATTCCATTGCTAATCCCTAAAACTTCAACCAATTTTAGTAACGGAATTGATTTTCCGTTGCTAAATAGCAACGGAATTGATATTCCTTTGCTATTTTTTCGTTGCTAATTTGATATTTTCTTGTAGTGAACGTTACATTTGGCTCTTTATAAAGACTACAAAAATTATCAATGGGTATCGATTCTATAAAAATATTTATCATAATATTTTTTATTAATTTTTTATAATCATATATTTATATTCTATTAATTATCTTTTTTTTTCATAAATAGAGGTAAAATAAAAAATACATAATGAACATTTTTAAAAATTATCATTTTAGCTTTTAAGTGAAAATAAAAAATAAAAATTAGAACAAAAATGGACTTTTTTATGATTAATGCATTTAGAAAAAATATTGAAAAACTAGTATGATTTGAGAAATATTTGGGAGATTGATGTTGATTTAGAATCCGCAAGTATCAGCTGCGAATTCTAAATGCGAGGCCCACCAACCACTTGAAGAATGGAGGAATTGGGGTCACGGGGCCAAAATTGAAGCTTTTAAAAGTTGATTTTTTGTTTTATTACTTTCATACTCATATTATATATTGTTAGACATAAATGTTGTAAATTAACTATATATGTATGTAATTGAGTCGATATAAAAGGAAATTTTCATTTAATTAAAACAAATGTTGATAAATAATACAATACAATAATTAATCATATCTAAAATTCCTATCAATTATTAATTCATTTAAACCGCTACTGTACACCATCGCATCAAATTGATAAAAATAAATATTATATTAACATTACTTTTGTAAAAATACTTTTATTTTATATATTAATTTATTTTATTGACATTTAAATTTATTTTATTATTTTATAAATGTTTCATAATATCACATTATAATAATAAATACATTTGGGTATGTAATACTATTTTTTACAAAATTAAGAGACAAAAATTAAATGTTGTTTAAGTTTTATTCTTACCATTTGGAAATTATTGTCTTCTTTTAATGGAAAATTTTGACCTTTTTGAATAGAAAATGTCTTTTCTATCATTACAAGAAAAATGCAAAATAGCGAGAACAAAATTTCTCACTAAATGATGATTTTTCGTTGCTAAATCAGTTTAGTGAGCATAAAAATTTATAACAAAAGTCATTTTAACTGAATTTGGCAAAGACTAAATTCCTTGCTAAACTTTGCGAGGCGACTTTAATGAGGACTAAATCCTTGCAAATTTAGCAAGGATTTAATCTTTGCTAAATTAGCGAGGACAAAAATTCTTGTTAAATTTGCGAGGATTTAGTCCAAGCTAAAGTTAGCAAGGATTTAATCCTCGCAAAATTTAGCGAGGATTTAGTCATCGCTAAAGTTAGCGAGGATTTAGTCCTTGCTAACTTTGGCGAGGATAAATTCCTTGTCAAATATAGCATGTATTTTTATGATAAATATTATTCTTACTAAATTTAGCATGAGATTTATCTCACTAAATGTTGATACGAACTTTTTTAATTTCATTATTTAAATAATAAACTAAAAAAATAACAAATTTTTATTTACTCAACATTTAATATAAAAATATATATATTAATGAATAAATTGTTATTTAAATGTATATATCATTACTAATAATATATCTAAAATAATACATACATATATAACAGTAACAATGAAAAGTTGTAAACAGTTTAGCTGCTTTCAATTCTTATAGTTGTGTAGTGATTGATTGTAGATAACCAAAAACTCCATCCAGTGTCATTGGAACTTGATATTCCAAGTGTTGATCTTAAATATCTAACCAAATATTTATGTAGGTTTTGGTCGATACTGCAAGAAAGTAAAGAAGGGCTTGTCTCTCGAGTTATTGTGCCTATTCCTATTAAAAGAATCACTTTAAACCAAATCAATTTATGTAACTTGTAAAAATATGAAAAAGTAAGGATACATACCTTTTGATAGATGTTTTTGCAAGACATCCATCGAAATCAAATGCAGCAATTTTGTTTGAATCATGCAAGTTGACATCCTGTAGAAATGTTGAAAGTAAGATGGTGTATTGACTATAATTTAAACACATGCCAGACATATTACTTTGAATATCACAAATGAATATTAGGAGACCAAACAGCAAATTCAAATCGTTCTTTCAGCTTTTACAATGATTAACCATCCAAATTTCATATGCAAATTCCATTTTTAGAACATTACAAGAAGAATAAACAATTACAGATTAATTCTCCATAACAATTTCTCAAGAATTAGAGAAAATGAGAAAACTGCATGTAAACTTACCTGGGAACGATGAAGACTGAAAACAGAACATCAACCCAGCTTGCCAAGAAAAACCACACAAGAAAATCACAGCAAACAGCATTGTACCCATGAATTTGAAGTGAAAAACGTGCTAAAGCATTATAAATCAATAAATTGACTTTCAGCTGAAAATGACACTGATTCTAGTAGAAAAATATTTTAATTCAAGCCAAACACACAAAAATTCACACCAAAGTCCCTCTCAAGCATTCAAAGACATCATATGGAAATAGAATAAATGCAAGAGAGCCCATTATTGAAAGCAATTATGAAAACTAATCACAAAGCTATTTTCTATCCTTAAATGCTGTTAAAAACTAATATTTTCAAGTTAAGGATTCTAATGAATTAAACTCCAAAGTTTTCAAAGATGTTTGGCGTGGAAAGACATGTCAAACAGAACTGATTCTGTAAGCTGCATTTGCATCACACATGCTGAATTGAAAAAGGCAATTGATCATCATAGAATAAGAACGAAACAGAAAAGTGTTTTACGAAATATTTGATTGCTAAAATGAAACTCCACTAACCTTCATTTTCACCATGGATCATTGATGTGTATTGCCGCATGCTTTGATCATCACGTAACTTCACAAAGCCATCTTTTAACAGAGCAGCCATCTTTGGATCATTGATGTGTATTGCGGCACTTAGAAAGCCACTCATTTCTCAATAATTTTAAACATTCTTTTGAAACAGCTGCAGAACGATCATCAAGGCCTCTCTGAAGAATTTCTGTCCTGAGCTTTATGCTATAGGAAAAGGAAGAAAAATCCAAATGGCAAAAGTTGAGGATGTGATCAACAAATCACAAGGAGCAAGCTGTGAATTAGGACAGGAGCTAGACTAGAAATTAGATTATTTAAAACCTTGCAATTGAACAATACTAAACAGTAGATTAACTGGACAAATCCAAACCCAAATCAAAATTGAAGATGTTCTATAATCATAAAACATTAGCAGATAGGTTTTGGGAGTAGCTGAAAATATTGACATTTCTGGAACTATATCTATTCACCTGAGACTTTGGAGCGGAAATTTATCAGCCAGAAGGCAATATGCAGCTTTCCTGACAGACTCACTCACATCCATGGTGCAATCAGCAATAGCTAGAGAAGTAGCATTTGAAGGTGGCAAAGATAACACAATTGTCTTGCGAACCTCCTGCAAAGTGCTGCTGTTAGGCTTTCAACTAATTTATTTTCTGGATGTATGCAGCACAAGTGTAATAAATCATATAAATATTCAACTTATCATGTTGATGGATTAAAAAAAAAAATTAGTATTTACTTAATAAGTTCACAAAAATTTTCCATATTCTCAAAAGTCAATTTGCAGTGAAATATTAAATAGGATCTGAAAAGGACAAAATTTGCATTTGATATGGAATCTAAATATAGGGTCAAACTATTCCAACCAAACTCAAAGCATTGAAACAAGATATATGATTAATTACTTGTCCACTATTTTAAAAATTGGTCTGTTCATGGGCCCATCTTTGAGAAAGAATCATGATGTTTTTATTGGCCACATCAATGAACTAATTCTTCTATCTTACTAATTCTATTTATAAAATGAATGCACCCGTCTCTGTAAGAAAGAAAATCTTAACGGAGAGAGGGATAATGGATTCATCTCTTGTTGAAAATAATTAGACACCAATAGTTAAGAATGTGGAAGCTTAAGGATTCCAATATATATCTGAGAACGAAGTGTGCCCATCAAGTGCCTTCTTCCCCCGGTATTACTTTTATTTCTAGCACAAACGCATTGGAAGAACCACAAGCCTTCTAAATTATCACTCATTAGATGATCAATGGATATATGATCCTAATCTACATCTTAAGTTAGCACCATTAGATGGGGGGGGGGGGGGGGGGGGTTGTAATTAAGACTCATTTAAAGCAAGAGTAACACTTACCGCATTTTGCTCTATTGGAAGCACCTCAAGAATATCGCTGTTCTCAGTATCATTCGCAAATCGTGATAAAGCTCTAACAGCAAAAGTACGGATGACAGGAACCTTGTCTCCTACTCGTAATTTCATGCACTCTATCACCTCATCCCAAACATCGTTGCTTACTTCTGCATCATCCGGCAACCGCATTATGATCTACAAAACCAAAAACGCAAAAACTAAACAGAAAATTCTACTTAATATAGTTGCAAAAGGATAACAAAATTGAAAGATTTGAACCATAAGGAACTATTGTTAATGTCTAGTAATTGAAATTACAGACTACCTCAGAAATTATCTGGAAAGCCATAAACCTGGCCGTTTTATTGGCAGCTATAGCAGCAACTAGTAGAAACTTCAAGAACTCCTCAAGAAACTCATCGCAAACGGAGGCATTGTTGGAGTCTCGAGTAGTGGCAAATACTGAGACATAGCAGATGATGCGCTCGGAAGAGGCGATGCGGCGATGAAAATGAAACACAGGGGTTAGGGTTTTGAAGAAGAGAGCGGCGAATTGGGAACTGGAAGGAAATTTTGATCGGAGGGCAGAGAGGTCTTTAAGCTTTCGAATGTGTGTGGCGTTTGAGGGTTTTGAATCGTAGAGAATTTTAGCTATTTTCTGCATCAGTTGGCTCTCTTCTTCGCACCCCAAAAAATCGATACCCATAAATAAACCAAAACAAATCACAAAATTGAAAATCAAAAACAGCAAATAAAGAAAATGTACCAGAGAAAAAAATAGGGGAAGAGTAAGGATAATTTCTCAACAACCAGATAGATAAAACTAAGAAATAAGAAAAACTGTCCCTCTTACCAGTCCTTTTTTTCTAGCGATAAATGTCTTCACAGCAGCTATCCATGGTGGAGCACGTCGCCTCAGAGCTGCCGATGGTGTAGCAGGTTGATGGTGAAGAAGGCTCCGTCGATGGAAAGCAGCGCCGGTATGGAATCTAACACGCGTGAAACTGAAGGCTAGAGTGTTAGGGCAGAGGGCGTTTGCTAGAGAAGATAGCAAATGACCAATGATTTTTTGAAAAATAATATGGGTTTTTCCAGCGCCATTTTATCCCGCCCAAATTTTCTGTTCTAGGGATCGGATATTAATTATTTACAGGACTAGTTTTTTTATCCTCACAGCTAATATAGATTAAATTAAAAATTAATGATCATATAAAAAATTAATCTTATCAGTATAAAATTAAATTATTAAAATTTTATTATATATAATAAGTTAATAACTATAGAATTAAATTATTAATTTATATGTTTATATACATATTTTATAAAAAATAAATCAATTCTTTTTTAATAACACTAAAAATAAATGAAAATAATTGATAAGATAATTATATACTCATATAATTACATATAAAAGTAAATGAAATTAATTGATAAGATAATTAGATATTTATATAATTACATTAATTGATGAAATTTTATTATATATAATAACTATAAATAATTAGTTAATTACATTATATTAATTTACAACTCCATTACTCACATAAGTATTATGCTAAAAATAGATGAATATTAATTAAGTGACACTATAAGTAAATAAAATTAATAAGTAAGATAATTATATACTCATATAATTACATGAATTAGTAACTTTCATTATATATAATAATTGTATATAATTAGATTATTAATTTATAATTTGTGCTTAATTTGGCGAGGAACTTAGTCCTAGCTAATTTAGCTAGTATTATTTCGTTGCTAACAAGTTAATCCATGAAAACACCATCAATGAGGAATTAATCCTCACTAAATTGGTGAGAACTGCATTCCTAGCTAAATTAGAGATGATTAATTCATCGCTAACTAGTTAATCCTCACATGAAAGATGAAAATTAAGTATCAGCAAGGGATATATCCTCGCTAAATTGGCGAGGATTACATTCCAAGCTAAATTAGTGAGGAATATATTCTCGCTAAATTAGCGAGGGATATGCCCTCGGTAAATGCTTTATCTATCACATGCCACCTTATTTAAACGTTAGCGAGGATATTTTTTTTCTCGCAAAATTAATTCATCTTTCATATGCCAACTTATTTAAACGTTAGCGAGAAATTTGTCCTCGTTAAATTAGCGAGGATATTTTTTCTCGCAAAATTAGTCATCGCTAAATGCTTCATCTATCATATGCCATCTAATTTAAACGTAAATCTCTCGCTATATTAGTGAAAACTTTTTTTCTCGCAAAATTAACGAGGATTAAATTCTCGCTAAATGTTTCATCTATCATATGCCACCTTATTTAAATGTTAACGAGGAATTTATCCTCGCTAAATGCTGCATCTATCATATGCCACCTTATTTAAACGTTCGCGAGGAATTTATCCTTGCTAAATTTTGTGCCAAAATTTAAGCGCTAAAATTAACAACAAATTATCGATATTCTCGCTAAATTGTTGCAAAATATATATTCATTTGCAACCCTACCAACATTTGTGACAAATTCATTTGTCATCGCAATTCTATCGCTATATCAGTGATTTAGCAATGATTTTTCTTATGCTCGCTAAATTTTGTCGCTATTCTGTAATTTTCTTGTAATGTATATGGACGTTAGTTTAACAATTTTTTTTATATACAACAGATAGACGAAATTTTTCGATAAAAATCAAATTGTCTACGACAGTATTACCATTATTCACTATTTTTGTTGAAAAAATTTGTTTATATATTTCAATAATTGTATTGATTTTCTACATCTTATGTATTTTTAAAATTTATAATTTTATTTATACTTTACCCATGTATTTTTATATTACTCCCTCCACTCTATTCCTTTTTAATTAATTTGCATTAAAAATATGATGTATATTTAAACTTGAGTAAATTGAGATGTGTAGAGGCCAACAAAAAAAATCGAAAATATCGTTAACCATAAAATCGGTTAAAAATCAAACTGATTGACTTGGTTATAGTTTTTAATTTTTATAGTTTTGGTTAATGGTTATGGTTTTTAATTTTTACAGTTTTGGTTAATGGTTACGGTTTAAGTTTTTAAGTACCAATTAATCGGTTTATATATATATATATATATATATATATATATATATATATATATATATATTTATTTATTTATTTATTTTGATATCTTCAATTTTTTCTATTTTCTATAAAATTTATATAAAATAATACTTTAAAATATATTTTTATTTTTATACCTTAATTTTTTATATTTACCTATAAAATTTATATAATACTTTAAATTAAATTTATATTATGTCATTTTCTTTAATTATACAGTAATATTTATATATAGTATCCGATTAATTTTTATATATATTATTTTTTATCATATATTGGTACTCATATTTTACTTAATAGTATTTAATTGTATTTTCTTATATTTTAGAGTTTATGTTATAGCATTTAATATTACCAAAAATTTTATTTGACTTATAATCACGCATATTAATTTCCAACAAATATTAAATTTATTTTATAATATTAGTTATTAATTTATAGAACATGAATTTTGGCTAGTATATTATATTTATTTCATAATTTTTATATTAAATTATTTTACATATTTGAATTTGAGTTGAATTTTGTTTAATTTTTTTATAATTTTACGTTATAAATTTTAATGATTAATAAAAAATATTGGTTAATCAAATTAAAAAATCGAAATCGATGAACTGATTAATCGAATGTAATGTACTGATTAATGATTATTAATTTTAAAAAATCGATATTAATGAATTAGTTAATTTTTTTTATTTATGGATCGGTTAATTATTTCATGCTCACCCTAGAGATGTATAAATATATACATACCGAAAATTGAAATATCTAAGAGATATTTTTGAGAAATAAAGAAAGAAAAAAAAGTATGCTATTATTTATTCATACTTTTTTCTTGAATGCAAATTATTTAGTCATAATTAATGATTGGAAATACCAAGCAAATATCATTAGAAAAGAGCAAAGGGCAGCGAGAGTCCACAAACACGAAACACCTAAAACAAATGCAAGCAGCCAAAAAAGGTCGCTCTTAAATCGCTGCCCATAAATTATAGCACTCCACCTTCATGCACACGTGGCTACCAACTCAGCATGACGTCACCCACACATCTCATTTTTTTTAGGGAAAATATCTAAATCTCTTCACTTATTGGTGCATTCCGGTGACCTCCAGGTTAAATATGACTGCGTGAATTTTTTTTTTTCATAATTGAAAATACTGAAAAAATAATATTAAAAATGACATTTGAATTTATTATTATTATTATTATTATTATTATTATTATTATTATTATATATGTTCAATTAAAATGTCATCATTATATAATTCATTTTTAATTTATCTGTGATTAATTCTGTAACTAAAGAATCATCCTCATTTTGGCAACAGAAAGCTGGATAAATCATGAATTTTTATTCTTTAATTTACAAATTAATATTTCCTTATTTCCTTCTCACTCGTGCAATTACCTATTGTTAACGCAAAAAAAAAAAATTATACAACTTTAAGAGACGTGTTCCTAAATTTTATTTGAACTAAAATAAAAAAAAATTGTACCCATTAGAAATTAATTTAATGGCTAGTTTTTATTAAAATATACAGAAAATTTTGAATTTAATTTTTTAATTATATATTTATAATTAGCCATTATACTTCTAATTAGAAAAATTGAAGAATTTGAAATAGCCTCCAAAATTTCATATCCCTTGTCATAATCTAAACCTTTTCTGTAATCGGACCAACACGTAGGCAGTTGCCTTGAAGGCCGGTGGTATAGTACTTCCTTCGTTTTTTTTATCAGTTATTTTTTAATAAAATTTAAATTTTATTTATTTGTCACTTTTAGACTTTTAATGTAATTTAATTTATTTTTTCAATTTATTTTTCTTTCCTAATAAAGTTAGAATCAATCAGATTTGATAATTTAGTCTTAATCACGTAATTTAATACTAACTTTAAGTGTATTTATTATTTTTTAATCCTAATAAAAGTAATAAAAATGATTGATAAAAAAAATGAAGGGGGTATATAAAAGGAAACGACACGTGTAGGTAGACAGGTGTCAAGCAAATAGCGCGTTGGTGGACAATCTGCGTGTGATATTTTGCCCAAACAAGAGATTTGGCGCACAATTATTAGATACAAACTTTTCTGGAGCCACTTAAAATGAGCCACGTAAAAGGTCAAACAAATCCTGAAATTCTCAACGGTCAGATCTAGTTGATTGGTCATAAAGAGTAACGTGTGTCCCTCAATCATGTCTAGTCCTACTCAGTACTCGCTTCTTTTGTTGCTTGCCTTGCCCAACGTGGTTTGGTTACTCCTTTTTATTTTCATTTTAATTTATTTTTTCTTTAAGGCTATACATGCATACAACCAAGCAACCAGGTAGATAATACAGTGGTTAATGATTTTTTTTTCAACACAGATATATAGAACAGAAAAAGAAAATAAAAAAAATAAATTAATTTAAACACTTAAAAAATAAACTTAAAAAATAATATTTATAGTTAATTTATGAGCTGTTTTATTAGTTTCACGAGAAATATAAATAAAAAAATAGAAACATAATACCATGTAAAATTTGTACAAGCATATAATTGAGCATATATTTTTTGTAAATAAGCTTGAATGAACTCTAAAAATTTGATTTTTAGATAAAAAACTGAGATGGAATTAACTTAGCTTTCGGTTATTGAATTTATACATTTAAAACGAAATAATCACAAAAAACTTTTGTAATACAAAAATATTTTAATATATTCATTTTAAATTAAAAAATTATTTTATCGGAATCGATTAAAATTTACTGTAATTTCTCGTTATAAGTGAAATAGTACAGTGATAGTTGATAAACGATAAACTGGATGTGCATTCGCAAAAATTATAACTTTTCTCACTTCTATTGCTTCCGGGAAAAGAAGTTGCAGTAGATAGGAAAGAGTTTGACTTTCTAGCATAAAGGTCGAGTCTCCTGATTTCGAATAATCAAAGCAATGGCCCATTTTTTTATAGGGCACATCCAAGCCAAAATTGCATCAATGTTGATCTTAACAATCATTGGACGAGGTGGATTCTAGTTTGAAACTATTATATATATTTAGATAGGGCGGGACAAAAAAATTAAAAAATTATTAAATTGGTAGTTAGAATAAATATCAAATTGATTTATGCAATTAATCAGTTTAATTGGATGCAAATATAGATTTCAATTTTTAAAAATTATGATAAATGGATTGCATTTAATTTGTGATTAACCGGTATATTAACTGATAACTGAGAAAAATACATCTCCAGAGGCCCAATAAGCGTGATCTATTAATAGCAAAAAGAGTGCGAGTTGGAGGACGACGTCAACAAATGAAACGCCCGATCGGACTGACAGGACAGACTGTCCCATCAGTCCACTGTCACAAGCCAACACCTATCCCCTACCTACTCCCTGTCACATCGCCGCTCACCCACTCCAACTGCTGGTTATCATCTCCCAAGGTACTCAAGTACCCCCCCTCTCCGAAGATCTCATATATATAGCCAAAAATATGATGGCACCGGGTAATGAACTCCTGAGACTCTATCTCTCTCTAATATTTTTTTCTTTCAAATTGCTAACTTGAGCTTCGGAGTGCTAATGCCTGGATTCGATCGAGCATCCCTTTTTGCAGGTCCAATAGCTTGATCGGTCTCGCAACCACCGTATTCTCTCGTTACAAGATAAAGACATTCAGAGCTTTTATCATTTGGTGCTTTCGTTGAGAGACATGGCAGATTCAAGGCTTTACGAAAAGATAGCTCAAGGAAATCACAGTCGCAACAGCCAGGGCAGGTCTGAAACTCCAAGGCAAAGAAAGAGATCTCTCAGGTCGCCACCTGAAGGGAGTCCCCTCCTGGATTTCGACGATATGATGGCACAGCAGCGGAATAACGCCCCTATTACTGTAGGCGACATGCGCGTTGTACTTACCCACCTCACTGAGAGCGTGGTGCAAGCCTTGGAAATAGGAAACATGCCCAGAATGTAAAGACCGCACTAGTCCACCCAAAATTTTCATTCTATAAGTTATTTTACATAGGATAATTTATTTCCTTTATAGTCCTGTTAGTTGTTATTATTATTTTCACATGCACACCTCAATATACTATGAAAAAATACAAAGTATTACATTAAGTATTCTATAAAATCAATTAAAATGTTCTCTTAATTGGGGTTCTTTAGTACAACATAATAAATACAAAAAGAAAATGAATTTCAAATATAATTGACTCTCTCCTATCTCTAGAGTTGGCTTTACATTAGCAGCTCTTGTCCCAACAGAAAGCACCTTGACTTCAAGTACCTACACGGATAAATACCCGTGCTAAGCTATAAAGCTTAGTGGGGAACAGAATAATAACATATTGATAACCACACACAGTAGTTATCACCAATCATTTAACAACAATAAAATACAATGTATTTACTGAATTAATAAAGATATAACTGTATCATTTAGTCAGAACAGTAACAGATTTCAAATTGTATATGCATATCATTATTTGTATAAATGGCCTGCGTAAATTCCTGTAGGTGTGGATAATGGGTACAATGGATACCCGAAGGTATCTAAACAGAAGTCTCATGTAGAGACAAACAGAAGACTCATAAGAGTCAAACAGAAGACTCATGAGAGTCAAACAGAAGCAGCTGCGACGGGAACCCTATAGGCATGCCTATCTATCCACAACCAAGTTCTTAAGTGCAGGCATAACATATCTCATGTATCATTAGATTCATGGTATATAATTCATCATATGGTATGATAAATCAATCAATATAGTAATATTCTTTAACTATCATGTCACAGTCAAAAGTACATATAAATAATCAATATAGTACCATCATATTCAAATGTACATTTCCATACATAAATTACTATAACTTTATTCCTATTTTACTTATACATTTCATATACTTATTGTTGCACTTTATCATATATTTTATGTGTAAGGTAATCTATAAGATTTAGGAATAAAGGAGTTAATCCTAAGCCTCATAATGCATCTTTTACTTTCAAGTTTTGGACTTTGAAGGAGGGTCACGGTTACTATCAATTCATGGTAACTGTGGAATAAGACATAATTTAGGGGTCACAGTTACTACCAAATTCATGGTAACCGTGACCTAATTGCACTTTCGGGTCTGGACTATGCCAGACTACCTCACGGTCATTACCGAAGGAGTAATAACCGTGTTCTTTACTTTTTAAATGGGTCAGGGTTACTATGAAATATTTAGTAACCGTGAGGTAAGTCATCTTTAGGGTCTGGACTGAAAACTGGGGTACCTCACGGTTACTATGAAAAATCTAGTAATCGTGAGGCCTAAATCACCCAGAGACAGATTTTCTATCTTAACTTTTATATCGTTTTTGACCCAAAAAATGTCATTTTTAGCGAACACTTTCTTCTATAAAGTTGTAGATATATCTTTATAGTTTCTAAAAAATCAAAAAGCACCCCAATAAGAGCTATAAATCTCAAGTTATGCACAAAAAACCGAAGACTGCTCCCAATGATAGAGGCAGCAGTCATAACCCGGTTCCAAGCTAATTTTTCACTATCATATAAATTGATTCAAGGGTCGTGTCCTTCATATGAAATGAAGATATATGTGTATATTTTCATCTCCAACTGGAAGTTATCAATTCCAATCACTATAACTCAAGATATCATTAATTTAGTGAAGACTGATCCAATGAACCCTAAAACAGTTTTTCCCCTATCTTCAACAAAACTTCCCATTTCAGTTTTCCATCAAAGGCTAACCTCTATTTTTCATGATAGTCACTTACTATAATATCATATATTACTAATATCACATTATTTATATAGTAAACACATATACAAGTAAGGTTAAGTTCCCATACCTCTTTAAGCTTTAACCATTCAAGCTTTACCTTTCTCTCTCTCTTCTTTATCTTTCTCCTTCATCCTCTCTATCTTTGCTCTTCATCTCTTCTTGCTCTAGCCTTAAGTTGATGTAAACCACTTCTCTCTCTGTCTCTAACATCTATAACCATCTCCTCACTTAGAGCACAAAAGCACCATTAAGGAGAGGAGAAGAAAACAAAGGAGAAAAGAAAGAAAAGAAACAAACTAATTTTTCTTGGCCAAAATGGCCGGCCACCACAAGAAGAAGAGGACCAATTTTGCCTCTTTCACTCACAGCCAACCACTTGCTCAATTTCTATTGGTTAATAATAAAAATCTTGGCAAAGTTCACTTTGGTCCCTCTTAATATTTTTGTTTCTTACTTTAGTCTTTAACCTTTTTACTTATTACATTTCTACCATAAAAATTTTACTTTAACTTTTCAATTACATCCTTAATTTACAATTTTTCTTTAATTATTCACATAATTAACCTCTATCTTATGCAAAATAATCATCTATCTCTCTTAGGGTACTTTTAGGGGTATACGCACATAGCCATCCTTACTTTCAAAGGACAAAAGGAGAATCTACCTCCATGGCGAAAAGCAGTGAGGATGAGCGATTCGAACAAAGGCTTAAAGGATCTGGCTTTACGGAGTCAAACCGAGGAATGCCGAAAAGGAAGGATTACAGCGTCATCTCCCCTTTCTGCAGGGAGATCTTGGAGGTAAAGCTGCCTCCCAAGTGGATGGATGTGGTGATGGACAAATATACAGGTAAAACAGACCCTGCTACTCACCTTGCGGAATTCTTGACTAAAGTGCACGTCTATACCTTTGATGAGAGAATCGCCTGTAGAGTTTTCCCAACCACTTTGGGAGAAGCCGCTTTGAAATGGTTTCACGGTCTCCCTCAGGCATCAATTGTCTCTTTTCAACAACTCAAAGAATTGTTTACAGTGCGATTTCGAGCGCGAACGCGCACACCAAAATCGGTCAACGACTTGTGTAACCTCTACCAGAGAACTAACGAGAGTCTCAGAGAGTACATCGTTCGTTTCCAGGATGCGATGCTGGAAACAGGAGATTTAATCGTAGAGTCGGCATCCAGGGCTTTGGCAAAAGGCGTAGCAGACCGTCCATTCGCTGAATCGTTAATTGCGAAGCCACCGAGAAGTTTTCCTGACTTAATGAACAAAATCAAACGACGTGTCCAATTGGACGACGCCCTCAGATCTGGCAGAGTCGGGAAGACCAATGTGATGGACAGGTTGCAATACATGGATGGTCGACCATTCAGGAGAACTCCTGCACCCGGTCGAGCAGGGGAAAAGCCAAAACAGTCGGTCTTTTTCCAGGATTTCAAGAAGGGGAAGCGAAGATGAGAAGGATAAGGTAGAGGATCGCCACTATCGATCGGTTGGGACTTCTATCCCCATCGGCACCAATTCTCCATGGACGCTACCTGTCGTCAGGAGAAAACATAGAAAGGCCGGTCGATCCAAAGCGGCCAAGCAGGAGGAAAAGTAGTGGAGGTCGCGACAAAAGTTGTCGACTGCTCCATGAAAAGGCCGGTAAAGCCGCCACGAATCAGGTGCCATTGTTACAATTTGTGCTAAATACGAAAGTTTTTTCACCCTCCTGTAACAAGTACTGAAATACCAATATATCCTACTGTTACTCGCTTTATCGTTTAAAGACATGTTCTTAAAGTGACAGCGAAAAAATTGTAAACAAGACAAGAAGAAGGGGAAGTAGCAGCATGTAAAAGCTGTCTAAAACCCCGACGTCACTATGCATACAAAGTGAGTGCCTCCATAAAAATGAAAACAACTTAAAAACAAAAGGTATGTGCTTAATTTCACGCGTGTTTGGAAATCTTTGTTCAAGAAAGCCTATTTGTTTCCTAGCAAATCGGCCAAAAGAATCGAATCACTTTGCTATTGGAGATTCGAAGCAAAGACCTTGAAAACTCGTAAAGCTACAACATCTGTACCCAGGAACGAATCGGATGATTGTTAATGCCACCAATAAGAACGCTACCGCCGCGAGCGGCTAAAATAAGCATCCGCCAAGAGCAGATCAGGTCAGAAGACCCTCCATCACCAAGAGGTAAATATTAATAAAATTATTTGCACACTAAATTGCAAAAAAAGTTATTTGCAGGTTAAAGACCTCCAGAGAGGGTAACTCCCCATAAGCGGGTAACTCCCAAAGTTGAAGACCTCCAGAGAGGGTAACTCCCCATAAGCGGGTAACTCCCAAAGTTGAAGACCTCCAAAGAGGGTAACTCTCCATAAGCGGGTAACTCCCAAAGTTGAAGACCTCCAAAGAGGGTAACTCCCAAAGTTGAAGACCTCCAAAGAGGGTAACTCCCCATAAGCGGATAACTCCCAAAGTTGAAAACATCCAAAGAGGGTAACTCCCCATAAGCGGGTAACTCCAAAAGTTAAAATTCTCTAAAAGGGCAGCTCCTAAAATAGGAAACTTACAAGGATAAGGTTTTCCATGACACTTAAAGCTCGATGTCTATCCCGAGCATGAGATAAGAAGGTCCTTTGTGATAAATGCATAGGCCTTTTAGGGCAGCATCCCAGAAACAAAACCGTGAGGGCTTTGTCCCAAAGCGAAACAATGTATGCAGAGGGATCCACCATCTTCCCGATCGGATCCCTCACCATTAGAAATGTGAGACAAGATCTCCTACTGATCAATGAGCGAGCGATCCATCAGCTCTCCGATCGGACTCCCGCCATCGAAAACGTGAGATAAGGTCTCCTACCGATAGGTAAGTGAATGATCTATCGTTGCAATATAATGAAATAATTGTCGACACTCGACAGAATCATGCGCTTCAATATTGGAAAAATTAAATCGACATTCAGGGAGTTTTTCAATAATTGTATATTCTCCACGAATAATTCATGCGAGTCTCTTTGGTATTCCCTCGAATGACCTTATGAATGACTCTCGAATCGGGAAAAACTTGCAAATGTGGATGAGAGAAAGCTTCATTATATATTTTATAGCAACAGCTATGTTTCTATATTTTGCAGGAAAAGCTTCGCAATGGCCTTAGTAAAGCATGTACAAGGCTCCAATTTTTTTTTTTAAAAAGAAAGAGTTACAAGCAACGAAATTGATCTCTAAACTGGCGTTCAATCAGAGAAAAGTCCTAAAGAATCCCATCACCGTTCATGGTAAAAGGAGAAAAGGAACGCCCTCCCCTGAACGGTCTTCTATATGATGCCCCCCGCTCTACAGTAGCTCGCAGTGAATCCCGCTCAGACTTAACTTCGGAACATTCAGCAGACAAATGAGTTATCTTGCTTTGGAGATGATCCACCTCCTCTTGTCGAGATTTTAGATTCTGGAAAAGTTGGGCGGACTCTTCTTTCAGCCTCTCAATTTTCGATTGAGCAGATAGGAACTCCTCTCTTGCCGAATCATATTTGGCCTCCACCTCCTTCCTAGCTCGATCAGAATCTTCCCACTTCTTTTTGTAAAAATTGGCTATGCCATGCAAGTGTAAGCCCCTTTTTACCAACTGCAAATTAGACAAATAAGAGATTGAGAAACCAAGAAGACGAGGTATGACAAAATACATATCTATTTAAGAATAAATATTTCGGGAATTACCTCCAGGCTCTGCCATTGAAAGAAGTTGCGCTCTTGGGACAACCTATCGGGATCTCCTATTGTCATGAAATCATCCTCTTGAAGCATGCCTTGGCACAAATAGCTGGCGACTTTTCCATCACTGATAGACCAGTTTTCGCCAAATTGGCCCTTTAAAGTCTCCCCCAATGACGTAGCACGTCTTTCAGGCAACCTTATAGTAGTACTCTTGCGAGGTTTGTCCCAACAGGGCCTTTTGTCTTTGGCAGCAACCTTAACATCCCCGACGATCGCCGACTTCATAAATTCTCTGTTAGTTTTGCCTTCAACATTCTTTTTAGCAGTTTCGCCTTTTAAAGGCGCACTAGTTTCCATCGACCCCATTTGTGATGGTGCAGGATGCTCCTCTTCCACGCTAATTTTATCTTTTAGCGTAAGGCCTGGTAAGGAATGTTGGCCCCCTGAGGAAGTCTGGGCCATGGCCGATATCGGACTGCTCCGGTCAGAACGGCACACCAGATCATTGGAGGAAGACTTACATGCTTGTGCTTCTGAAAGAAATTCAAGTCTTCTCTTTCTGGATTTCTTTTCTTCCCTAGTTGCACGATCCGCTTCCATCTTTGCTTTAGCCCGATCGGCTAACCGTTTAATGAGATCGTCTCCTTTAGCCATCGCACCTGCAACTATGTAAAAAGGGGGGGAAGAAGAAGAGGGAGTGTCAGAAGGAAACATCAAAGTCGTATATTCTCTTGTGACTACAGCATCAACTTTGGCAAATACTGGCCAGAATATTAATTTCTTGGGGATAGTAAATACGTCTGATCGGATGACCCACACCAACTTTTCCATCCGCACTTTACGCAAAGATAAAGCGGTAAACAATTCTTCTTACAATAAGATTTTGAGCGGAGCATCGATCCTTACTCATCCACAGAATCAGGAATATTTTTCGAGCATGCAATGAATTATACATTCAGAGAAAATGAAGAAAATTAAACAATGGAAGTCGCTCACTTACTTGAGCAATGTAATTTCCAGATCCTTGGAAGTATGAAGCGACCTTTTGTGCGAAAAAGAGTAAAACGGATCCTGTGAAGAAAATTAAACACAATTCTATCAGGGATTATGTAGAAGTGCCACCTATTTATAGCCGCACTATTTTCGAAACTACCCGAACACCTCGAAGGTTGTATAATCGTCACATGTCCTTGAACCATCATGACGGCCCAAAAAAATAGCCGCCAACCTCGACATACGTGTTGATAATAAATGCAGGACAGCCGACATGACCAGACACGATTTGCTGGATTTGGTTTAGCTTGAAAGTCTCCACGGCAAGACTCTCAAACAAGGGACTGATTTGATATTCGTCAAAGATAGCCACCCAAAACTAGGAAATTCGCCATTGCATGGGAAAATCCTTCACAAGATCTCCAGAATACCGGCAGATTTGGGATTTTTGACATTCCCAAAATAATGGGAATATCCGAGTGACCAAGAGTCATTAAGCACAGTCGTCTACACCCGGCTACGAGAATGTTTTCCGTCTTTTCTCCTCCTCGAAAAGGTATGATTTTCTTTCATTTTCGGGTTTATCCTTTATGTTATTTTATTTTGCTTTGTAGGTTGTTTGTCTCGTTTCACCCCGATCAACCGAAACTTTCAAGCACCAAACTATCCAATGCCGATCAAATGGATAACAATTTGCCATCCCCCGGGCATTCAAAACATCTTCCGAAACTATGAACTCCACCAAACAGTTGCGAGTATATGCCAATCGGCACTTACTATGAAACTTCCTTGTATTAAAGGCAGCGTCGGAATCAAGTAAAGATGGAAAGGTCATTTGCCATGCGCAATTCTCCTATGAATGCCTAAATTTGATAATGCCACTGACGAGTCAAAACCTTGAAAGGTTGCCTATACTTGATGAACTAATCATGAAACATAACTATCGCCTTGATACAAGATGCATTCCTATCATTCGGTCGGACATGGCGATTACCGACCAGACTGGTTAGGCGCTGAAATGCCCAACATGCACATTTAAATTCAGGAAGTATAATCGCTTAATATTTACGAGTATGCACTCTTTATGTGGAATCTTTATGCTTCAACAATAATATCTCTTTGTATTAGTTACATCTGGGACAAATCTCGCCCAAGATGAAAATTACAGCACAAGGATACAGTTAAAAGAACGATCCACTTCAAAAAAAAGGGGGGGAGAGAGAAAGAAAGCTAAGTCAATTGACTATGCTTCGGCAACATCGCCTAAACCCGATCAGTCACAAAGCAGTAAGTCGCCAAACGTGTTGACAGTCTTGATGATGATGGTTGTCCATATATTGGTGCTAATTGGCCGATTGGTGATGAAGTAACAGACTATGCACAGAATCTGGCCAAGATCACAGTATAAAATTAAAACACACTGAAAGAGGCGTGGTCAGAAAATAAATTTTGACTCCCTATGAGAAGAGGGAACCCCACAATATTTGACTGGTATAGCCACGCTTCCACATGCTGAATCAACGGTACGCTATACTCATCTCCAGATGTCTCCCTATTCTTCACCATGGAACTCGCACAAACTGTTACAGATACTTTTATGAGAAGATCATATTGAAAAGCGATGTCACTCGTCTTTCCTCTCTTGGGGTCCAAAAGATGGGCCGTGAACCCACGACCCCCGTAAACCTCCAGAAGACGCCGGTCTACAGGCTCAATACAGCTTGATATCATCTCCGACATAAGAAGAAGAAGATGCGGAGGATGTCTCGTATGGTAATTCGAATCAGGTAATCTCACCAAAGGAGCAGAGCAAGAACTTCATCTCCCTGTCAGGAATGATTAGAAAATAAGGCAAAGCCGTCCAAAAGCCACCGTTTTATAGGCTCCAAGCTTCTGGAATTCTCCAAACATTCTCTTGGATGATCACCGCACGTTCACATGTCCCTAATTAATAAAGGTACATAGAGAAAAATGAAGCATCGTCCCAAACGCTTGGGCAAACGTGCAAGTGTTAAATGCACGCTAAACGGATGAAACATTGCCTTTACTCCTTGTGCGAACATTGAATGCACAACGGTTACCCGGAACTGACGAGTATGACTCCTCGAATTAAGTATCTCCAAAAATTCAAAAACCCGCCAGAATAACAGGACAACGCCACGCCCGATCGGACCCATTGGAGGGGGGACAAGTAATAATTGAGAAAAATACATCTCCAGAGGCCCAATAAGCGTGGCCCATTAATAGCAAAAAGAGTGCGAGTTGGAGGGCGACGTCAACAGATGGAACGCCTGATCGAACTGACAGGACAGGCTGTCCCATCAGTCCACTGGCACAAGCCAACACCTATCCCCTACCTACTCCCTGTCACATCGTCGCTCACCCACTCCAACTGCCGGTTATTATCTCCCAAGGTACTCAAGTACCCCCCCTCTCCGAAGATCTCCTATATATAGCCAAAAATATGATGGCACCGGATAATGAACTCCTGAGACTCTATTTCTCTCTAATATTTTTTTCTCCCAAATTGCTAACTTGAGCTTTGGAGTGCTAACGCCTGGGTCTGATCGGACATCCCTTTTTGCAGGTCCAATAGCTTGATCAGCCTCGCAACCGCCGTATTCTCTCGTTACAAGATAAAGACATTCTGAGATTTATCATTAACAGTTATATACCTTGACTATTTAATTTTCGACGTGTTAAGATGTTAGGTAAAGTTGAGTAGTTTTCATTATAACTTGCTATTTTTCATACAACTAGTGATAGCTTTAATTTTCTTTTAAATTGAAAATGCCAACGTTTAATTTAAAAGATAAAATACAATCTTTGTATGAACTTAATTTAGAATCCTTGCATTTTAGGGACTCGTTAAACTAGTTTGGACATTTATTTTGTGTTGTATGTTATGAAATTGATGAATCTGGATACCAGGATTTCAAAAAGAAATAAAATTGCAGTAATTTTTACTCTATTGACCATTTGAAAAAAAAACAGTAAAGAGTAGAGTTAGAAGCTGCATAGAATTATATAATTTGAGTAATCGGGTGTATGCGAGTCAGAACCAAATACTCTCACGTAAAAAATATTTTTACATTCCTTGAAAGCATTTTAATTCTTTTTGGATCGAAAAAATTGGGTGTATATGGATCGGAATCCGAGTACCTTCACATCCATTATAGTTTATGAATCCAAAAAATTATATATATATATATATATATAATTTTTTAGTTTATTCTTTTCTTTATCTATTGAAATGTGTGTAATTATAAATGATATCTAATATGATTTTAGGAGTTTCTTTTGTACATTAATTTAATTTTGAATTTAGACAATAAATTGTTGCTTGATTAATGTAGAAAACTTTGTTGTTTTTGGTTTGAAAAGATTGTTAAGCAATCCATGTTTTGATATGAATTTATGGAAAGTTATTTTTGATTCTTTTTTCTAATTTACCTTGCATTTTGATTTGGTCAGAGTTTATAGGATTAGAGTCTGTTTGTGGTTGAAAGAACTTTCACTACTAGAAAAATGCAAAATATAAACAACAAAAGTCTTCGCTACCTGACATTTTTTTTGTTGCAAAATCAGTTTAGTGAGAACTTAGCGATGAGAATGTTTTTGTGATAAAATTTGTTGTAGCAGAATTTAGCGAAGATAACAAGTCCTTGCTAAATTTTATTGAGAACTAAAGGTTGTTGCTAAATGTTAGTCAGGGCAAGTTTCTAGCTAAATTTTAGCATGTGATTTATTGTCGCTAAATGTTGGCATGAATATTGCGACGACAATGTTCTTACTAAATTTTGCGCTGACAATATGTTATTTGCCATATCACAATAACAATATTCTCGATAAATTTTATGAGGACAGTACATTCGTCACTACATGACACACTTCCCTCATCTATTGCTTATTTAACAACAAAATATCTATCGCTAAATAAAATTTTGCAAACTTAGTGAGAATTATGTTATAGCTAAATTGTAGGTAAATAGCTATTGCTCTGAACATGCTAATCTCTCGCTAAATTAAAATTATATTTTTATTTTTTTAATTTAATATGTAGATTTCATCATTTAAATAATAAACCACAAATAATAAAATTATACTTATATAATACTCAACATTTAGTATAAAAATATATATATTAATGAATAAATAGTTATTTATAAGTGTATATTATTGTTAATGTATATCCAAAATAATATATACATATATTATGGTAAATGGTTATTTACAAGTACATATCATTGTTCATGGTATATCCAAAATAATATATGCATCTCCATCTGCTGCTAATTATGTTTGACACACTGCTCCACTCATTGATCCACCTCCTATTCAAGCTTTAGCATGAATCTTAGCAAACTTAGCAAGGGTTTTGTCCTTGCTAATTAGGTCATAAATCACATACACCATGAATTAAGCATTAGCGAGGGTTCTGTCTTTGCAAAGTTGTTGCTATGTTTTGCCCCAAAATTTTGGCTCCTAAAATTAGCAACAACAAGATTTAATTTTTGGTAAAATGTCGAAATAACTATTTTTCCACAAGCCCTTACCAATATTTGCAACAACAATCATTTTCCGTCGCAATGTTGTTACTATAAGATGCATTTAACAACAAATTTCATTGCTTTTACTAATTTTCGTTGCGATTCTACATTTTTTAAAGTGTTTTGGTAGGATTGATCATGTAGTTTGATTCATGCTAGAAGAAAAGTATGGGACAAGTATGAGGGAATATGATAAGTGGTTAGTTTTGCATGATATTATTTGATTTTCACTAGCTTTTATGCATTGATTTTTAGTCAAATTGGGAGCTTTTTAGTTGTTTTCGTAACTTTGACCATTGCTGAGGTTAATTGGTGAATAAAGAGCAATTTATGACTAATTGGAGCTGATTTAGAGTAGATAAAATGAATTTTTGATAGTTTGGAAGCAAAAAGTTGAATCTAGATAGAAATGAGTCTTAGCTTTGCCCAAGGCTAATGGGCCAAGATATACGCGCTAATTGGCCTAGCTGTCAAAAGTGTTCTAATTGACATATAAGGATTATTAGGTTATAATTTTGCAATTAAAAGGCAGTATTTTTAGACAGTTTATTTTTCATTAAGTAATTTTATTTTATTTTTCTAGTTTGGATAGGGTAAAACTATTTTTCTTAATTTGAGAAATTTTTATTAAGAAAAGGTGTGAGTTACAAATCATCTTCTTCCTCTTCGTTTTCTTGAGTTATGTAATAGGAGACTTGACTTTAGTTTTTAATTGACTTTGTAATTTGTTCACAATGATGAGTGGCTAAATGCTTTTTTTTTGTTTAAAAGTTCATTCATGAGCAGGATTCAACCTTTTACTATGAGATTGTTCTACTTCATATTTTTCTTTAATTTTTATGTAATATTTATGCTATTTACTGTGATTTAGAGAAACCTCATCTTTATTGTTATTTATTATTTGTGTAATAAGAACTCCTTATTCATTTAATTAAATAAAATATGGCTAATTGAGATTATCAAATCTGTGATTATTTGTTAAAGCCAATAATAAGTGGTAGTTAGTATAATAACACTGAAAAAGGTTGTTGTATTAAGTAAATGTATGATTTATTTTGAATAAATTTTACTAAGAAATTGGTTGGTTTAGATCTAATCTTTCTATTTCATAAAACTGTCAACAAATTGAATTCTATTGCTAAGAAAGGATTGTTTATTAGTTAGGGGTTAATTATACTCTTACTTAATTAGCCTATCAATATGTAAAAATTGGTTAAGAGCATTAAATTGACGACTATAACCTATCCATTATATGATTTTAGAATTGTCTTTTTTATCTATAATCAATATAATTGAATCCTGTACCACGAATACCTTTAACTGAAAATTTTTATCCATTGATTTTCGCTTTAATTAAATTTCTACATTTTAATTACTTGTCGTAATTCAATATTTTTAATTCTTAGTCTACAAAAGCCTCCTATTTATTTTTATTTTTTAAAAATTTTGGTTGTTGCAATTTAAATGGGTACTAATTTTTATGGATTAGATTCTTGTTCATCCTAGTTACAATTCATTTTGTTTGGAAAAGTTAGGAATTATTTCTGGTGGCTTTGACACCCATTAAGTATATTTTCTGCTTTAATTATTGAAAATTATTCATTCTTTAATATTAATGAAGATATATTAGTGTCAATTATTTTTTTATTAGTATCTTGTGAAGGATTTATGTATTTTTTTGTTCTATTAACATTAATTTAGACTTGTAATTTTTATATTTAAAAATTTAAAAATTTTTATTTTAACTTATGTACACATAATTTTTTCATGATATATAGAATAATTATTGATAAATCATAGAATGTTAGAACTTAGAAAGAGATGAAGATGAGGGAGAAAATAGCTAGGCCAATTAGTAAGAGTGGTGAGCCAATCCGCAAAATAGGTGAGGACTAACCCCTAGTGTATAGGAAATTAGCATTTTGATATTTAAGTTAGAGAGAATTTAGAGAGAGAAAATATAGTGAGAGAATTGCTATGTATATAGTACCTTATTTTTGAAATCTCTCTCTGTTTATGTAGTCCCTAGGTGGTTAGAGCCTATGAGGTTAGGGTACTTGAGTATTAAATCTCCTGTATCTGCAGTTGACAGGTTTATGACATCTAATGTGACATCTTATAGGGTTTGGCCTGTTGATACGGCAAACACGATGGCAATAATAGATTAACTATAGAGCTCGATCAATCTATCAAGGCAGTTAGTTAGTGCAAGTGGTCAGTGGGCCTTCAGGCTTATGGACAGTAATTGGGCTTGAGCTTATATTAGGCTTGTGACAATTGGGCTGGGCCTAAGCATGATAATATTAGGTATTATCATTTTTCTTCCTGCAACGTTCCGATCTATCATAAAGATCGAAGGAAAGGGGTTTAGGTGACTGATGTCTAGAATAATCCTTTTAATTATCTTGAAAAGGGCAGCATTTTCAAAAGATGCGCCTTTTCAATTTGTCACCCATACCTTTTCGATTTGCCTGAAGGATTGGAGGAAAAAAGGGCTTAGGCAACTGGTGCCTGAGGTATTCTTTTCGAGTTTTGATTATTTTAAAAATGGTAGCATTTTTGTAAGATGTGTCTTTTTGATGTATTGCCCTCATCGTTCTGATCTGCCAAAGGATTAGAGGATAGGGGACTTAGGCAACTATTGCTTGGAATTTAAAATAATCTCTTTGTATTCCAAATGCCTAAAAAATGAAAACATTGCATTAAATGTGATGTTGCTTTATGTCAGACAATGCTTTGGTTACTGGAGCACTATGATGGCTCGGCCACATGGTGTCTTCTCATTAGACGTTGGTTTTAATTTCAAAATTCATTTGTTGCTTATAAATAGGCAATTTTTTTTCTCTTTTGTTAGTTTTTTTTCATGCTTTTGAATTTTTCTAGCAGTTTGCTTTTAAATTTCCTCTATCTCTTTAAAATTCTTCAAACTTTGAGCTTTCTTCCTTTTTAGATTTCAACTCGATCTTTTTTTCTTTGGGTACGCTTCCAATTTCAAACTTATTTTCTTCTTCAATTTTTAAATTTGAAGTTGAAATGGACAAGTATAAGGTTTTAACTTACCACGACATGGATTTGAGTTTTCTATTGAAGTATAGGGGAAAACCCATGATCGTAGATCATACTAGGCTTACCAAAGAGGAAGTTAGATCCTTTAAAAGATAGATTTGCTTTCCTTCTGGGCATTACACCTATTCCTGCCTTTTCTAAATGTCTTGCAGGGAAGGGCCTTTTGCAGATGGTAAATTTTTCATTCTCTACAATATGAGTCTGAAATTTGGGTTAAGATCCCCTTCTATTGAATTTGATAGGGCTTTGTTAGGAGTTTATAAAGTAGCTCTTTATCAACTAAATCCCAATGCTAGTAGGGTAACAATATAAAAAAAAAACCTGAATTAGCCACGGTTTAGCGACTATTTTAAATTTCAGTCGTAAAAATATAATTGTTCAAGTTGGGGATAAGTTTAGCGACGAAATAGCAACGAAAAATGAAAACACTCGCTAAATATTGACGGCAATGAATGGCGTCATTTTTTTGCGACTAAATTAGTGACGGAATATTTTTATCGCTAATATAGTTTTCAATCATTTATTTAGGAAATTAATTTCTTAAAAATAGCGATGAAAATTTAGTTGCTAATTGAAATGAAACTCTGGCGATGGAAATTTAGTCACTAATTTACTATATTAATTGTATGTTTTCAATTAAAATTTTTCAAAAATTTCTAATTTTGATTATTGATTTCACTAATCATTATAATATTAATAAAAATTATAAATAAATATTTATGCTTATTAATTATTTTTAATAATTTTTAAAAATATTTTATATGATATTATTTGCTTATTTTCAATTAAATTTTTCAAAAATTTATAATTTTAATTATTCCAAATGTTATAATATAAATGAAAAATATAAATACATAATTTTTGTTACTAATTAAGATTAAAAATTATTTCAAAAAAATTGAGGATTAAAATTACAAAAAAATAATTAAATAAGATAAAAAATTACATTGACTTAGAGCATGTACATTATAATATTAATAAAAAATATAAATAAATATTTATGCTTACTAATTATTTTTAATAATTTTTAAAAATATTTTATATGATATTATTTTCTTATTTTCAATTAAAATTTTCAAAAATTTATAATTTTAATTATTCCAAATGTTATAATATAAATAAAAAATATAAATACATAATTTTTGTTACTAATTAAGATTACAAATTATTTCAAAAAAATTGAGGATTAAAATTACAAAAGAAATAATTAAATAAGATAAAAAATTACATTAACTTAGAGCATGTGACCACTTTTAGAATTTTAATAATGTTGACTAGACATTAACTAATATTAATAAAAAATATAAATAAATATTTATGCTTACTAATTATTTTTAATAATTTTTAAAAATATTTTATATGATATTATTTGCTTATTTTCAATTAAATTTTTCAAAAATTTATAATTTTAATTATTCCAAACGTTATAATATAAATGAAAAATATAAATACATAATTTTTGTTACTAATTAAGATTAAAAATTATTTTAAAAAAATTGAGGATTAAAATTACAAAAAAATAATTAAATAATATAAAAAAATTACATTGACTTAGAGCACGTGACCACTTTTAGAATTTTAATAATATTAACTAGACATTAACTATAATATTTTTTTCCTTCTCATTTTGGATTTTTTAGAATTTTAATAATATTCTATAAATATTAATTATGAAATAATTTTTATATTTAATATGTATTCAATATATATATATATATATATATATATATATATATATATATATATATATATATATATATATATATATATATATATATATATATATATATATATATATAAACTTTATATAAATTTATTTATAAAATTATCCTCCATTCGTCATAAATTGTACAAATAAATGTAGGGATATTTTTATCTTTTAAAAAATCCTAATTACTCCTCACTTTACCTTAGTCTCTTCTCTTTTCTAAGGTGGAGCCGCCATCCCTCATTTCCCCTCTCTTTCTCTCTCTCGCTTCTTTCCTCTTGCTGCAATTGTTCAACTCAAACCCCCTAATCGTTTTCTCACTTGTATTTTACCTCTTGAACACAGATTGCTCAAGTTTACCTTATTCTCCTTTTACTTTGGCACGTTCTTATGGGTAACTAGATTTCCAATTCAAAATTATAGGGTTTTCTCTGTGCCATCAATGGAGTCATTACAAAACAGAGTAGAATCTTAGATTAAGGAGCAGCAACATCATGATCTCTATCACGCCATCAAGGCTGATTCTGTCTCCGACTTGTTGGATATTCTCTATTGTATGGTCGTCTCCGAATGTGTTTATAAGGTATACCACTTTCTTTTTTTTTCCTCTTTTTTTTTTTAAAGGAAAATGAATGTTGTGCAATTTGTCTATGGCTTATCAAGGATTAAGTGGCATCGTGAATTTTGCAACTGAGTGCATATGGATGATTGCCTGACTAACACTTTGATTGCTGTTCACTTTGCAGTTAGCTTTGTTGTTCACTTCATTTTATATAAAATGTTGTTTTTAAATCATATAGTACTCTTTGTACCTTTTCGAATAGAAACTTAAGGCAGCAAAAAGAAAAAAAAACATGATGTTTATCATTGGATTTATGGTAGTGGAGGTGTGGTCTCATACCGATTCAGAAAATATTTTTTAGAATTATAATTTTTGTTTCTTTATTTTTTGTGATTTGTAATTTCTGTATCATTTTTTGGTACATTCATGTTCTGAATATATGATAGTTTCTATTACCGGATTATTTTTCATTGGTTGGATATCAAAATATGTTGTTTCTCATACGTGGAACAATACTTGACTAAATCTGTGCTTTGTTTTTATTGCTATGTATTTGTTTTATGTTCTTGGTAGGACTATGCATATTCAAATAATAAAAAACACTTCCACTCTCTTAAGCTTAAACCTCACGTGCCACACAAGATGGTCCCCATTGATGAAAGCATAAACTGACAAATAATATAAAAACGGTACTGCATACCTAAGAGCCTCGAAGTTAAAATATTTGCATTGGCGTTATTATTTTTCTTGCAGTTTTGGCCTTTAAGGGACCAAAGTCTTGAAACGAGAAAACAGAACAATGTTAAAATAATAATAAAGGCAAGCAACAGCTCAAGTCAATGTCCTAAAACAAAATAAACAAAACTTTATGTTTGCTTTATTCACACTTCTAAGCTTGAATTTGATTAGCTTTTGCTTTTATGGGAATTTAATGCCTCTGCCTTTGAGTTGCCAAATGGTCAACAACTCTTCTTCTAATTAAAAAACAACTTTCATACTCACACTTTTCACTTTTCACTCTACCAACCCCTAATTATACTCCATTTTTACAAGCTCTTCTTTGTAATAATAATAGTTAAAAAGAACACTAGAAGTTCAAATATATGTGTATATATAAAACAAAAGAGCAGGTTGACACATAAATTTTATTATTATAAAGGGATCAAACCAATGTATAGATTGAAGTAGAGTTAATTATTAACACTTTGATGTTAAGTTTAGTTTAATCAAATGAATGTTGAACCAGAAAATAGAAAAGAAGGCACTAACATGAAATATGGGTATTTTTTGGACTTTAAGGAGTGGAGAGCAATTGAAGCGTAGTTAGCGGTTAGGCACCGCTTCAACTATTTGCTCTCTTTTTCTTTCTTTAATTAAAGACTAAAAGAGAGAATGGAGAATTTGACATGTAGTACCTTCTTCCAGTTAACACTTGGATTATGAACTTTATTTTATATTCAACTTATCCTAATATTCAAACAGTATTCTTTGTTTTTCATTTTTGGTCTTGAGTTCTATTTAGAGTTTCATTTTCTTATAGCTTCATTGTTTTTCCATATGATTTTGAGTTTGGGATCTCTTTTGCACTCTGCTTTGGGAATATGGTTGTGTTCTTGATTTTCTGTGTTGAGATATTATTTATGAGGATACCTAATGTGCATTTAACTAACCTATTCTATCATATTATTATGAATTTAAAGAAAAATGTACTTCTATTCTTCTTGTACTCTTTTCCTTCTTATGCTTCTAAAATTTGTATAACAAAGTGGAATAGTTAATTGAGACCCAAGTAGATGCATTTTGTTATTGATTCTTGTCGGGTTGCCTACCATGGTCAAATAAACATATTTGAACCTTGATCTCTATGCATATCTCCTATTGTGACTTTGCAGGTGCACAACTTTTTCCTCTTTCTTCTCATTGATACACCCTCATTTTTTCTTTCTTTTCTTCTTTTTTATTTTTAATTTCTCTCATATTTCCAATAGTTGCAGCTCCCTAACAAACCCATGTTTCTTCTTGATGCATTTATATGTTTGATTCTTTGAACCTACTGAACCTCTCCCCCCTTTTATGAAAATTGAATAAAGAAAGAAGTAAAAGAAAACCCTGAATATGGTCTAAACACTGGCATAAATGAACACTAAAACCATTCTATTACTGGTCTAAAATTATTCCACAATACAGTTTTTTCTTTTTATTTTTATTTTTTCCATTTCTTAGAGATTGATGTATGTCTTCATATTATTGAACTTATTGAATCTGGAATTTCAGCATTGAGGAAACCATTTTAGTTAGGAATAGTAATAGGTTTCCTAGAAATGAATGGTATTGTACTCTATTCCATATATATATGTGTTGCAATTTAGTGTTTTTTTAAGGACATTACTTCATTATTCTTGCCCTTTGTTTTTATTTTTTTTATTTGTTCCTTTGAGAGAATTATAAATACCTTTATGCCATAGAAGAGGTCCATGTTGCATATCTATGAAGTACATCACCACTTAGTGGCTTGTTATTGACATCTATGTTTATTTTTGTTAAAATATTTATCTATATAACATCCTTGCATTTGTTGTTTATGTTGTAGCACCACATATTGCGAATATAGAATGAATTTTTTCTGTATCATTATCCAGTCTGTGCTATACTGTATGGGTTCTGAGTTTTTTTCTATGGCAGCTGTCCTATTTCGGGTTACATCTTAAAAATTATTACATACTTTTCCAGGTTTATTATTATTATCCCTTCTCAGCCATTTTTGATCTTACAAAGCTTTACAATGATCTTAGATGGAAAATAACAAGGTCTCAAGGTTTTGAGGCAGTGATATGTGTGAGATGCAGCTAGGTAAATTTTTTTTTAGGGTGCAGAATATTTTGTTCCCCTCCTCTAAGATGTTACAAATTGATCACTCTTATGTTTTCAACTACTTGTACAATTCTTGCAAGTTGATTGGGCTTGTCTCATTGTAGGACATCCAAGTTCAACAATATCATGGGAACTTTTGTAAGCGTATTCCAACAGATGTTGATCTACCTAGGGTTTGTATTTCTTTCCAAAATATACATGCTTTTATCTTGTCCATTAGCTGACAATAAAACTTGATACATGCTGTGTTGTGGTGATGTTTGAAGGCTATATTTACTCTTTATTCAAATAATTGATAATATTAAATAAGACTTGAAAGGTTATATTTACTCTTTATTCAAATAACTGATAATATTATTATCTGTAAATAATAATTTCTTCTTTTGCAGATTGACTGTGACAAAACTATAATGGTGATGCTAAAACACGACAACAAATTGCAGGAGGGTTCGGAATGTGCCTTTTAGATTATCATATTTTAGTAGTCTACTATAGTTTTTGATTCTTGTGTCATGTATTGGCTATGGAACCCTATGTTTTAATTAGAATATGATTCTCCGCACGCATAATTTGATGACCAACCTTGTAATGGAAATGGAGATTTAATTTGCATCATACAGTAGTATAGCCAGGTATCTGCTTACTTATTTTATTTGTCTTTTCAACTATTTAAAATCCTGTCATTTGGAAAATTTGACCTGTGACTAAGGTAACTTTTAAGGTGACTGGCCTTTAGCTATATGCCCTTATTGGTGACAGTCTTGAACTAATTTTTTTTTTCTTTTTTCCTATTTTAGTTGTGAAAGTTTTTGTTGAAAGTCCTACTAGGATTGATCATAGTGTATTGATAATGAATTTGATATTGTTGATCTCATTTTCATGCCATCTTGGTAGTCGTCTTTAAACTTTCAAGTGCTGTGTAAGGCATATGGGTCTGTTAGCTGTCTCTTATATACTTTGTTGGAATCTGGCTTCTATTGCTGACCAGTTAGGAGCCAAAAAAGTGTATTCACTATAAGTTTGGTGAATTTCACAAGTTGGGCATATAATTGCTGTATCACTGTGTTCTTTAGACTACTATATATGTCATGCTCTTCGTCATGCTCTTCTCCTCACTAAGGCCTATTTTTGTGCTCAGGAGTGGCATTCTTCTCATACCTGATTGAAGACAAAGTTCCCACCGGAGGTCTATCCTATGTGGAGTTTCTGGTGCATATCTATTAGCAAATCCAAATAAAAATGTCTTTATAATTTTGCGCATCATTAGTTGAGTCTACGAGTTCTGTGTGGTTCCTGGGAATAGCAGAACTAGAATTCAAGGAAAAGAGAAACGGTTCTATTATTGAATATGATCACCGAAGCCAGGAACGCCCAATAATTTATTTATAGAAAAAGCAGGGACGAATTTTGCAATGAGAGTTATGTTGGTGTGGTCTATACTTGTAGCATTAGAACAGCGGTATAATTTTTCCCTTCTTTGCTTTGTAGATTTAGCCTGCCTCCTCCTGCTCACCTTTTGCTTTAGTGTTTTCTTCTCTCTAGCTTTTCCTTGTATAAACTCATTTAGTATTTCAAGTAATTTGTAATTGTATATTTGTTGTAACTTGATACTATGTTTTATATTATAAATTTATAAATTACATTAGGATTTGCATTTATATACTTATGTATGGTCTTTGTTAAATATTGGGTAAATGATGAATTAATGTATTATTCAATGACATATAAAAATAAACTCATAAATATTAAGAAATAAAATTTTTCATATAGTGACAAGTATCTTAGTTGCTAAATATGTTAATTCAGTATATTGAAACAAATTATGCCAAATTGTCGACGGGATTTTTACTGTAGCAATGGAAATAAATTGCGCTAAATTGTCGCAAAAATAATCAATTTTTTAGCGACTAAAAATAACAACAAAATAATTAGTCGCAAATATTTTCTTAACATAATGGTGACTGATTTTAGGGGTTAATTGGCGACAGAATTTTTAATGTAGAAACAAAATTTTTCGTCTCTAAAATTAGAGATTGTTTTTTATTTTTGTCGCAAAATATGCCAACGACAGCCAAATAGCGACGACAATTGATTGGTCGCTATAGTGAATTAGCACTGGAAATTCATCAATTAGCGACAGAATTTGCCGTCGCTAATTCACTGTTTTTTTGTAGTGTAATAGCATGCTTAAAGGCTATGTGCAGGAATTACCATCCTAGCATACCCCTAGCTCTTGAGTTATTTAGCCATTTCTTTTTTATTTCAAATAGAGGATATGTGTAAGGTTTTTTCAATTTAATGAGTAGGAAAGATAGAAAGCTTCTTTGATTTCCTACATCTTTGAATGGCTTCAAGGATAAATTTTTGTTGGTCGGGGCAAAAAAGTGCTTTGGAGTTAGTCTAGCCCAAGCAGACAAGTTAATCAATATGGAGGAACTTGGCTGCTGGTAAACGCAGGTTTTAAGATGACATAAAGTGTATATTTGCTATGGTAAATAATAGTGGAGGGCCATTGGAGTCAGATGTGTTGCTAAGTGTGTTGCCTTATCCTTTCTAACCTGGAGAAGGGAGAGGGGGTAAGTAATCCATGTTTTTTCTTTCTCTTCTTCTATGGTAAATCATTTTATCTTATTACTCTCTTCTTCATTTTGAATTCAATATGATCTTTTCTCTAGTTTTACTTGTAGGAGAATATCCACACTTCTCTTTGTTATGCATCTCTTTTGATTTCAAGCTGTTCAGGTGACTTCTTATGGCACCATAAGTGTTTTGAAGCAATGGCAAAGGAAGGAGAACCATTATAGACTCTCATCCATTCCCCATTCATAAACACTTTATCATTCTGATTTAGTTTTGTGTAAGTATCATCAACCTATTTCTCCATTCCATAAGCAGGCAATATGTCTACTATAGGTTCTGGCACTTTTCCATGACTGTGTCAAAATATAGGAAAAACCATCATCATTAGGGCTATCTATATGGTAATTATCTATGAAATGTGTGGAATATGTGCCTTTTCTGAGGACATTGGTACCTATGAAAAAGGTACAATATTAGTGCTTTGCTTATTGAATTTGGAAAATTTATCATTTTACTTTGCGTCATTTTTGGTCAATTATGATTATTTCATTCTTTTTCTATTTTATTCTTTGTTCATTTACCTTGCTAGATTTTTGTCATTATCATTTTTGTTATTTTTGTTATTTTCATTGCCTTTTGTCACGCATCTCAATCTTGAACATAATAATAATAAAGATAGAATGCTAGAATAATTAAAAACAAAATGAAGTGATAGCTTTGATTTTAATGTTTTGTTTCCAGGATAATTTTGTGTGTTTTAGTGTCTCATCTTGCATGCTTTTAGTGTTACAATGTTTTTCCTATGTTTATTTTAGTTATTTTGATAAATTTAGAGTTTTTTGGGTGATTAATGGTATTAATTTGAATTTTGTGCAAAAAATAGGCTGGAGCACAGCTGAGACAATTTGTCCCAGCTGTGTCCCTTACAGAGCTCAAAAATCACCATTTCACCAATAGTCACAGTTGAGACCAATGGTCCCAACCGTGGCCAATGCAGCCTGTGAAGATGTTTTGATCCAGAAGTTCGCCTCGGCTGAGACAAAAGTGTCCTAGCCGTGTCTTCCTGGATACCTCTATAAAAGCTGCAGAGTTATCTATTTTAAAAGAGATCTTTTTAGGGTTTCGTGTCGAGGCTATTTTTGTTGAGAGAAAACATGCAGTTCTACATCTGGAGAGTTTTTCATACATAATTTTATAACTTTACTTGTAAAAATCACTCTTTTAGATTATTTTTACTTTAAAAACACAAAGAATAGCCTTAGTTTAGTTTACTTTCTTTAAGTTACAACTTACAATCAAAGAGCAGTTTGGAGAAGGAGAGAAGGAGGATCATCAACTTCAATCTTCAACTTCAAATGGGTTTTATAGTTTTTACTTTTACTTTATTTGTCTTTTACATTATGGATAATGAGTAGTTTTTTAGTTGCTTAGGGATCTTTAAATCCCTTACTCACAATGTGAATATTGAACATATTTAGATTTATACATGAATGGATGATCTATTTCACTATTACTTATATGTATCTCATGATTTTTCAATCTATCAAGTTATCTTCCATGTATAGATGAATTGTTTTTATCATATGTCTTTGATGGGTATTGAGCTTAGTGGATTGGATACTATGAATGATTTTGCTCAATTTTTCTATCATGATTGCTATCTATTTTGGATGGCTCTGGAATGGAACTCTAGATGTGCAGTATTTGTGATTTCAAGACTAGAGTATGGAGTGAAATAGATGGGCTTTGGGTTGTTTGGCTCTGGAATGGGAAAGTAAACTGAACTTAGGATGTTAGGCTTATGCTTAGGCTAGTTGTTGGGCTGGTTCCGGAATGGGACATTTAACAACTAGAATAGCTGGTTTTGAAATGAGACGCTTGGGTTAAAAGGGTTCTCCCGGATTCATTCATGTATGCTTTTAGGTAAAATTAATTCACATTGGGTATGGGGTGGAGGAGTGAACCCGAGCAACATTTTCCTTATATTGATTTTTTTACACTCGTTAAATTTTCATAATTTAGCTCTTACTTGATTTACTATTAGTTTAGCATTTAAAGTCTTCATTTTAGATAGCCATAGCACAATCATCAAAATTTTGGAAATTCTTTAGCATATGATCAATTGTCTTAACTTGCACACACAATCCCTTGGGTACAATATTCGAGAGTCTTAAAAATACTCCTCTTACTACTTGTCGATCTAGTATACTTACTAAGGTTGCAACATGGAGCATAAATAACTACACATCATTAATTTTTATATACATCAAAATGTTCGAAAAAGTTTCAAAACTCCCTAAATACAAAATATGACTACTGTGATGGATTAGGTCTCCTGTGGTATGCTATCCCAAATAATAGTGGGAAAGGTTTGGATGATTGCGATGATGATGGGCATGAGATGATGGCCTTAATGAAGATGGACAAAAAGATGAAGGTCTCAATGATGATGGATATGAAGATGAAGGTCTCGATGACAATGGACCAGGTTGATGATACTGCTACAGTGCTATCACAAAAGGCTATGAGGGTGAAGATGGTGCCCTGAACTGGAACCCCGGTATGTACCTAACCAAGGGGCATATAATTTGTCTGATCATCTTAGATAGCCTGCTAATCCTTATGCCTAGCTCCCTGATTGTTGAAGTTTGCTGGCTCATATAACCCCTCAGTTCATCTCTCATCTTGTCGATACAAGTGTCCAGTACCTCTCAGGCCTACCCTTCAACATCCAGAGTGCGTTGATTGACCCCCTCTATCCGGCTAGTATGCTGCTTATCCTCGAGATAGAGGCATCTGTCACCTATAATGCAGCATGAAATCTAGCTCCAATCACTATAAGTGCCCCTAAGATCCTATTCACATCCTGGTGATGTCACCAGATGAGGGTCTACATGGTAGGCTCCAATCTATCTATCTACCCTTTGAGTTAACTCTCTATATGTACAACCCGTAGGGATTTATGTAGGCTAAGGTAGTGGTCGTGCTCTCGAGGTGGATGCATTTGGATCTTGATAAGGCAAGAATATCCTAAATGCTTTGGATGATGATCGTCATGGTTGAATAGGAGATTACAGAGGTTTGAAGGAGGAGGTGATCCATCGAGCAGGTCATCAAGATCAACCCATATATCATCTTGAAATCTACATCCATGTCAACCCCCTAAGGCTCTTGTGGCTTGTCCTGTGGAGGATGATCAAGCTGAACAAGTGGTATTGGAGCTGCCTCAGGTGGTTAATCCTGGTCCTGATCCTTTACCGACTTTAGTATAATGGGCTCTAATCTAAACTATCTAGGTTGTCTCTAGATCGGCTAACCATTTTATGATGAAGGTTGCCTATAAGTCTACGAAGACGTCCTCCTAGAGTGCTAGACCAAGTGTACTTCACGTGCTCCTAAGTCCAACAATAAGCGAGTCACCACTGCCCCAATATAGATATGTTTGGGAGACTGTGTGCTTGCTTTGACCAACATTGAGATGATCTCATGAATGATGTTGATCCTCATGCCGCTATGCATAGCCCACAGGCAGACGATATTGACCGTATTAACCGACCTAGGACTGCGAGTACGGTTGAGGTATGATGTGGCCAAACCTTCTGGATATATCTATAGGCCTGCATAGTTAGCATAGTGCTCTTGGCTGTGTTTGGGTGGTACACGACTCCGAGAAGCATGATCGCAGCTTAATGTTGTCTCATAACTCTCCTTTTTACATTTGGTGTGACACCCTTATCCTGTACATAAATTGACTCACTTTATCTTAAAAGTATTAACATACTCTACTATGTTGTTGAACCATGAATCATTAAATATAAAGATCTTTTGAAGAAAATGAATCTAGCAGAAGTGTTGTACAAATAAAAACTTTACTCTATACTTTTGAGTCTCTTAAAACGTTTAAGATTTACATCTAATGATCATCAATACAATACATCATCTAACATTACAAATAAAATTCTTGTAACCAAAAAGAATTCAACATCAACAGCTATACTTTCAGACTCTCTCTCTTGTGTTGACCCAACTGCTACAGACATTAACCTTGAGATGATCTCTTAACTCAAAACCTACACGAATAAAATAGTCCGTGCTAAGTAATAAAGCTTAGTATGGATACTAAAAAATGAAAGAAAACCACTCATAGTGATCATTAAAATCATATAACATACATCAATTGAAACAATAAAATGACATGTCAGAAAGAGATATATAATATGATAAACAATTTTAACAACAATGTAATCCCACATTTAATTCAGCAACCTTAAATATCAACATTGATTAAGATGATCTGAACATTAACAAATATAATCCATACATTGGAAACCAAGTTAATCATGTTGTTTCATATATCATAAGCGATAATTATACTATAATTAACTGTGCTGTATTCATACTTTAGATTAGCCTGCTTACAAGTATAAGAACATTTAAAAACAGTCATTTGTAATCACACTCAGATACTTTCTATATATATACATTTATTTAGAAAAATCTTCACATATCTAACAACCTCACGTAGGCAACAAATAAAACATTTGAAAAGCTTAATAGTTAACTTAGCATGCTTGTATTGTATACTAACTGAGAATTCTTTATGCATTTGACTCATTTAAGCAATTTTGAACGTTTGAAACCAATTATAAATAGCATACGCACACACACACACACACACACACATATCGTGTGTTACTTGGTAACCTCTATTTATTTAAACTTATGAAACAATACAAGTAAATCATGTAAGACATGTAATCAAGCAATATCCATAACTCTTATATAATACTTGCTTTATACGATACACTTTAATGTCAGTACCGTGCTTATAGTTTAGCCTGCCCAAGTTCTAAAGGTGGATAACGGGAACGATGGATACCTAAGGGTATCAAAATAAGGGATATCCAAGGATATCGAAAACATAGACCCAAACGGGACCAACAGAATAGGGGACCAGTCAAGCGAACCCAAATGGGGTCAGCTAACAACCCAAATGGGGCTGTTTATGATCCAAATGGGATCAACTATAATTTAGACCCAAACGGGGTCAACAGTAGCAGCTGCAATATCCCTATAGGCACCTATCTATCCACATTTGAACTCTATTTGCAGACAATATTATATTCATGTTCATTCCATATATTACACTTATACTTTACAGAGATAATATGGCCTTTGTGCCATTAAATTTAAGATAAGCAAAGTCTTCAGATTTATAGATACATTTATCAATGTATCAAGTTTCATAATCACATATATATCATAATGATTGCACCATTTCAAAATAAATGGATAAGTATAAGCATTTAAGCATGATCAAGACATTAAAGAATCACATGCCACAAACTTATTCGTATACTTGCTGTATATATATTTCTGTACTTTCATTCAAGGTGTAGAATTATCCATCACATATTATAGTAATTATGTCTTTTCACTCATCAATGAAAGACTAGAGCAGTCAAGCATACATAATTGACTTTAAAAGAATAACTGACCTTGAGCTTGATCCCAAGCTCAATATGTATAAACCTTCACTTTTAAGTATCTCCAAATTATCTACCATATGCCTCATTAATGAACTTGCTAGATGAGTTTATTGTGACCTCTCTCTATACTCTGATTGCCGCCAATGTTGCATTAATTAATTAATTAACAAACCTGGTCATTTATTGTTATAAGAGTTTATTAAACCAAACTTGCAAATACATTAAACTTATAGTTGTCAATAAACTTAGGATATAATAAGAGTTAATCACACATTTACATTTACTCAACACCTGCCATAGCAAGGTCCACAACATTCAGGTGAGGTAGCTATACTTTAATGTCTTAGATAAGTGCCTTATACCTTGAATAAGTGTGACTATAACTTGGGGGTGATTATTGTTGGCACATGCATAATCATAGGATAGTTATATTGTTGCTATGGCATAATTATGTATGCAAAGTTCATATAATGATTCAACTACTTTTTAACCTATTATCATTAGATTTCACATATTAGCATAATCATGCTATGTCAATCAAGTAATATATATCATACCTGTTCAAATGCTCTTCATAACATGCCTCATTCTTAAAACTTTACAATATAGCTCATCATGTAAAAAGATACACAATCTCTAGTGTATTTATATACACATGCGTTCATATAGTATCACAAGTATCGGTATTTAAATATACATATCATTATGATCATAAACTTAAACATGTTATCATTAGGCATCACATGTGTTCATAGTCATGCTATAATATCACTTATTTCATAGTATGTATGCATGTTCATATACATATTTACTCTATCATAGAAGTACATACATGTAAGTATATTCATATATAACTAGTATATACATAAGTTTAATCATATAGGAATAATTGATATTATTATCAATAATCTTTACCTATGTACATATATGAATACATATATATACACACTTTTATCAGTGTTCATATCACATGCCACTATTGAACTCTATACGCAGGCAATACTTTAATTGATTTTCTTTTCATATAACATATCATAACATTCAATTGCATTTTATCATATAATTCAATGAATTCTTTGGTCAAGCTTTAACTATACATATATCAATACTATGCTCATATGGGTTCTTGGCATGCTATAGTGTTGTACATAATCTATAGAGGTACTAAGATAACATAGCAAGTCTCTCATACAAAGCATGGCAATAAAAGAAGGATACATGTTACATAGGAAAGTCACAAGCGCAATCGAGGCGAAAATAAAAGTCCACATATATTGCATTGCCGTGAGCGTGATTAAGGTCGCGAGCACAACAGAGGCGAAAATTAAAGTCCACATATAGTGCATTTTGCAAGCGCAACTATTCCTATGAACGCGACAGATGCGGATTATACAATTTCAATATCTTTTCATTAACACAACTCTTGTAAGGATTCATTTTTATGCCTAAATAACTTACTCAAGATTACACCATTTTATTCCTAGTTTCATGCATTATAAATTCATAGCACTTCCAATTAATACCTTTAATTTAGATTCCATAATTTGACATCAAACCATATTATTAAACATGTGTATACCACGAATGGTTAAGGGTCTTTTCATACTAAGTCCTCCTTTAGAAGTATAATTACACAGCAATGTTAAGCTATTAGGGAATAATCTCTCTAAGAACTCTAAGTTCTTCCATCATTTTTGACATGCATTAACATTTCTAGAATCTAGTCAAAGACTTCAATTTGCATGAATTTAAAAGAGCAAGAAGATCCATATAGACTTAAAACCACACAAATCCCATAACTTGGCTGAAAATTCCCTTAACCTCAATCTTGTGCCTTTCCTTTTCCTTTGTTCCTTCCACTTTCTTCTTCTCCTTTAACAAGAATTCATCCATTGATCATACTTCAAGCATTTAACCTAATCCACCATCAACCACACAAGAAGAAGATGAAGAAGAAGAGATGAATTTTCAAATTAAGATATTTACCTTATTGTGATACACTAATTATCTTGATAAATCAACATGCATGAATTTCTCTTCAAGGATTTCTTAGAGACAGATTCAACAATGCATTTGAGGAAAAGAAAATAGAAAAACTCAGAATTCCTTCAAGAAATTTCCGTCCCACACACTCTCTCTCTTCTTATAATTGACTATTTATAATGGCAAGGGAAAATTCCCTTTTAAACCCTTGAACTTTTTGCATGTCCCATTAAAACCTCTCACCTTTATGCATGTTGCACATTGGCCTCTCCAATTTAAGTTTCTCTTAAACAACCACTAAATTCTTTCTTTATTCATAATTGGCCCTTAAAATGCCATATTTACAATTTGATCCCAAAATTCACACTTCATGCTTCAATTACACCCTTGAACATGATTAAACCAAAATAATACATAATTATGCCTTTATAAAATTCATACCATATAATTCATACATTTATCACATAACTAATTATAACTTAATAACATTTAAGCCCCAAACAATATCTTAACTATATTTTGCTCTAATTATACACACTATATACTATAATATCAATGGACTATTGTATACTCTATCACATAAGACCATGAATTCATTAGATCCTAACGACTAATAATTCATCCATTAATGCTTAATTAGACTTTAATAACATGTAATTGCCCTTGAATTCTACTAGGGCCTATTTAAGGTCCTTACATATGGTCCAATGGGTAGCCTTATAGCCATCGTGAAATGGTATTGTGTGATGCTATATAGGACATCGTGAACCCAAAATGTAACTACCCCCTCCTTTGTATCTGGTCTCTGGTATCCTCTATATTGTAGAGTCGCAGAAACTCGTGTTTCACATCTGGATAAGTAGGGAAGGCAAGGGTAAAAAATGTTGTCCACCCGGCAGCTACCAATAAATCATCGACCTCATCCATCATGCCTATGCCCAGCAAGAAATGTTGTGAAATTAATTTGCTGGTACGATACTAAATCCTAGATCGGGTTCGGTATGTGTTAGGCTCTCGTGCGATCATTCACTCTGGACTAGGTTGAGCCGGTATAGCCTGTACATTGTGATATGGCACTCACAAAAGGTTAACAGTTAGTTTTTTGAAGTAACTTATGTTGCAAGTAATATCATAAATCAAATTCGCATAAATTTTGTCAATATTTTGGCATCATACCGGTTTAAATTGGTGCTAGCCAACCTACATCAAAATGTGCATTGAGTGCCATAAATAATATTACAAAGTCTTAAACCTATTAATGGGTGCACGAAAAGCTAAAAATTAAAATTATGACTATTTACAAAAAATTCTAACGAAATTTTGGCAGCATTTCGGCTAGAAATGTTTGCCCTTTGCACAAAAAAAATTTTTAAAAGCAACAACATATGGCTAAAGTGGCCACCAATCAGTTCATTTAAGAAAATTTACTTATTGCAATCTTAGGCAAGGTTCCTGCTCATTTCTACTATAATCGTTCTCGAGAGGCTATTCTAGTTTTAAGTTTAAATTAAAAATATAACTATACATGAAAAAAAGAAGATTTCTAAAAAATCAAATTAAAGAAGGCAATGTAACTAAGTTCGATAATTTAATTAACTAAATTAGAATTTAACAAATGAAACTAATTAATTAATTTGAGTTAAGTTAAACACTAAGGGAAACTGAGTACCACATTATGTAAATTATGTATTTGAGTGTATCAAAAATAACATACCCAGAGCAAATAGGCAGTAAGCATAACCCAAAGTATAACTATACAGAAAAAACAAATATGGCTTTTTATGAGCAGAATTAAAAAAAACTACCAAAATGGACATAGGTAGGCATTCAAATTAATCCTAATAATATTCAAATAAAAAAATGATAAAAATCATTAAGAAATACACAAAATAAAAGAAGGAACCAGGTCAGGAAAAACTTACTTAGAATGAGAAAACTGAGTATGGTAAAAAATGTGATGGAAAATGAAATAAATGGTACTCCGAGATGCATGCATTCTCGAGAGAATTTTAACATAGAAGGATTGAAAAATGGTTAAGAATTAAAGGAGAAAAGGCTAAGAAATCGAGAGGGAACCTTGAAAAATCATTGTTAATGCCTGTTTGTAAGGATGAGAGAGGAAGAAGAAAAAGAAAAGGTGAGAAATTTGAATTTCAAGGGATAAACGGGTTGGTCGTTTATCGCGAGCGAGCGATGGGAGACACTTATATCCTGTTTGTCACTTCTTTTCCCTTATTTTTTGATTTTTGATTTTTTTATTTTCTTCACATTTAATTTCCTTTTTTTCTTATTTTTTCTTTTATTCATTTTACTTCACATCCATTAATCTAAATTAAACATTATTATATATTATCATTCATTTATTATTTTCTCTTTTTTTTAATGAAATACTCCCTAAATTAAATACTCCCTTAATTTTTTAAATTTCTAGAAACCTCCTGTAATGTGAGTGTGTTTTTTACATTTCCTGCAAAATAATGATGAAATGGATACAAAAATATATGTGCAATGCATAAAACATGCAAAATGATTCATCAAGGCAGTTCAGGGGTGATAGATGGCCAAGCTGTGAGTCGCTCCTTGAGGGACGACCGTCTGTTAAGGCTTTCCTTATAAATAGCTTGATTCTCCTTTTATTTTGTGATTTGACCCCTCATCTTCCATTTGACTTCTTCTTTAGGTATTTCTCTATTTTCTTCTTTTCTTTTTCTTTCATTTAGATGTCATTTGCAGTCATTTTTACTTTTATTATTTTTATTCTGGCACTTAGACTACCTAAATATTTTCATTATGTCAATCTTGGCTATGACTAAACTTTACAAACTGTTGGATGACCTAAAAACCTAGGAAAACCCTATTTTAACCCTTTACTCTAGCCTGATGTTTTTGACGAGAGTGAAGATAGACAAGACCTTGATTTTCTCTGCTGTTCATTACTGGGATCCGAGGTTCCATGTTTTTATGTTCACTCATAAGGAATTATGCTTCCTAGTAGAAGAATTTACTGAGATCGTTAGCACGAGGTTTACACCTAGCACTCTTCCCTATTTACTCCAGTATGTCCCTAACTACCCGAGGGAGGTGACATAAGCTTTGGACCTTCTTCCTTCTAAGGCCATTGGCCTAGTTCCCTAGGGAAGGACCTTTTTATTAGAGTGGCTGATCGATGTTTTGGATGATTTCTTTGATGTGCCTATATTCCAGACCGATGTCATTCTGCTATATTGCATTGCTTAGTGTTTGATAGCATATTCAGATGGCTTGATAGGAGATTATAGGTTATTTTGTGTCCTGGATCGTGTACGTAGAGGGCAACCTCTATTTCCTTTAGTCCCAACGGAGATGATCCTTAGCGTGGATGCTATACATGTTGATCCTACTGCTCACCTTATTGGTAGTCTTTTATTGCTCTAGGTAGGTTATTATTTTAAAGGTAGTATGCCCCTTGTGGGTTTTCACACTAGCTTTTCTTATTGGAAAATGTGTCATTTTGAATTTTCACATATTTTCTTGCCTTGTTTTTGCATGAGATGAACCCAACTCACCCCAAAACTTTTTCCTTTTTAGGTTTGGTTGCAGGAGAAGTTAGCTTATTGATAGAGCCTCCACCCCAAGCCACAAGCACATATCCTTTGAGGTATTATATCCTTTGGCAGAACTTGTATGAATTTCACTTGCCTTACAAAGGGGTATCTAGATGTCTACTATGGCAGACGATGACATTAGCTTTAGGTGTCTTTGGCTATCCATTGCTTCTGTGGCTCGTGATAGACCCTCCAGATGCATTCCTTTGTGTGGATTACATCAAGTCACCTTTTGGATTATTCCTCATGCTTGTCATTATAGAGAGCAAAAGGACATCGTCAGGTGCCACTTGGCTTTTCGTGGTGGCATACTTTCCATCGCCTTCATATCAAGTTACTATTAGTAGATTTAGGCCTGACTTCCTATGAAGACTGTCATACCCAAGAATAGTGCCTACGACTTTACTACTTCCATCGAATATAGGTGATGGGTTAGTAGTCCAGCGATCAACAACAGGACACACTAGCTTAGACATCTGGAGTGATAGAGAAATGGAGTATAGATATTAGATTAGATATAATCAGAGATTATGTTTTTGTTTTCATTAGAACTTTAAAGTTTGAATATATGAAAGAACTACTTTTGAATACATTAATAATATTTTGGATACACATGAGGCTTTTCTATCTGATTTCGTTACACATGATCATTTTTTAACATTAACTCAAAAATACAAGTTATTTAATCTCTAAATGAAATCTTAAAGGCATCATAACTCCTATCATCAATCAACCCTCTTAGGTTTTCTTGATTAATTATTTTCTTTTAACCCCTAATTTTTTTCCAAGATGCCTTTTTTTCGGTTTTCACCCTAACAGCGTGCCTAATTTTGGCAAAAATTCCATTTTTTCAATTTTTGACTTGCAGGGCTTTTTATTCTCTTATTTTTCTCTTTTGAGTCTTAACCATGGAACCTTTCTAGTCCATCAATGTTAACTGGTTCTTTAAACTCGTTGCCATAACTGTTAGTCAGAATCATAGCTCCTTTGGATAATAACTTTTTCAGCACAAAAGGTCCTTTCCAGGTAGGTCTAAACTTGTTCCAAATGTCTGGAATCTTTGGGCTCATTTTCTTAAACACTGGATCCCCCTCCTTCAAAGGATGCTTCCTAACCTTTTTCCTAAATGAGTGAGCTAGTCTCTTCTGTTGATCTGGTTGTGATAATAAGCTTTCATCCTATCCCTATATAACAGGAAACCTCCAAAACTACCCTTAAAGATTGGTGTTCAATCTTTATAGGCAACACAGTTTCTGTGCCATAAACTAATAAAACCAGAGTGGCTCTTGTTGAAGTTCTAACTATTGTTCTATATCCCCATAATGCAAAAGGTTGCTTAGTGGCCCAATCTTTGTAAGTGTGAACCATTTTAGCTAAAATTCTTTTGCCATTCTTATTAGCTACCTTAACTGCCCCGTTCACTCGAGGTCGATAAGGTGAAGACCAATGATGTTAAATTCCTATATTTCTTTAGCATCTGCTTGGCTTCAACTTGGAACTACATCACATTATTTGACACTATGTGATGGGGTAACCCATCTCTGCATATCAGTCTTTTCTTTATAAATTTGGTTATATCCTTAGAATTTACCTTCTTGAAGGATTCTGCTTCCACCCACTTTATGAAGTAATCTATGGCAACAATGATGAATCTATAACCATTCAATTCCAGTGGATCGATCATACCATGATGTCTATGCTCTATGTAGTGAATGGCTAAGGCAATGTAAGGTTGTATAGCTTGAAAATTGGCAAGTGTCTTAAGTTTGAATACTATTGGCACAACTAACATTCTTTCACATATTTAGAGCAATTTGTGTCCATTGTAAGCCAAAAGAATCTTTGATACATGATCTTTTTTGCTAAAGCTAATCCATTTTGTGTGGGCTCCACACACACCTACGCGTACCTCTTTTCATCCAAGCACCTCAACTGGATACCGTCAGGTTGTCTCTTATAAAATGCTCCACCTGTAGTAATAAACTGAGTAGATAGCTTATGGATCATTCTCTAGTCTTTCTCAATAGAATCTTCTGGATGCACCAACTTCTTTTAGTAATTTTGAATGTCGAAATACTAAGGTTTTCCATCATACACTTTAATATCCATTACTTAATCAGCTTTGAAGTATGGTTTGTCAGAACTAGAAATCAATATGGGTTTCATGTTTACCCCTTTTGATTTATCCTATACTGATACCAAAATAGCTAAGGCATCCATTAGTTGGTTCTTATCTCTAGGCATGTATCCAAAGGTGTATACTTCAAACTGATTGCTTAAAGCTTTCAAGCACTTGATATAAGGCATTAGCCATTCTTTCTTTATCAGCCTTTCACCTCTCACCTGATATACTATTAAAGATAAGTCCTCGAATAGCTCTGTAGACTTTGCCTCCATAGCTAGCAAAACTGCTAACCCAAAGATGTAGGCTTCATACTCTGCTTCATTGTTCGTGTCTTTGTACCTTAACTTCTTAGCCAAAGGTAGCTTCTTACCCTCTAGGGTCATTAGAATCACTCTAATGCCAATGCTTTTGTTTTTCACAGCCCTATCAAAGTATATTTGCCAACCTTGCACTATTATAGCTGCTATATCCTTATTAGGGAACTCGTAGGTTAGCTCTTCTCCCTCTAACGGTTGTTCAGCTAAGAATTTTGCCATAGCTCTCCCTTTAATAGTTTTCTTAGTGATGTGCTCAATGTCAAACTCCTATAAGAGAATTAACCAGCTACCCATCTTTCCTAAGAGTGAAGGTGCTTCCTATAAATACCTGAGACAGTTCTTTTTGGCCACTACTTGTACCTTATAAGAGTAGACGTAGTGCCTTAACTTCTTTGAAGCCTATATGATTGCCAAAAAGATCTTTTTTACTTCCACATACTTAGCTTTATATGGGAGGAATTTCTTACTGAGGTAGTACACTGCATACTCAATGCCAAAGTCATCCACCTGAGCCACCATAGCTCCAACTAAACTATCCTCTATAGCAAAGTATAAAATAAAAGGCTTACCTGCCTGTGGTGGTTTCAGCACTGATGGGTGCAAAAGGTAATCTCTAATGGTGTTGAATACCTTTTGACAATATTCGTTCCAAACCACCTGCTGATCCTTTTTAAACAGCTTGAAAATCAGTTCATAAATTGATGTCGACTTGGCTATAAACCTACTTATGTATTAAAGCTTGCCCAAAAATCCCCTAACCTCTTTCTTCTTCTAGGGTACAAGCATTTCCTTAATGGCCTTAACCTTCTTAGATTTATCTTTATCCCCTTTTGACTCACCACATGCCCTAGGAGCTTACTAACCCGAATATGCACATCTGTGGGTTGAGGTAAAGGTTATACTTATCAATCCTTTGAAAGAACTTCTTTAATGCATCAAAGTGGCCTTCTCGGGTAGCCTAACTGATAATCATGTCATCTACATATACTTCTACCTTCTTGTGGATCAAGTCATCTAAAAGCCTAATTGCCATCCTCTGATAGGTGGTGCTGGCATTCTTAAGTCCAAAAGGTATGACCTGATAGGCATAAGTGCCATATTCGGTGATGAAAGCCATCTTGATCCTATCTACAATTTTATTTAGGATCTAATTGTACAGGGCATACCCATCCAAAAAGCTTAAGCAATATCCACGGAGACATCTATATGAGGCAAGGGAAATTCATCCTTGAGGGAAGCTTTATTCAAATCCCTATAGTCCACATAGACCTTAACTCTTCCATCTTTCTTATTTATAGGGACTACATTTGCTAACCATGTTGGGTACTAAACACCTACTAAGAACTTGGCTTCTATTTGTTTCTTCACCTCTTCGTTGACTTTTTTAGCCTATTTCGGGCTAAGTCACCTAAGTTTTTACTTGACTGGCTTATAACCTAGGTAGGTCAGGATGGCATGTTTAGCTATCTCTTGATTGATTCTTGACATGTCCTTATAGGTTTAGGCAAAGACTCTTTTATATGTTTTTAGTATTCTCTCATTTTTTTTCTATCTCTTTATGAGTTCTGTCTGATGCTAATAAGCTTTTTTGGGATTTTCTTTTATTTCGAGATTAAATGAACATGTATTAGTTGAATTGATGTCAAATACAATTATTGATGATTATGATTATGCATATTGAAATCAGAAGAAACATCACACAAGTAAGCAAAATTGTTTATCTTATTAATATAATCAAAAGAAAAATAATTGTTCTCATAAAAAAGTTTTTGGATATAAACAATGTCTATAAAAGTATTTTAATCTTTAGTTTTCATAGCAGCAGATGCCTCTTCAGCTTCTAGGTTTGGCTTTGGTGGATCTTTAGCTTCCATATTCTCTTTGCCCTTCTTTTAAACCACAAGTAATTTCTCAGTTATGATCTCCTCAGGCACTTCTTTATCCCATGCTGTGTGTAGCAGAAGGATCTTTTAATCCTAGAAATCCTTAATTGGCTTAATAATTCCTTACTCGCATTCAGAAACATCATTGAATAGCTCAAAATTAGGTATAATCTTGTCTCCCACTAACTGAGGCTTATTTTCTCCATAATACAGGTAGACCCCTAAAGCTAGCATAAAGCTTTTGGACATATGAGCGATTTTACTTGCTATCCATTTTCCTTTACCCTAAACTAGTATAGCTTAACCCTTTTCGGTCCTTCTGCCCTTTGGTGGTAATAACATCTTGGGGCACTTGAGAATTCTTACCCAAGTTAGCTTAAGGTAAGAAATGCATCTTTTTTCAGCATATTGATCACTTGTGGGCTATCAACAAAACCATCTCCACTCTTCTTATTACCAATTATAGACATATGGAACCCAATAAATGGTTGCTTAGCTATTTTAAGCATAGATACTTGATTCTCTCTTACAGCTTTGATGGTGACCAACTAACCATCATGAGGTATCTAAATCATTTGATGCAGTGTAGAGGCCACTCCCCTTAACTTGTTAAACCATGGTCTTCTGAGTAACACAGAGAAGTAGGCAGGAATCGGCAATGCTAAAAATTTAGCTTTAATTTCAATTGGCCCTATCTTTGCCATAGCTTTGAAAGTCCCTATAGCTTATCTCTTTGAATTTTTATAGGCAAAAAGAGTTAAATCAAATTTATTTAGCATGCTCTCATTTAAAACAAAAGTAAGAATTACCACCAGTAGACACATATTGATTGAAGACCCATCATCTACCGTTACACAAGCTGTGTATCTACCATTCACCTAAGCCTTGATGTAGAGGGGACAATTATGGTTTCTAGCTTCAGCGGGTAGATCAACATTGAATACACCACATTTTCTCCAGTTTCTCCTTTAACCAGATCTAGTAGATTAGATGGTGAAATAGTGGTAGCAACAGTAAACTTGTATAAGGCCTCCAGTAACTTTTGCTTATGTGACAGAGATTATCTTAACAAATCCCAAATGGAAATCTTGGCCTGGGTCTTTTTTAGATATTTAGTGATTTGGTTCTTCTTAACCTCCTTTTTTGTCGCCGTTGCGGTAGGGGCTGGCTATTTCTCAGCTTCAGGCACCACCCTTCCACTTTTGGTGACTTCCTTTACCTTTTTCTCTACCCTCACTTCCTCTTCACTTTTACTAGCTAAACTCCAAATATTAACTGGCAACATTGTCCCTTTATCTTCGCTCTCAATAGGGAAATCCCAATAATTAATTATGAAAACTAGCTAATTTTCTTCAATTGGATTTGTTACTTTAGGGGTGGATTAAGTAATAGCTATATACTAATTCATAAATAGGTCTCTCATCACATACCACTCAGGTAAGTTAGATCCAATCGTAAACACAGGAGGCATTGTGGCATTGTATTTGTCTTTCTTCTTCTTTTCTCTTTTATTAGGGTCTAAAATCCATTTGCTGTCTATCAGATTTTGAATCTTGTTCCTTAGGGTGTGGAAATAATCTATGAGGTGCCCTATGTGTTGATGGTAGGCATAGTACCAATCCTCTCTATGGTTGGGCATCCCCTGACTCCTAGTGGGCCTCGATGGCAATGAATGTAACTTTCCTTCTTTGCTCAGTCGATTAACATCCAAGACAATGATTTACCTAGGTTGGAGTAGTACTTCTGGTTGGCCTCCATAGTAGATACTTCATCCATTTTCCCACTTATGGTTACTCCCCTACTACTCCCAGCTATCTTGTTATTATCAAAATTCCTCCTTGCACCCTCATTATGGGCCCTCTTGGCCAAATATGCATTTAGCTATGTCCTTCAGGGACATCTAATCCTTTAATCCCTTCATTTTAAGCCCATCATTCAGGTAGGGACTTGAATTTCGAATAAAAAGCCTAATATGGTCAGCTGTGTTAGGTTTTCTCTTCATCTTTGTCACTTGTTCCTCTACCTTGTTAGGTACTCATGAAAGGACTCATCATACTTTTTTTAGAGCAATTTGAGCTCTTTCAAAGTGACCTTTATCCAGGTGCTACAATTATACTGCTTGAGGAACTCTTTAGTTAGCAAGTCCTAATCCTCTTTAATGTGCCTGTCAAGCCTATGATACTAGTTTATTGTCGGGCTCGTTAAGGTCAAATAAAAATACTCCACCTTCTACTTCTTGGTCAAGGTGGTCCCCTTCATGTTTAAAGTATATTGTTTAACATATGCAGAAGGGTCAAAAGTACCATCAAATTTGGACAGATCTAGCATCTTAAACCTTTGAGGGAGTGGCTCATCCCCATCTAAATCTCTATCCTTGGGGTCTATCCCTCTCCCAGCTAACAACAACCTGGACATAGCCTTAATCCTCTCCTCCATCTTCTTGAAGGCTACATCCTCAGTAGTAGGGCCTCTATTCATCATCATTACCATATAAGTCTCTTATTCTTCTTCCTCCTCTTTGATATATTCATTATAGGGCTCATACCTCCTCTCTCTTTTTCTTAATCGATGGGACTTGAAGCTCTACAGCAGTTGTCTGGGTAGCTTTCCTAATATGAGTTGGCTTCATTGGCAACCCACCGAGCAGGGACATCATCCTTTCCTTGAACTATTGGAGCCACCTATTTAATTTCCTGTATATCTCATCCTATGGAGCTGGTAGATCTAAAGCAAAGCTAATCTATCCCTTAAATTGGACATCCCTATCCCTAGTTCTTCTGTCATTCTGCTCGTCTTATTTTTCTGTTTCTCATCATCAGTTATTCATTCTTCTATTGTAGTCCCTATACTACTTTCTGAAAGCTCAACTGAACCAAACTCTGAATTGATCTTACACTTTAACTCTAAACTTGACTCTGATCTCAGCTTTGGTAGCTCAAACATGAATCTCTAGATTTGGCGATTATTTGACCCTTTGGACCACTTAAATGAATATATGATGAGCATGGTATATATATAATGTATGAATGCAATCAAGAATGCAATCAATGTGTTTGTTAGGCATCAATCACAATTACATACAGGCAAGGAAAAGCCTTCCAACCTTATTACTTCCACACAGGAGGTCATATGGTCTCTTTCTTAGGTGGACTTTGCCCATGGGTCAGTAGGGAACCTGATGGGCACGTATAGTGCGTGGTGAAAAATTGCTAGCATAACCTTTCTTAATTGAAAGCATAAGCGTTTGGATTTTTGGCCATTATGTATTTTGAATAACTCATACAAATTGGGTTAGGCCTTTGATTGGTACCCTCTTAATTCATTTGATTTTGGCCAATACACACAAAGGCCTACATAGCAAGCAATAATTGATTAATTTTATGCAACTTAGGGGAAGTAGCAATTGTAATTACATGGGCTGTAGTTGGGTGATTAAACTTTAAGGCAACCCAAGCATGGTCCTTGCTAATAGGTCTGGCTCATCACGAGTATAAGGACTGATGGGTCACCATTTCATATACCAATTGGTACTAGACTTAGGCTGGTGGGTCTCCCTGGCATCTCCTTATATTAAGTGAATGTAGGACATGCTTTAAGATAACATCGGGGTTAAAAGAGAGATGGCTAACTTAATACTAAGGCTTTAGTATGAATGCAAAAATGCAATTTCGAAGGGAGACAAGATAATAAGAAAAACCCAATTATAAGTAACTTAAACGAGATGCTTTTAGGAGCGAGGTCTCCCTTTCTTCTTTTTCATCGGGTTTTATAGAGGACAACAACCTTAGCTGCTGCACTTCTTCTTTAGCAACCCAGCCCATCGGTGTTTCTTGCTCCGTCGGCCAATAGAGATTATCTTTTTCCTCCGTCGAGAGTAGTTGATGGAAGAGGAAGTCCTAGGTACATAAGGTTTGATATTTATGAAGCAATGAGATGAAAATAATATATTGGGGACTAGGGGTTTAAAAATAAAAAAAAATATTTTTAGGCTAGAAGCTTAGGTAAGTTAAATTTCTCAATTTATGCTATTGGATATTGATTTAATCATTTTTTTTATGATTTATTGAGTTTAATGGTTAAATTAGTTCTTGAACTGTGTAGAAGAAAAGGAAGATTTAAAGAAAAAGGAGAAGGGTAAAGAGGTGGTAGATAGAGCTTGATTTTTGAAGAATACCTTGAAGCTATTGGAGTTATTTTTGTCACCAATTGAAGTTTGTAACCACTAAATTTACCTTTCCTTAATTTTCATATAGATTTTACTTAAGTTAAAGTTTATGGTATTATATAAGTTTGATGGAATAAATTTATAAGTTATAAAATTGATGAATGTGACTTATTGATGCATTATTGGGTGATAGATTTAAGAAGTTAATATGAATGCTATTCTTAAAATTATATAAATGGATAAAAATTATTGTAATTTGGTTAAATAGAGGGTTGTTCTTGAAAGTAATTTAAAAGAAAAAATTAATAGTTATAGAATGGTTCCATTTTCCAATAAAATGAAAGTATTTGGTTGACATAATAAGGGTATAGGTGAATTTAAATTAAAAGTGTAGAACATATTTTTTGAAATAATATAAAATTAATGTTTACATTATAATTTAGCATATAGATATACTGTCAACATACCTTTAGCCATGGATTATTAATTTATTCAATGATATTAGGTATTAAAATGTGAGTTGTTGGTATATTAAGTATTGGAGGTGGTGTATATAAATAGTTATAGGGAATAATTTAACTCTTAGAAATTCATATATCTCTGTATAGAAATAGTATAACATAAGAAATATGATATAGTAGGATGTAAAGATAATTAAATGTAAATTATTTGCTAGTATATGATATTATTGAAAAATGAGTATAGTTATGAAATAATGTTTATTTATATGAATGAAATGACTGATAATTAAACTGAGATTTGAAAGGTGACAAAGAAATGCACTATGGTACCAGTGAACATAATTGGCATAAATTGTAAAAGAGAAAATAATAATAATATAAATAAATTGTTATTTGCTTATGTGATGTGTCGGAGCTTGCTTGATTCCGATTGGGTTCTCGAAGGCCCGCTTATAGGCTTTAAGATTGGATGAGGCTCATTATTAATCATAAATTGGCCACTTTGCAATAAAAAGGGATCATGTCAAATCTATTGCTAATGGTCAACCTGTGAAGCCATCCAATATGGGCTCAAAGAAGCAGATATCCTGGAGTCACCACCCAATATAATGTTGGAAAATAAATCTCAACCTTTTGATGCCTATACAGAGATCCATTTTCGGGACATCACTCTTACTTGATATCTCAATTAAGTGTTGTTTGTAATTAGGTTTTTATTTATTAATCCACCACCTCCTTTCTTACACGATGTATTGCAAAGAAAATAAATAAACATATCAATCAAAAAAATAAAGTGAGTAAATAAAATAAATAAATTCACTACTTAAACTATTACAGAGTCAAATCATTCAAAGAAAAAGAAAGATAAAATATCATACATAAAACAGGCTATTAATTAATTTTGGGAACATTGGTTCCCTTATACGTATTTACAAAAGGTGGACATTGGTCCATTTTATTTGAAAAGCCCAACTTAATTATATGCAAAACATTTGAGTGACTTTTATGTTAATTAAAGTACTAAAAATTCATTGTTTACTAAATTATTACATCCCAAAATAAAATACATCAGAAATAAAATAAGGTACAAAATAAACAAAATAAATCAATCATAAAAGCATAATTAAATAGAATAAATAATTAAATGCAAGATAATAAAAATAGAAGACGGAAGAAAGAACTGATTGAAAAATGGTCTCCAAAAATACAAATATTCCAAAATGTACTTCCAAAATAAGGGAAACAAAATTGCTCAAACAATCACACAAAGGGGCAAATTGATTAGCACATTAAAATAAATCAAAAATAAAAAAATTAATGAACTAACAAAAAAAATGTTCACAAAAACTTACTGGAATAAATAAAAAATTAAAGCACATAATGCATATCATATTAGACAGAAGCGAGAATAAAATTAAAATATAACTAAACACCAAAAAATGAACTAAATTAATAAAATGACATTAAAACTTCTTAAAAAAGGGGAATATAGGGGCTAGGGATGCCCCAAGGCAAACGATAGATAGTTAGGCAAAATGAAAAGACAGGATGAGGAGAAGACACCACGATGTCTTATTTGTAGTATTGATAGATGGCCTTCAGTGATGTCTTCTTCCCATTTGTCACTCAAAAACATAGACAAAAACCACAAAAATAAGCAAAAAATGAGAAATAAGATTATCTAACCCTAATCATGCATTTCTAATGACTTAAATCATTCCAAAATAGCAAGAAAACATACAAACTTAAGGATTAGAAAAAGATATTTTTATCTTGCATCAACCTAACTTATTATTCTATTACTTTGAACAATATCAAATCATCATGGCATTCATGAAAATATAGAACGGATTACATAACATAAAAAACATAAATAATGGCATTATAAATAGACATTAAACATAATTAACTAGAAGATCATGATATGAATTTAGAGAGAGAAAGGAACTTAGAGTTGGATTATTACCCTCAGGATCTTTAATTCTGTAACTCTAGAGGATAATGATCTTAACTCCAATCCTCAATTCCCACATTTAATTAAAGAAAAATACGTATTTTTTTTGTAAGGAAATTGCTTAGAGTTGTAGCATCCGAGAACAGATAAACAAATTTCTCTTTCTCAAAGTATTTTCCTTTTCCAAAGTGTGCGCATCTTCTTTGAAACCCTAATATTTTCCTTTTTATATCTAGAAAGAGTTGGAGATTAACTCTAACTCCCATTCTCTAAAATAGGAAGATTTATTCCCTAAAATTTGGCCTAGATCAGATCCTTAAGATCTTATCTATTTATCCAAAATTTCAAAACTGGAAAAGGTGGGAAATTTGGAAATAACCACACAAACAGGCATCTGTCATTGACAGCCGAGCATCCCTTACATGATTCCCTAAACTATATGAAAATGTCCCTGATCTGACTTGGACTGAAGGACAATAGCCACATACGACCATCCCTCCATGACAAACAACCGTCTGTCACTACCAGAGGTCCAAACTCAAGGTTTTTGAAATTCTTTTCAAAACTCTTCAAAAATCAAGTTGGAAAATCGCAAAAACATTTATAAAAATATGGAAATCAAGGTTAAAGCTTCAACATTTGTGCTTTCTATCAGAAATATACTGATTCTTTATTATCGGATAACTTTGATCTAGGCTGCTTCGGGTCATGATGTCTACAATTTATATTAAAGTATTGAGAAATGTGTGAGAATATAATAACATTAATGCTATTAGCACTGGTAGGAATCTTGAGTAGGATACAATTGGCTGGCCATAGGGATAGAAACTCAGTCGAGTGACTAGATGATAGAAATTTATATTATAGTTTATTCAAATAGGCCTAATAAGGGGTCATATTCACTAGACCCAATAAAGGGTCGATTTCATTAGGCCGTAATGTTTATTTTTAAGAGTCTTAACAGGCCGTACTTAACCAAACCTCTCAAGTCGTAGTCTCGCTTCGAGTTACTATGGTCAAAGACATTCATAATTCCTTTTTTGAAATAGGAGGAATGCTGATTTATGGCAAAGGTTAAATTTGACTTGTAATTATAATGAAAATAAGTGTATATATTTACATGTATAGTTCACATATGTATTATGCTATGTGATGAGGGTTTTAGAGTTGTTAAGTTAATATCTTATTATATTTTTTCTTTTCTGTATTTATTTATTTATTTATAGTTTTTTTTAAGATTGATGATTTTTGTGCCATGAACCATTTTGGAAAGTAAAGTTAGTGGTTCCCACTAAGCAAATATGCTTAGCATGTGGAATTTTACTTCTATACGTTAGTACTCAAGTATTTTGGTCCAATGGAAAAACTGAGGGATCTACTAAGAAGTGAAGGGGAAATTTTTCAATTTCAGGATGGATACTTGGACTTGGCATATATTTTGTTGTTTAGGGATTAGCTACATGAAAATTTAGATGGCTTATCACTGTCAATTTTTTTATATCCAGTGTCATTTCTTGGAACTACTAGACAATACCCAATTCTAAATATATAGAAGTGTAAATTCTTCATTTGTTAATAGGGGGATAGAGTCTCGTATAGGGGAAACTCTACTCGATTTTCTATTAAAATATGAGTAGTATAAATTATATGAGTTAATAGCTTACAATAAAGTTTGAATTTCATAAGTGATTCTAAAATCATAATGTATGTAACATTCAAATTCGATTCCACAAGGGTTTAGGTACTAGGTGTTACATTTAGTGGAATCAAAGCCCAGATTTACGCAGTCGGGATGGGATGAAATACATAGTGTTGTGGTTGTTAGTTATTTTTATGTTGTTTAGGTACACTGCCTATGTGACTTTTCTAGCTTGATCTTGTGGTTGTTGTTACCTTGATTTAATGTACATTGGCATAAATAAACAGAAGCAGAAATGTCTCCAAACATTTGATTTTTTTCGTTAAACTATTTTGTTGCTTTAGGCTTAATACAGTTAGTTTAATGATCTTCATAGATTAATTTTTTAATTATACATAAATAATTTGTAATTGAACCATTTCAAGGCCTATATTAAAGTGAATTTGTTGCCTTGCCTTATTGAATGTAATGTTGAATAATTTTTAGCCAAACTATTAGTGGCCATTTGGGCCTGTGTTGTTATTTTTTAAATCCATTTTTGTGTAGGGAGCAGGCATATTTCTAGCCAAAATACTGCCAAAATTTCGTTAAAAATTTTGTGAATGGTCATAACTTTGATTTCTCACTTTTCATGCATGTTTGCTAAATGCCCATTGATGGGCCTAAGATTTTTTAATAGGGTTTGTGGTGCTTAACGAGTATTTCAATGCAGGTTGTTGTCGAAATTTTGAAAAAACTCAAGAAAATTTAGTTTAAGTTGTTACTTGCAATGCAAGTTACTTCAAAAAGACTAACTTTTAAACTTTTGTAGATGCCAGGTCGTGAGGCACAAGCTACAATAGCTTCACCTACTTCAGAGTTGATGACTATAAGAGACCTTGATAGATACGTAACACTCTCTAGGATTCAGTACTGTGACAGCAAGTGTATGTCACACCAGTTCTTGTAGAGAATAGGCATTTTGGATGAGGTCTCTTCGCCCCTACCTTTCCTACTTATCCACCTTTCCTACTTATCCAAATATTACATTAGAGTTCCTAGCAACTCTACAGTATAGAGGATACCAGAGACCAGAGATGAAGGAGGGTGTAGTCACATTCAGGGTACGAGGTGTCCTGTATAGTATCACACGACACCGTTTCACTAAAGCCATAAGGCTACCCATTGAACTAGATGTTCTAAACCTAGAGAAGGAAGAAAAAAAATAGCTGATAATTTTGTTTTTAATGTTTATTTTCTGGATAATTTTTTGTGTTTTAGTGTCTCATCTTGCGTGCTTTCTGTGTTTTTAATGCTAAAATATTTTTCTTGTGTTTATTTTAGTTATTTTGATAAATTTAAAGTCTTTGGGTAATTAATGGTCTTAAATTTCATTTTATGCAGGAAATTTTGCTAAGGCACGGCTGAGAAAAACTGTCCCAGCCATGTCCAATGCAAAAGTCAAAACTCACTGTTTCATCAAGGGTCGCGGCTGAGACAAACTGTCCTAGCTGTGGCCATTGCAGAATTAAAAGTGCACCGTTTCATCAAAGGTCGCAGCTGAGATAAACCATCCCAACTGTGGCAATTACAGCCTGCGAATACACTTTTGTTCCAGAAGCTCACACGACTGAGACAAACTGTCCCAGCCGTGCCCAAGGAAAATTACTACTTTGTCTCCTTCTGTTGCGGCTGAGACAAAAGTGTCCCAGCTGTGACCTCCTGGACAGCTCTACAAAAGCTACAAAATTTTCTGCTTAGAGGAGGTCTTTTTCTAGGGTTTCATGCATATGGTGTTTAGGTAGAGAAAAATGCAGTTTTTCATTTTTTGAGGGTTTTTCATACTTAGTATTAGAGTTTTACTTGTAAAAATTACTCTTTTAGTTTAGTTTTACTTCAAGAACACAAAGATAGTCATAGTTTTAGTTTCTAGTTTAAAGATTACAACTTACAATCAAAATGCTATTTGGAGAAGAAGAGAAAGAGCTTCATCAACTTTAAATCTTCAGCTTCAAATGGGTTTTATAGTTTTCACTCTTACTTTGTTCATCTTTTACATTAGGGATAGTGAGTAGTTATCTTTGTTGCTTGGGGAAGCTTTGAATCCCCTACTCACAATGTGAATATTGAGCATATTTTGATTTTTACATGAATGAATGGTCTATTTCACTGTTACTTATTTATATTTCATGGGTTTTCAATCTATTGAGTTAATTTCCATACATGGATGAATGATGTTCATCATATATCTTTGAATGTGTATTGAGTCTAGTGAATTGAAGTCTATGAATAATCTTTTTTAGTTTTTCTTTCATGAATGCTGTATTATTTTAGACGGCTCCGGAATGGGATTCTAAATGTTCAGTAATTATGATTTTAGGACTAAAGTGTGGAGTGAAATGGATGAGATTTGGGTTGTTTGGCTCCGGAATGGGAAGGCAAACCAAACTTAGGATGTTTGACCCGTGCATAGGCTAGTTGTTGGGCTGGCTTTGGAATGGGAAGTTTAGCAACTAGAATAGCTAGCTCCAAAATGAGAAGCTTGGGTTAAGAGGATTATCCCGAATTCGTTCATGTATACTTTAAGATAAAAATTAATTCATAGTGGGTATGGGGTGGATGGGTGAACCTAAGCAACGTTTTAATTTCTATACATTTTCATACTTGTTAATTTTTCTGAATTAAATACATACTCAATTTACTGTCAGTAGAATTAAAGTTTGCATTATACAAATTAAACAACTAATACACACACCAAATTGGGAATTCTTTAGCATACAATTAATTTTCACAGTTTTCGCACACATTTCCCTTGGGTCCAATATTGAGGGTCTTAAATCTATCCCACTTTATTACTTGTTGATCTAGTGAATTGGCTAGGACCGCAACAATAGCATTGGGTAGTGATCACACTTCCCGAAGCTGTGTACAAACTAGACATGACCAAGAGCACTATGCTGGCTACACAGGTGTATAAGTATATCCAGAGGGTCCTCGCCATCTTATACCTCGACTGCACCGGCAGTCCTAGGTCGTTTAATGTGATCGACATCTTCTACCTTTGGGCTATGCATAGCCCCAGGAGGGTGGACTTCATGCATGAGATTATCTTTACTTTGGTCAGTGCAGCCATGTAGTATGCCACACAAATTTGCATAGAGGGAGTGGTGGCCTGCTTATTATTACACTTGGGAGCACATGAGAGTACATTTGGTCTAGCTCTTCAAGAGGACATCTTTATAGACCTGTAGGTAACACTTATCATAAAGGTGGTCAAGCCAGTACGCGGATAGGCTGGACAATTAATACTGTTAATAGTCCCTAAGACCAAGGTGGTCTGTAGGTTACCGCCTATTATGTTTGAGCAATTAGAGGTAGAGGGTCAGGACCAGGATCAACCACTTGAGACACATCCAGTGCCACATGTTCAACTCAATCAGCCTCTGTAAGGTGAGCCACATGAGCCCCAAGGAGTAGACATGAATGTAGTTTTTGAGATGGATACTTAGGTGGATCTAGATGACCTGCTAGGTGGATCACCTCCTCCTCTAGTGCCTTTATGAGCTCCCATTTGACCATGATCATCACCATCCAGACCATTTAGGAGATTCTCACCTTATGGGGATCCTAGTACATCCACCTTGAGAGCACCACCACCACCTCAGCCTACACAGACCCCTACAGGCCCTACATATAGAGAGTTAGCTCAGAGGTTAAAGAGATTAGAGGCTTCCATACAGACCCTCATCTACCGACATCAGTAGGATGTGGATATGATTCTGGGGGCACTTATAGTGGCTAGAGCTAGATTTGATGCTACATTATATGTCATAGACACCTCAGTCTTGAGGGTGAGTCAGCAAAGTACTAGGATAGAAGGGGTTAGTCATCATACTTTGAATGTTGTAGGACAGGCCAAGGGACTGCTGGATACTTATATTAGCAAGACTAGAGATGACCTAAGGGGTTGTGTGAGCCATTAGACATCAACCATTAGGGAGTTAAGCACATGGGTGTTAGTGTAAGCCCTAGCCCCAATAGATTATAATAAAATATTTGAGTTAATAAATGAGTCATTTGTTTTATCTTTTGTATTCCTGTGCATACCAATTGTTAGAACTATCCAAGAATGTTGTTTCAGTTTAAGTTATCATGTGTGAGGCACATGGTTGTAAGACCTTGAAATAAAAGAGACATCATTCTAAATATCCCTAGTCAGTCATTGTTATGGGAATAACAATGAATTAAGACTAGTATGCTCTCTCTGATAAGTTGAGTTCTGTCTTACGGATCATAAAGACAAGAGTGTCAATCAGAGATCATAGATACATGTTTAGAACATGGTATCTGGATTCGATCAATTTATGAGAACACTACATGGTATAAGTCATAAGTGTTTCTCATATGCAAGTTTTGCATTGGAGTTCTTAGACCTAAAATCTCTATGAAACTCTTTATGTATTACTGTATACTTTGACATACACCTAACATGCTCGTACCAGAGTGACAAGTATGGGTATGCTTGGGTATACATTGATTCATGTTAGAGAGCATGGGAGAAGTGAAGGGATTACCCCTCTCAATAAGAGAGAAAATATCATCGGCCACTTGATCAGTGAACTGAGAAGTGTATGGCCATACCGAGATGAAATAATGAGTAATCATTATTTATCTGAGAGTTCAGTGTCACTGGAATATCAAGAAAGGAATTAATTTACATAAGGGTGACTAGTTCCATGCCTTATATTAATTCTGATATTTTTGGGTAAGGGACTATGCAAAATTGCATTAGGTCACAAAATGCCATATGCATTTTCATTTAATTTGGAATGCTATAATATCTTGCTAAAGAATATTTATAGCCTTTGAATTAATTTATTAATTCATTGCCAACATTAAATGGACCTATAGGATCGCATATAAAGCATTGGGCTTAAAATATTTAAATTAAGTATTGGGCATTAATTTGGGCTTTTAATTAAAGTCAAATTAATGTGTGTAATGGATTATTAGATTGCTATTGGACCTTGGCCCATGAGAGAGAGAAATTCAGCCCACAAGGTTTAATTTCAATTAATTAAATGTCTTGTATTAATTTAATTAATTGAGTTTTAAAGCCTAAAAGAATTATGATCAAATAAATCACTTAAATAGGAATACTATTGGCCGAAATTCCTAGAGAGAAATCAAGGAATTTCGGCATATCCTTTATATTAATTAAGTAGTTTATTTGATTAATATGTCTTGTATATTCCTATTTAATTAAGTGGTTAATTTGATTAATATGTCTTTTGTTTTTATCTTGGATAAATTAAAAGAGTTTTATCAATAAATATTGCTTATTTTAATTAAGTGATAAAGGCAAATATTAATTATCTTTAGCTAATATTAATTATCCTAAGGTAGTATATTTGAGATTTATCACTTAATAAATAAGATAATATATATATTGGATGATAGAGAAAAGCAAAAAAAAAAAACCCTAATTTTGTGTGGCGTGAATAGTAACTCGTGAATAGTAACTCTCTCTCACAATTTTATTTTGGCCAAATTTTCAAAAGGAGAAAGGATTGTTCCTTATTCTCTTATGATCTTGGATAGTAATAGCAACCTTAGAGAAGTGCAAAATCAAATTTTGTAGCTTCAATCAATTGCCATTACACGATACTTAAACAGAGAGCTAGCAATCTTGATTTTAAGCCTTCTTTGCAATTGTGTGTGTGAACATAGAGAAGAGTGGCATAAAGGCTGTTCTTTTGGCATTGGCAACGAAGATCAAAGGTTGATAAATCACTCTTGATTACTGGTCATCACCAAAACCAAATATTGAAGTGCATCTAAAGTTGTAAGTTTTACAACCCTAAAATTGCATGTTTTGCTTCTTGCTTTGGAATTGTATGGTATGTATGATAAATTTTTTTTCCACTGTGTTATCATCACCATCATACCATGTCATATTCCTTCAGTGGTATCAGAGACTAAACATGCTTATTTTAGTGCTTTATATGCATGAATTATTTAATCAAAAATCGTTTTTATAAATACATGCAATGCTGAAATTTTCTGTTTTGAGTTTTTTGCATTGTTTTGGTGTAAAAATAATTTTAATTGATTAGTTAGGTATTATAATTAATATGACATGTTAATATACTTTCCTAAGATGTTATTAGGGATGGTAATGGTCGGATTTAATTATTTATACCTGATAATACATGTTAATAACGAAATTAAGTACTAATTGGCATGAAAATTTCTAGTTTAACAACTAGTTTTCAAAATTAAATTTAAAATGATTTTGGCATGTTTGTAAGTGATTTTTAAAGATTAATTATCAGGTATGGACATATTTTAAATTTGGTTTTAATTCTGGTCCATGACAATTTAATTAATTAATTTTAAAATCGCTTAAAACTATGACTAGTTTGTGTTTGTTACATGTTTAATCAACAATTTTTGTTTTGGTTTGATTAAAATGGTATAAAAACATTTAGATCAAAATGGTACAGAAAATTAACTCAATGTTTATGACCTTATTTAAATGATTAAATGACTTGTAAAATTGATTTAAGTGTTTGTGCATTTTTGTGGCATCATATAAGTATTAAACAACTAATTTATTGTTGTTTGTTTGTTTTTCATGAATGCCGTGTATATTTATATGTTCTTCATGATTATATATTTTAATTCATGTTGGTACATATTACATGCATTTTTAATGTTTATGGGCTAAATGACATAAAATTAAAAATGGAAAAATTGGAAATTATACTAGAGTGGATTTATGGCACAAATCTAACTAGTTCGTGTTTTGGGCTTTTAAGAGAACTTATTCAATAAGAGGATTTAGTCCATTGAATTTGGCCCAGGCCCATCATGGGATCTTCTCTTAAAGGTTCAAGTACATAATTTTCATTAATGACTTTGGCTAAATTAAATAAAATTGGACTTTGTTTCATCCATGAATGTTATGTATATTTTTTTGCTAGTTTGGTGTGATGAATGGATATGCATGGTGCATTCATGGGCCCTGGGTTTTGTAATTAAATATGGCCTGCGAGCCATTATGTTTTATTGTAAAAGTTTCATTTATTTCTTAGAATAGAATATACCTGAAGACTTTGTAAATCAAAACGAAGCCCACCGGAGTGGAGAAGCCAAAGTCAAAGATTCTTATGTAATAGTATAGAATCTTAGTTGTAGGTTTTTGGGTCCATGTTTGTCATGCTTTACTTTATGCAATTATTTATATATGCATGCTATGAATGGATGACAAAGCATATGCCATGTAAGCCGTAATAAAATGAATCCCTAAAATAGTAAGTCACAAAGTTGCCTTCCTAATTCGAAACATGTCAAGGCATCGATCATCGGTCACGTAGACTAGGAGTCCTAGATGCGTCCGATTATCTTTGTGAGGCATGGGTTGTGAATGTAGGTTGGACTTAACATGAAAAGGGATGTCCGGACCTAGGCAACTAATAAATGGGTTTGTGCTATAACATCTTAAGATGTTAGCCCATTTGATCCAAGAGTCATGTACGAGACATGATTGGAGTTTTCCTACCTAAGTAACTTAACTTGTTAGGTATACAAGCTCAGCTTGACTAATAAGTTGTTGTGAAAAGTGGATCTTGGCCCACATTAAATCACTAACGCGAATTATTTAAATGGATATTAATTCGGTTTGTGGGATTATAAATAAGACCTCATTTAATCTTGCTAAATTTTATTGTAGATTGAAAATGGCATCTTCAAACAAAAATTTCTCATTGCGATCGGTCCTTGAAAAGGACAAGGACAAATTGAATGGCACCAATTTCATAGACTGGTCTCGAAACTTAAGAATAGTTCTTAAGCCAAAAGAAAAATTCGTATGTATTGGATGCACCCTTGCATGAAGAACCTGCTAGGAACGCCTCTGCGGTTCAAAAGGAAACTTTTGAGACCAAGAAGAGCGACTCCAACAAATGTGACCTGTCTGATGCTGGTCACTATGGTGCCTAATTTGTAAAAGCAATTTATGGACCAAGAGGTTTATGCGATCATGGTGCACCTCAAGGAGATGTTCCAAGAGCAAGCTCGTCACGAGAGGTTCGTGATAACAAAGGCCTTGATTTCTTGTAAGATGGCTGCGGGTACTCCTGTTAGTACCCATGTACTCAAGATGAAAGGGTATCTTAATACTCTTGAGAAGCTTAAGGTACAAGTGCCAAAGGAATTGGCCCACTTACTTGATCTTAGGATCATTGACTGATGATTATGATCCATTTGTGATGAATTATAACATGCATGCAATGAACAAGTCAGTCATTTAGCTTCATGGGATGCTTAAGAATGCTGAAGAGAACATTCGAAAGAACCAATCCCTTATTGATGGTTCAAGGGGGGCATTAAAAAGGGACCCGCTAAGGGAAAGGGAAAGGGAAAGGCAAAACCCAAGAATGACCTGGCTCAATTCAAGTCAAGTGGGAGTGCACCTCAGGCCCAATCCAAGCCAAGGCGCAGAAGCTCATAGAGAGTGAGAGCACTTGCTTCCATTGCAACAAGATAGGGCATTGGAGGAAGAATTGCGCTCTCTTCAAGGAAGAACGAAAGAAGAATGGAGCCAAGGCATCCAGTTCTGGTATTTTTGTTGTTGAGATTAACCTTTCTATTTCTACCACTTGGGTATTGGATACCGGTTGTGGTTCTCACATTTGTTCAAATGTGCAGGGGCTAAGAAATAGGCGGTTACTTGGGAAGAATAAAGTGGACCTCCGTGTGGGGAATGGAGCACGAGTTGCTGCCATGGAGATAGGCGATTATCAACTCACTTTACCTTCCGGACTTTGTTTAGTTTTGAAAAGTTGTTATTATGTCTGCTATGAGCAGAAACATTATTTTAGTTTCATGTTTGGATTTGGATGAATTTGATTTTGTTATTAAAAATGGCAATGCTCATATTCGTCGCCAAGGCATTTCTTATGGCAATGCCATGTTGCAAAATGGCCTTTATATCCTTGATTTGCAAAACAAAGAGTCTGTATACAACATTAATACGAAGAGGGTTAAATCAAACGAATTGAACCCTACTTACTTCTGGCATTGTCGTTTAGGACATGCAAACAAAAAATGCATTTCAAGACTCCACAAAACTGGAGTGCTTGGGTCATTTGACTTAGAGTCTTATGATACATGCGAGCCATGTTTGCATGGAAAAATGACAAAAAGTCCTTTTAACAAGAAAGGTAAGAGGACTAATAACTTATTGGAACTAATACATACCGATGTATGTGGTCCATTAAGCATACAAGCTAGAGGTGGTTTTAGCTACTTCGTGACGTTCACAGATGACTTCAGTAAATATAGCTATGTCTTAATGAAGTACAAGTCTGAAACTTTTGAGAAATTCAAAGAGTTTAAGAACAAAGTAGAAAACCAACTTGGCAGAAGTATAAAAACCATTCGATTAGATCGAGGTGGCGAATACTTAAGCCAAGAGTTTGACAGTCATCTAAAGGAGTGTGGTATTATATCACAGCTCACTCCTCCTGGAACACCACAATGGAATGGTGTGTCCAAAAGGAGAAATCGAACTCTGTTGGACATGGTTTCATCTATGATGAGTCAAGCTAATCTTTCTGTCTCTTTTTTGGGCTATGCTGCTTTTCTATTAAATCGTACTCCAACTAAAGCAGTTGAGAAGACACCATACGAGGTATGGACTGGAAAAGAACCTAATATGTCTTTTCTCAGGATTTGGGGCTGTGAAGCACATGTTAAGAAATTAACATTTGATAAACTAGAGTCCAAATCAACTGTCTTCTTGTTTGTGGGTTATCCCAAAGAAACAAAGGGATACTACTTTTACTCATAAGACGAGAACAAAGTATTTGTTGCTCTCAAAGCTATTTTCTTGGAAAAGGAGTTCCTTCTCAAGAAAGACAGTGGGAGTAAAGTAGAACTTGCAAAAATTCAAGTACCACAAACTCATATACAAGATGAGTTAGAAATGGGATCAAGTTCACAACCAGTTGTGGAACAAGAACCCATTGTACAAGAACCTAGAAGGTCCGATAGGGTACGTCAGGAGATTGAGAGATATGGATTTCTAATCACTGATAGTGACACTATTGAGTTAGTAGATCGTGAGCATCCTACTACCTACCGAGAAGCTATTGAAAGCCCAGACTCGAAAAATTGGCTTGAAGCCATGAAATTCGAGATGCAATCAATGTATGATAACCGGGTTTGGACCTTGGTTGATCCACCAGAAGGTGCGAAGGTAATTGAATGCAAGTGGCTATTCAAACTCAAAGCTGATAAGACCTACAAAGGTAGACTAGTAGCAAAAGGTTTTCGACAAACTCATAGTGTAGACTATGATGAGACCTTTTTGCCTGTAGTCATGCTCAAGTCCATTAGGATCTTGCTTGCCATAGCTGCATATCATGATTATGAGATATGGCAAATGGATGTCAAAACTGCTTTCCTCAATGGAAATTTACTTGAGGATGTGTATATGACACAACCTGAGGGTTTTGTCAATCCCAAGCATCCTAAGAAGGTTTGCCAGCTTCAAAAATCCTTTTATGGATTAAAGCAAGCATCCCGAAGTTGGAATCTTCATTTTGATGAGGCAGTCAAAGAATTTAACTTCATCAAGAATGAAGATAAGCCTTGTGTGTACAAGAAGGTTAGTGGGAGCATAGTAGCATTTCTGGTCCTATATGTGGACGACATCCTTCTCATTAGGAATGAAATTCCAACATTGCAAAAGGTTAAGCAATGGTTGGGAAAATGTTTCTCAATGAAAGACTTAGGTGAAGCCGAGACAATACTTGGTATTCGAATCTATAAAGATAGATCGAATCGGCTCTTGGGACTAAGTCAAGAAAAGTACATAGACAAAGTACTAAAGCATTTTAGTATGGGAGACTCAAAGAAAGGGTACATACCTTTGGCTTTGGGAGTTCCTTTGACTAAAGAACAATGCCCTAAAACCAAAGAGGAAAGAGACAACATGAGTAGAATTCCATATGCATCTACTATTGGATTTATCATGTATGCTATGTTATGTACTAGGTTGGATGTTGCTCATGCACTAAGTATAACTAGTAGGTTTCAGAAAGACCCTGGTGAGAAGCACTGGTCTGCTATAAAAGGGATTCTGAAGTACCTGCAAAGGACTAAGAATCACTTCTTGGTGTATGGTGGTCAAGAAGAGTTCGTCATACAAGGTTATGCCGACGCTGCTTTTTAGACCAGCACTCAGGATTCTAGATCGCAATTTGGATTTGTTTTTGTTTTGAACGGTGGTGCTATCAGCTGGAGAAGCTCAAAGCAAGAGACCGTTGCCGACTCAACTACAGAATCTGAGTATATTGCAGCAAGTGAGGCTACAAAAGAAGCTGTTTGGATTAAAAATTTCATTACTAGATTAGGAGTGGTTCCAAGCATCCTAGATCCATTAGAAATTTTTTGTGACAACAACAGGGCCATCGCATAGGCCAAGGAGCCTTGGTCACACCAAAAATCCAAACACATACTCAGGAGGTACCACCTGATCAGAGAAATCATTGATCGTGGGGACGTCAAGGTTAGCAAGATAGCAAGTGAAGACAATGTAGCAGATCCTTTGACGAAACAGTTTCGTCCAAATCTGCACAAAGCTCATTTGAGAGCGTTCGGTCTTAGGGCTATACCCAATTAGGACTAGTGCTAGTGGGAGATTGTTAGTGTAAGCCCTAGCCCCAATAGATTGTAATAAAAAATTTGAGTTAATAAATGAGGCATTTGTTTTATCTTTTGTATTTCTGTGCATATCCATTGATAGAACTATCCAAGAATGTTGTTTCAGTTTAAGTTATCATGTGTGAGGCATATGGTTGTAAGACCTTGAAACAAAAGAGACATCATTCTAAATATCCCTAGTTAGTCATTGTTATGGGAATAACAATGAATTAAGACTAGTATGCTCTCTCTGATAAGTTGAGTTATGTCTTACGGATCATAAGGACAAGAGTGTCAATCAGAGATCATAGATACATGTTTAGAACATGGTATCTAGATTCGATCCATTTATGAGAACACTACATAGTATAAGTCATAAGTATTTCTCATATGCAAGTTTTGCATTGGAGTTCTTAGACCTAAAATCTCTATGAAACTCTTTATGTATTACTGTATACTTTGACATACACCTAACGTGCTCGTAACAGAGTAACAAGTATGGGTATGCTTGGGTATACATTGATTCATGTTAGAGAGCATGGGAGAAGTGAAGGGATTACCCTTCTCAATAAGAGAGAAAATATCATCGGCCACTTGATCAGTGAACTGAGAAGTGTATGGCACATACCGAGATGAAATAATGAGTAATAATTATTTATCTGAGAGTTCAGTGTCACTGAAATATCAAGAAAGGAATTAATTTATATAAGGGTGACTAGTTCCATGCCTTATATTAATTCTGATATTTTTGGGTAAGGGACTATGCAAAATTGCATTAGGTCACAAAATGCCATATGCATTTTTATTTAATTTGGAATGCTATAATATCTTGCTAGAGAATATTTATAGCCTTTGAATTAATTTATTAATTCATTGCCAACATTAAATGGACCTATAGGATCGCACATAAAGCATTGGGCTTAAAATATTTAAATTAAGTATTGGGCATTAATTTGGGCTTTTAATTAAAGTCAAATTAATGTGTGTAATGGATTATTAGATTGCTATTGGACCTTGGCCCATGAGAGAGAGAAATTCAGCCCACAAGGTTTAATTTCAATTAATTAAATGTCTTGTATTAATTTAATTAATTGAGTTTTAAAGCTTAAAAGAATTATGATCAAATAAATCACTTAAATAGGAATACTATTGGCCGAAATTCCTAGAGAGAAATCAAGGAATTTCGGCATATCCTTTATATTAATTAAGTAGTTTATTTGATTAATATGTCTTGCATATTCCTATTTAATTAAGTGGTTAATTTGATTAATATGTCTTTTGTTTTTATCTTGGATAAATTAAAAGAGTTTTTATCAATAAATATTACTTATTTTAATTAAGTGATAAAGGCAAATATTAATTATCTTTAGCTAATATTAATTGTCCTAAGGTAGTATATTTGAGATTTATCACTTAATAAATAAGATAATATATATATTGGATGATAGAGAAAAGCAAAAAAAAACCCTAATTTTGTGTGGCGTGAATAGTAACTTATGAATAGTAACTCTCTCTCACAATTTTATTTTGGCCAATTTTTCAAAAGGAGAAAGGATTGTTCCTTATTCTCTTGTGATATTGGGTAGTAATAGCAACCTTAGAGAAGTGCAAAATCAAATTTTGTAGCTTCAATCAATTGCCATTACACGATACTTAAACAGAGAGCTAGCAATCTCGATTTTAAGCCGTATTTGCAATTGTGTGTGTGAACATAGAGAAGAGTGGTGTAAAGGCTGTTCTTTTGGCATTGGCAACGAAGATCAAAGGTTGATAAATCACTCTTGATTGCTGGTCATCACCAAAACCAAATATTGAAGTGCATCTAAAGTTGTAAGTTTTACAACCCTAAAATTGCATGTTTCGTTTCTTGCTTTGGAATTATATGGTATGTATGATAATTTTTTTTTTCCGCTGTGTTATCATCACCATCATACCATGTAGTGTTCTCATAAATGGATCGAATCCAGATACCATGTTCTAAATATGTATCTATGATCTCTGATTGACACTCTTGTCCTTATGATCCGTAAGACAGAACTCAACTTATCAGAGAGAGCATACTAGTCTTAATTCATTGTTATTCCCATAACAATGACTGACTAGGGATATTTAGAATGATGTCTCTTTTATTTTAAGGTCTTACAACCATGTGCCTCACACATGATAACTTAAACTGAAGCAACATTCTTGGATAGTTCTATCAATTGGTATGCACAGGAATACAAAAGATAAAACAAATGACTCATTTATTAACTCAAATGTTTTATTACAATCTTTGGGGCTAGGGCTTACACTAACAACATCTCGGTGCCTTCTCCTCGTCCCATCTATCCCTCTTTTATGGCCATCTGTCTCTTGCCTTGGGGTGTCTGTGGCCCCTATTTCACCTCTTTTTAGCTTATTTTAGTCTTATTTTTCTAATTTAATTCATTTTGAGTTTTTAGATGTATTTTAATTTTATTTTTTTGCTTCTGCCTAATATGATTTGCATTTTGTTCATTAAGCATTTATTCTAATATTTGTTTTTTTATAAGCTTTCCTAATTTTACTATTTGACTTATGTTATGTTTTATACGCTAATTAATGTGTTTTTGTGTGTGTCCTTGAGATATTGTTTTTCATGCATTTGTGGAGTTTTTTGGGGAGAGTTATTCTGTCTTGGAGGTTCAACCTTTGGACAGTTCCTTTCTACCCCTTCTTTATTGCATTTAATTTTTGATTTATTTTATTTATTATGCTTTATTTATTGATTTGTTTCATTTACTTATTTTTGTAACTTATTTATTTTTGGATGTATTTCATTTTGGGATGTAATAATTTGGTAAAAAATAGATTTTTGGCACGATAATTGAGAAATGCAGTCAAATGATTTTTACTTAATTAATTTGTATTTTTCAAATAAAATGGACCAATGTTAACTTTTCACCCCAAAATCATACAATAAAAAAGAGTTATTTTTATCAAAATTGGGATCACTTATCCCATGTTTTCAAAAAATTAACAAGAACTCTTTTCTTTTTGTAAATATGCATGTGGAAACCAATGTTCCTAAGTTCAATGAATAGCTTGATTTATGTATGTATCTTATTTTTTTAGTTGGAGAATTTGCCTCTGTAATAGTTTAAGTAGTGAATTTTTTTTGCTTTACTTACTCGCTTTATTTATTTAATTAAAGTGTTTATTTAATTTAATCGTATTGCATCGTGTAAAAGGGGAGGTATAGGACTAATGATAAAAACCTAATTATAAGAAACACCTAACCGAGTTGCCAAGTAAAAGTGATAACCCGAACACCAATCTCTATTACGACATCAAAAGGTTTAGATTTTTTTCCAACATTTTATTGGGTGGCGACTCTATGATACCTTCCTCGTTAAGCCTATATTGGATGCCTGTATAGGTTGGCCATCAACAATAAATTAGGCCAAACCCCTTTTTTTATTACAATGTGGCCAGTTTATGAGTTATAGTGAGCCTTATCTAGTCTTGGACCCTAAAAGCAGGCCTCCAAAAATCCAATTGGATTCGAGTAAGGCTCTGGTATGCATCACAGTATGTATGCACAAAGCTTTTCATATGCAATTCATGTAAATGCATTTGTATCATATCTATGACTATGTATTTCATCCCATCTCAACCGCATAAACCCAAGCTTTGATACCATTAAATGTAACACCCAGTACCCAAACCTTTGTGGAATCGAATATGAATTTTACATACATTATGATTTTAAAATCACTTATGAAATTCAAACTTTACTGTAAGTTATTAACTCGTATAATTTATACTATTTGTATTTTTACAGAAAATCGAGTAGAGTTTCCCCTATATGAGGCTCTATCCCTCTGTTAACAAATGATGAATTTACACTTCTGTAACATCCACCACACTTCTCAATTACATCTTCATCCAAAAATACTCAATATTATCTCAAACTCCTCAATCACATCAACAAGAAAGATATATAAAAAAATATCCAATTACCATAAATCATAGACTTAACTAAAATAGATATTCCAATATTCATCATCACAATTATATATTTAGAATTTGGATTCGTCTAGTGGATCTAAGAAATTACACTTGATACAATAAAATTTGATAGTTATAAGCCATTTAAATTTTCATGTAGCTAATCCCTAAACAATAAAATATATGCCAACTCCATATATCCATCTCAAAGTTGAAGAATTTCCCTTTCACTTCTTGGTAGATCCTCAGTTTTTCTATTGGACCAAAATACTTGAGTACCTACGTACAAAAGTAAAGAGCTAAGCATATTTGCTTAGTTGGAACCACTAACTTTACTTTTCCAAAATGGTTCATGGCTCAAAAATCATCAATCTTAAAACACCATAAATAAATAAATAAATATAGAAAAGAAAAAAAAGGATATTAACTTAACTACTCTAAAACCCTCATCACATAGCATAATACACATGTGAACCATACATGTAAATATATACACTTATTTTCATTATAATTACAAATTAAATTTAACCTTTGCCATAAATCAAAATTCTTCTTGTTTTAAAATAAGAATTAGCATGCCTTTGCATATAGGCAGTGTGCCTAAACAACATAAAAATAACTAGTAACCCATTCAACATTTAAATAACAAAATGAAAGAAAATAACTTAAATTAAACTATCCAAGTTCAACGGTTCTGCCATTATGCATATTTCTAATTTTTTTTATTTTTTATTTTTCTTTTATAATTTTTTTCTTCATTTTGCTATTGTAACTAGCTAAAGAGGCAAAAATACTGCATTCCCACGATTAAGCATAAGCTAAATAGATTCTCACACAAAAAAGAACAATTTCAATCATTTGATTAGTTTTGGGAGCAAAATACGAAGAAGAAGAGAATTAGAAACTAACCTAGAAATTCAAAATGGGTAAACTAAAAAAACTCGACCAATCTCGAAATAAAAAGGACCTTGTGGAGTTCATTGACTCCAGGAGAATTTCAACGTGAACGGTTAAGAAATGGTGGAGAAATACTCAAAAAATCGAGAGGAAGAAGCTTAAAAATTGCAACAGTGGCAGTTTAAGAAGAAGAGAGAGGAAGAAAAAGAAGAAAGAGTCGACTTTTTCAAATTTTTAGTGACAAACGGGTTGGCCATCTGTCGCAAGTGAGTGACAGCTGCCACTTATGTCCCATCTGCCACTCTTTTTTTTCTTATTTTTGATTTTCTTATTTTTATTTATCTTCTTTATATTTTACTTCCATTTTCTCTTATTTCTTCTTTTATTTATTTATTTATTTATTTCACACCAATTCACATTATTTGTATACATTTATGCTCAATTTATCTAATTTACATGTTATTATTATTATTATTATGATTATTATGATTATTATCATCATCATTAATATTATTAATATTATCAATATTATTTATTTATTTATTTATTTATTTATTTTTTTAATGATTATAAAGTATCCTTTAAATTAAATACTCCCTGAATTTTAAAAATTCTGAGGGTTGCAATAGTGCTTGTATATTTTCCACATTTTTTGCAAAATAAAGACAAAACAGATGCAAAAATATATGTGCAATGCATGAGACATACAAAAAGACTTATTAAGGTAGTCCAGGGGTCACAAATGGTCAGGTTACGAGTTGCTCCTTAAGGGACGGCTGTCTGTCAAACATTCCCTATAAATAACTTCATTTTTCCTTAATGTTTGTGCTTCAACTCCTTTTCTTCGGATCAGGTTCTCTTCTAGGTATTTTTCTCTTTCTTCTTTTTTTTTTCATTCATTTCAGTTTCATTTGCAGTCATTTTTATTTCTTTTATTTATTATTCTAGCACCTAGACTACTTGAATATTTTCACCATGTTGACCTCGGTTTTAAATAAGCTGCACAAATTGCTGGATGACCCAAAAACCTTGGAAAACCCTATTTTGACCCCACTCCAATTTGATGTTCTTGAGGAGGGTGAAGATAGATAGAACCTTGATTTTATTTGCTGATAGATATTGAGTTCTACATTTTTAGGTTCACTCATCAGGAGTTATACCCTATAGCAGAAGAATTTGCTGAGATTGTTGATGTGAGGTTTGCACCTGACACTCTTCCTTGTTTGCCTCATTATGTTTTTAATTACCCGAGGGAGGTGATAAGAGCTTTAGGTATTCTTCCTTCTGAGGCCACTAGCCTAGTACCCTGAGGATGAACCTTTTCACTGGAGTGGCTGATTAGTGTTTTGGATGACTTCTTTAATGTGCCCACATTCTAGACCAATGTCATTTTGCTATGTGGATTATATCAGGCCACCTTTTACATTGTTACTCATTGTGCTCACCCTTATAGGGAGTGGCAGAACATCATCAGGTGCCCCTTGGTTTTTTATGGTGGCATACTCTTTACTGCCTTTGTATCAAGTTACGGTTAGCAGATCTAGGCTCGACTTTCTGTGAAGACTGTCATACCTGAGATCAGTGCTTATGACTTTACTACTTCCATTGAATATAGGCAATGGGTCACAATCTAGTGGTCAACAACAAGACACATCGGCTTTGGTATATCGAGGGAGAGAGCAGTGGAGTATAAACATTAGATTAGATATAATCAAAGACTATGTTTTTGTTTTCATTAGGACTTTGAAATTTAAACATATAAAAGAATAGCTTTTGCATACATTAATAATCTTTTAGATACAAATGTAATCTTTCTGTCTGATTTCATTACACATGTTATTATTTAACATTAACTAAAAAATAAAAGTTATCTAATCTCAAAATGAAATCCTAAAAGCACTAGAACCCCTATCATTAATTAGCCCTCTCGAATTTTCTTGATTGATTATTTTCTATTAGCCTCTAATTTTTGCTCAAGATGCCTTTTTTTGGTTTTCACCCTGATTGGGTGCCCAAATTTAGCAAGGCAATTGTTTTTTTTTGGTTTCAACTTGCAAGGATTTTATTATCTTTTTTTCTCTTTGAGTCTTAACCATGGAACCTTTTCAATCTATCAATGTTGATCAACTATTTGAACTCATTGCCATCACTATCAGTCAAAATTGTAACTCCCTTAAACAATAACTTTTTTTAACACAAAAGGTCCTTTAAAAGTAGGTGTGAACTTGCCCCAAATGTCTGTAATTCTTTGCCTCATCTATTTGAACACTAGATCCCCCTCCTTCAAAAGATGCTTCCTAACCTTCTTCTTAAATGAGCAAGCTAGTTTCTTATGGTAGATCTAGTTGTGATAGAAGGGTCACATCCTATCCCCATCTAATAGGTTAAGTTAAAGCAACCTTTCTCTGGCCCATTTTGTCTCTAGAAACTTAGCCTCCAGAACTACCCTTAAAGATTGATGCTCAATCTCTACTGGCAACACAACCTTTGTCCCATAGACTAAAGAGAATGGGATGGCTCCTATTGAAGTTCTAGCTATAGTCCTATATCCCCATAATGCCAAAGGTAGTTATCAGCCCAATCATTGTAAGTTCAAACCATCTTAGCTATAGTCCTTTTGATATTCTCATTAGCTGCTTCAACTGCCTCATTCGCCTGAGGTCAATAAGGTGAAGACTAATGATATTGAACCCTATACTTTTTGAGCATCTACTTGGTTTTTACTTGGAACTGCATTTCATTATCTGGCACTATGTAATAAGGTAAGCCATATTTGCATATCAGATTCTTGTCAATGAATTTGGCTATGTCCTTGGCATCCACCTTCTTAAAGGATTCGACTTCCACCCACATTTTAAAGTAGTCTATGGTAACTTTGATGAATCTGTGTCCATTTAATTCCAGTAGATGGATCATCCCCATGATGTCTATACCCCATGTAGTGAATGGCCAAGGTGATGTAAGGTTCAATAGCTTTGAAACTGGTAAGCATCTTAAATCTATATATTGTTGGCAAAACTGACATTCTTTCATGTACTTAGAGCAGTTTGTACCCATTGTAAGCCAAAAAAACCTTTGGCATATGATCTTCTTTGCTAAAGCTAAATTGGTCATATGAACTCCACACACCTGCATGTACCTCCTTCATGACCTTCTTAGCTTCTTTCTCATTCGGGCATCTCAATTGAATGCCGTTAGGCTATCTATTATACAATACTTTGCTACACTAATGAATTGAGTAGACAACTTATAGATCATTTTTTGTTCTTTTTTAATAGCCTTTTTCTGAGAACACTGACTTCTTTAAGTAATTTTGAATATCAAATTAACAAGGCTTCCCATCATCCACCTCAATGTCCATTATTTGCTTAGTTTCAAAGTATGGCTTATTAGAACTAGAGATCAAAACATGTTTTCTGCTTAACCCCTTTGGGTTATCCTACATCTACACCAAGGTGGCTAAAGCATTTGCTAATTGTTCCTTGTCTTTAGGTACATATCCAAAAGTGTATACTTTAAATTGACTGTTCAAAACCTTCAGACACTTGATGTAAGGCATTAGTTGCTCTTCCTTCATAGACCATTCACCTCTCACCTGATAAACTACCAAGGATGAGTCCTCAATACCTCTACAAACCTTATCCCCATAGCTAATAAAGCTTCTAACCCAAAGATGCAGACTTTATACTCTCCTTCATTGTTTGCTGCTTTGTACCTTAGCTTCTTAGCTAAAGGTAGCTTCTCACCCTTTAGGGTCACCAGAATCAGTCCGACTCTAGTACCTTTGTTATTCACAGCCCCATTGAAGTACATCTACCAACCTTATACTATGATTGCTATGATATCCTTATCAGGAAACTCATATACTAATTTTTCCCTTTTTACTGGTTAATCAGTCAGGAATTCTGCTATAGCTCTCCTTTTGATAATTTTTCTAGTGACGTACTCAATGTCGATTTTCAGTAAGAGGATTAAACACCTACCTATCATTCCTAGATGTGAAGGCACCTCTCGTAAATACCCGAGAGGATTTTGCTTGGCCATTTCTTACACTCTATAAGAATGAAAGTAGTGCCTTAGCTTATTTAAAGCCCATATGATTGCTAGATAAATCTTCTTTACCTTTACATACTTAGCCTTATATGGGAGGAATTTCTCACTGAATTAATACACCACATACTCAATCCTGAAGTCCTCCTGAGCAATCATAGCTCCCATTGAACTATCCTCTATGGCTAAGTACAAAATTAGGGGCTTACTTGCCTGTGGTGGTCGCAACACTAGTGGATACAATAGGTAATCTCTAATGGTGTTAAATTCCTTCTAACAATCTTTATTCCAAACCATTGGTTGATCCTTTCTAAGTAGCTTAAAAATTGATTTACAAATTACGGTCAACTTGGCGATAACTTACTTATGTATGGAAGCCTACACAGAAATCCCCTAACTTTTTTCTCCTTTTGGGGTATCGACATTTCTCTGATAGCTTTCACATTGTTGGGATCTATTTCTATCCCTCTTTGTCTCATCACATGCATTAGGAGCTTTCCTTAGGTAACCCTAAATATACACATCTTCAACTTGAGGTGAATGTTATACTTATTAATCCTTTGAAAGAACTTCTCTAATGCGTTGAAGTGACCTTTATGGGCTAGCCAACTTGATCATCATGTTATCTACACAGACCTCTACCTCCTTATGGATCAAGTCATCTAAAATCCTGGTTGCCATCCTCTTATAGATGGCACCTATATTTTTGAGCCCAAAAGGCATAACTCGATAGATATAAGTACCCTATTTAGTGATGAAAGCCATCTTGATCCTATCCACAATCTTGTTTAGAATCTAATTATACCCAACATACCCATCTACAAAGCTATACCTGGCACAGGCTATAAAACTATCCACAAAGACATCTATGTGAGGGAGCAAAAAGTCATCCTTAGAGCAAACTTTATTCGAATCCCTATAGTCCACGTAGAACCTAACTATTTCATCTTTCTTAGCTATAGGGACTACATTGGCTAACCATGTTAGGTACTGAACCTCTACAAGGAACTTGGCCTCTATTTGTTTTCTTAATTTGTCTTTAACCATTTTAGTCTACTTTGGCCTAAGCCTTCTAAGTTTTTGGTTGATTGGCTTGTACCTCGGGTAGGTAAGAATGGCATGCTTAGCTATCGCTTGGTTAATCCCTGACATGTTCTTGTAGGTCTAAGCAAAAATTTTTTCATACTTTTTCAATATTCTCTCGAATTTTCTCTATTTTCAGGAGCTATGTTTGATGTTAATAAGATTTCTTTTGGAATTTCTTTTGTTTCGAGATTAAATAAACATGTATTAGTTGAATTTATGTCAAATATAAATGTTTGATGATCATAATTTTTCATATTGAAATCATAAGAAACATCACACAAGTAAGAAAAATTATTTATCTTATTAATATAATTAAAAGAAAAGTCATTATTCTCATAAAAAAGTTTGGGAACATAAACTATGTCTATGAAAGTATCATCGTCTTCAATCTTTGTAGCAGATATAGATGCATCTCCAGCTTTAAGGTTTGGCTTTAGTGGTGCTTTAGCTTCCATCTTCTCTTTACCTTTCTTCTGAACAACAAGCATCTTTTCAGTTACAATCTCCTTAGCCTTTTCCCTATCCCATGTTGAGTGATGTAGAAGGATCTTCTCATCCCAAAAACCTTTAAATGGTTTGATAACTCTTTGATCTTAATAAAAAACATCCTTAAATAGCTCAAAATGGGCACAATCTTATCTCCCACTAGCTGCGGCTCATTTTCTCCATAATAAAGCCAGACTCCTGAAGCTGGCACAAAGCTATTGGAAATATAATATACTTCACCTGTTTCCCTTTTTCCTTTACTTTTCTAACTTGAACTAGTGTAACCTAACCCTTTTTGATCTTTTTTCCTTTGGTAGTAATAGCATCCTTAGGCCTCTGAGAATTCTTACCCAAACCAGCTCTAGGTAAGAAATGTATTTTCTTTAGCTTGTTAATCACCAGTGTGCAATCGGCAAGACCATCTCTACTCTTCTCGTCACAAATCATAAAAGACATGAAATATACTAAATGGCTACTTAGTTATTTCTAGGATAGATACTTGATTCTCCCTTTTAGCTTTGATAGTGACCACTTGACCATCATGAGGTATCTTAATCATTTGATGCAGTGTAGATGGCACTCTTTCTAACTTGTGGAACCATAGTCTTCCAAGCAACACAGAAAAGTTAGCAAGAATAGGCAACACTACAAATTCAGCTTCAATTTCAATTGGCCCTGTCTTCACCATAGCCTTAAAAGTCCTAACAACTTGTCTCCTTGAATATTTATAAGTAGAAATGGTCAAGTCTGACTTAATCAGCATGCCCTCATTTAGCATAAAAATAAAAATTACAACCAATGGACACACGTTGATTGAAAAACCATCATCTACCATCACACAAGCTGTGTGCTTACCATTCACTTAGGCTTTCATGTAGAGAGGACGATTATGGTTTCTACCTTTAGTAGGCAGGTCAACATTAGTGCACACAACATTTTCTCTAGTTTCTCTTTTTATAAGATCTAACCATTCAGATGGTGAAATGATAGTGACCACGGTAGACTTGCACAAGGCCTCCATTAACTTTTACTTATGCAATAGAGGTTGTTTTAACATATTCTAGATGAAAATATAGGCTTGGGGCTTCTTCAGCTATTTAATGATTGGGTTCTCCTCAACCTCCTTTTTTATAGGCATCTCGATAGGGGGAGCTATTTCTCAACTTTAGTCATCACCCTTCCACTCCTGATGACTGCCTTTACTTTTTTCTCTCTCCTTACTTCTTCCTCACTTTCACTAGTTAAGCTTTAAATGTCAGTGGTCACCATTACCCCTTCATCCTCACTCTTAGTAAGGAAATTGGTTGATTTTCTTCAGTTGGCTTAGTTACTTTAGGGGTGAAACGAGTAACAGCCATGTACTCATTCCCAAATAGGTCTCTTATCACATACCACTCTGGTAAGTTAGACCTAATCATAAACATAAGAGGTGGTACAATATTGTATCCTCATTTCTTCTTTTTCTATCTTTTTTCAAGATTTAAAATCTATTTGCTATCTATCAGATCCTGAATTTTGTTCTTCAAGGTGCAGCAATAATCTGTGAGATTCCTTGTATGTTGATGGTAGGCACAATACTAATCCTTTTTATGGTTTAGCATCCCCTAAGTTTAGGTAGGCCTCAATGGTAATGGTTGCAACTTTCCTTCTTTACACAGTCGATCTAACACCTAAGACAATGACTTTCATAGGTTGGAGTAATATCTTTGATTGGCCTTTGTAGTAGATACTTTGGCCATCTTCCCACTTTTGTTTTTTCCATTACTACTCTCAGCTGCCTTGCTATTGCCAAAGTTCTTCTTTGCACCCTCATTATTGGACCTCTTAGCCAAATGTTCACCTTCAGCCTCAGGGACTTCTAATCCTTCAGTCCCTTCATCTTTAGGCCATCCCTTAGGTAAGGACTTGCATTTCAAATAAAAATCCTAATTTAGTCAGCTATATTAGGCTTTCTCTTCATTTACATCACTCGATTCCTCCACCTTGTTAGGTACTCATGAAAAGACTCATCATGCTTTTCCTAGAGCAATTCAAGGTCTTTCAAAGTGGCCTCTATCTTGGTGCTATAATTATACTATTTAAGTAAATCCTAAGTTAGCAAGTCCCAATCCTTTTTCGTGCACCTGTCAAGCCTATGATAGCACCCGTCTACTGCTCGGCCTGTTAAGCTTAAGCAAAAATACTTTATTTTTTACTTTTTAGTTAAGGTGGTCCCCTTCATGATCAAAGTATACTGCTTCATATATGTAGAAAGGTTAGAAGTACCATTAAATCTTAGAAGATCTAGCATTTTGAACCTTTGAGGGAGTGGCTTATCTCCATCTAAGTTCCTATGCTCAAGGTTTATCTCTCTGCCAGTAGACAATAATCGAAACATAGCCTCAATTTTCTCCTCTATTTTCTTGAAGGCTACATCCTCAGCACTAGGGCCTCTACTCTTTACTACTATTATAAGAGGCTCTTCCTCTTATTCCTTCTTTTTGATATAGTCATTCTCGGGCTCATGCTTCCTTTTTCCTCTCTGATCCTTTGGAGGTGCTTGAGGCATAGTGGCATTTATCGTTATAGTGTCCCTATCATGGATTGGCTCTACTACCCCATGAACAGGTACTATAGGTCGAGTTCTAGTATTTGGTGCTGAAGAAGCCACCAAACCACCAAGTAGGGCCATCATCCTTTCTTTGAATTCTTGGAACCTCCTATCAAACCTTTAGTCTAGTTCATCTCTTACTGCTGCAGGTCCCAAAGAGGAAGCGACTAGCCTTTCCCTTAAGGATGCAAGCCTTAATGTCTTATCTATAACTCTTCCAGTCTCGATTTGTTGTCTCTCATCGTCAGCCATCTTTGACATAGTTTTTAATTGCTTTTTGAAAGCTTAACTAAACTAAACTTGGAACTGATCTCAGATCCTAACTTTGAACTTAACTTAGATTTCAACCCCGATAGCTTAAGTGTGGATCTCTTGACAAGATGACTGTTTGATCCTCTGGACCACCTAAATGAATTTATTATGGCAGTAAAGTCAAATGTCAGGGATGATGCATGGGCATGGTATAGACATGATGCATGGATGCAATGAATGTGTTCATTAGACATCAATCACAACCACATATAAGTAAGATAAAGCCTTCTAACCTTATTACTCCCACACAGGAGGTCGTACAGTTTCTTTCTTAGGTGGACTTAGCCCATGGGTTAATAGGGAACTTGATGGATGCATATGATACATGGTGAAAAACTGACAACATAACCTCTTAATTAAAAGTACAGACATATGATTTTGGCCATTATGTATTTTGAGTAACTCATATAAATTAGGTTGGGCCCACCAGTGTATAGAAGCCTTTGACCGATACCCTCCTAATTTATTTGAGTTTAATCAATACATAAAGGCCCATATAGTAAACATGGATTGTTATGGTTATACAACCTAAATAGGTCTAGCTCATCACAAGCATAACGATCGATGGGTCATCATTTTATATACCATTTGGTACTAGACTTGGGCTGGTGGGTCTCTTTAACACTTATATTGAGTAAATATAAGGTGCGCTTTAGGATAGATTCTGGGGCTAAAAGAGGGGCGCCTAGCTTAATTTTAAGGCTCTAACATATATGTAACAAATGTAATTTTGAAAGGAGACATGACTAATTAGAAAAAACCCAATTATAAGTAACATAGTGGAGATGTTTTTAGGAGCAAGCTCTCTTAAGTGCCCAGTGGAGTCGCCACTGTGACATATGCCGGAGCTCTGCTTGAATCTAATTGGATTTTTGAAGGCCTCTTTTAGGGTTTAAGATCGAAAGTGGCTCACTATAACTTATAGATTGGCCACTTCGCATTAAAAAAGGGGCTTAGGCCCAATCTATTATTGATGGGCAATGTGGGTGATTTAGGTGTTCGAGACATCACTCTTACTTAGCATCTCAATTAGCTGTTTCTTATAATTAGACTTTTATCATTAGTCCACTGTCTCCCTTCTCACATGATGCAATACGGTTAAATTAAATAAGCACATTACTCAAATAAATAAAGCGATAAATAAGGTGAGTAAATAAATTAACTACTTAAACTATTACAGAGGCAAATTGTCCAATTAAAAGAATAAGATACACATATAAATTAGGCTATTCATTAAGCTTGGGAATTGTGATGTGAGTCGGAGCCATCTCTCATTTTCGGTTGGGTTCTCAGAGGCCTGTTTTTAGGGTTGGAGATCGGATTAGGCTCACTTAACTCATAAATTGACTTTTTCACGATAAAAGGGATCAAACTCAAATTATTGTTCATAATCAACCCATTAAGACATCTGCAAATAGGGCCAAAAGAGGTAATTATTATAGAGTTTCCACATAACAGAATGTCGGGATATGAATCTCGACCTTTTGATGCCCAAACAGAGATTGTCATTCAGAACAACACTCTTATTAGGCATCTTAGTTAGGTGTTTATTTTATAATTGAGTTTTACATTTAATCCTCTCTCCTCTCTCACATGATACAAGGCGATAAAATTAAGTAAACATCTCATTTAAATAAATAAAATAGTGAAAAGCAACAAAAATAAACCTACTTAATTATTACATAAGCAAATCATCCAATAGCAACAACATAGTAATATACATATATAAATGGGGTATTTATTTGGGTTGGGAACATTAGTTCCCTCAAGCGTATTTACAAAAAAGGTTTTTATCATATTATGTGAATTTGGGCTAAAAACTAGACATTGGTCCATATTTGTTAAAGAAAACCCAATTAATTAATAAAAATTATTTAAGTGAAATTTTATCATTTAACAGGAAAAAAATCATTTATTACTATCTATTACATCTCCCTAAAAATAATTACATCTAAAAATGATATCGAATAAATAATAACTAAATAAAACTAATAAAATAAATGAGTGATAAAAGAAAGTGGTTAACCAAGGTAACTGGATGGGCTAGCTGAGGTTGGCGATCAACTTGGTAGCATGATTTCCAATGCAAAAACCTCACATAATCCTCTAAGACAAAAGAATTTATATACTTGAAAAACCACACAAAAAGACAAATAAATTAGTACTTTACAAATACAACAAAGAAAACTACAAATTTAAATAGTACAATACAAAATCACATCATACAGAGCCAAAATTATATAAAATAATGCACAAATTTCATTGACATTAAATTAGTGGAAAAAATACATAAAATGTATGAAATATACAAAAGACCAAAAAATATAGCCACAGATGCCTAAAACCTAGCGAGGGATGGGACAAAGGGATGGCTAACGATGTCCCGTTTGTCATATGACAGACGAGCATCCATTGAGTCATCTTCCCATCCACCACCTCTGGACATAACAAGATGCAAAATTTCCATGGCAAAAATATGCAAAAATCATGCTAAGTTTATTTTAACTCGTAATATACAATTACCAAACTCTAAATCATGTTAAAATAGTGTTATAACATTAAATCATGCATAAAACACATTAACATCATCAATTTATAGAATTAAATAAATTAAATAAAAGCTCAAGATAATGCAACAATGGAGGAATCTACCACCTAATTATGCCTTTAACATGCCCTTTGATTCATATTTGCATCTCAATGAAATTTAAGCATTCCAATTACAAAAACACAACATTTAAACTTGTTATATTTGCATCAAGTAATCACATAATTATGCAAGATAGTTTGATATTTTGACACTAAAACTCTTATAGTCCAGATCTCTACTCCAATTCTTGCTTCTTATTTCTCAAAAAATTGCAATGAAATTCATTATGTGTGTGTTTTAATCAAAAGAGATTGCTAGAGCAAATTTTTAAAGAGAGAGAAATTAAGTTTTCTTCTTCTCTATAGTGGCTTCGTAAAAAAGTGATTCCTCTCCTTTCAAAATCTTAGATTTTTGTATTTTATACTTATGTTAGAGGTGGAGTTGGAATCCAACTCCAACTTCCCAAATTTGGAGATAAATCCCTATGAAATCTAGATCTAAAATTTTCATAATACCCATTTTTTAACCTATGTAGGAGAAAGAGAGCCACAGACGATTGTGCCTCAGATGACAGATAACCTTCTATCACATTCAGAGGTCTAAATTAAGGGTTTTATGTATCTTTTGTCAAAACACTTAAAAAACATTTGGAAAATCATAAAAATATTTGAGAAAGTATGAGAAATTCACAATCGGAGCTTTGAGATCTGAACCTGCTGTCAGTAATATGCTATTTCCTTATCATTTGATAACACTAATCTAGGCTATCTTAGCTTATAATGTCTACAGCTGCCCCTAATTTTAGGGAGCTAGTGTACTGGTGCCAAAGTTAGCCAAAATTTGGAGTAAAAAGAAAAAGATGTGTACCTAAAGCAATGAATCTATTGGTTCATTAAAACACCTACCTTCTTCTGAGTATGTGAGTCTCTTGGTTGATTAGGTAGTTATTGTTAGCTTGTCGACATGTTAACCCTGGTTTGGGTAGTTAACATCAGTTTGTTGATGTCTTAAGCTTGGTTCGGATAGTTAACATCAGTTTATCGATATATTAATCTTAGATTAATTATCTAATTAGTCCCTGGGGCATACAGAATTAGAATGAGTTGATTAACTTTGATTAGCGCTTAAAGATGCATAATTAGGTTATTTGAATGTGTCTAATTAGCGCTTGGGACCATTAGAATTGAGATGACTTGATAAGGATTGATTAGTGTCTAGGACATACAGAATCAATCTTGCTTAAATGTGTTTGATTAATGCCCGAGGTATGTAGAATTGAGATGAGTTGGTTAGGTTTGATTAGCACCTGGGGCATGTAGAATTAGGTAGTTTGAATGCATCTGATTAGTACCTGAGGCATACAAAATTGAGGCAACTTGATTGGGACTGGTTAGTGTCTAGTTGTTTGACTTGCAAAATCAGATAAGATTCGAGTAGTGTTGTCATCCATTGTGAGCTGACCCTTATGTTGGTTGGTATTTTTGGTGGGTGCACTATCCCTTCCTGAAGAAATATTCCACTGGGGAGGTTTTTGGCAAATATCAATATGTAAATAGTCATTGAGAGCCTTGGAGCCATTCTAGAAAATATGCATTCATGAAGAGTCATTGAGATGCTTGAAGCCTTTTTGGCACATTTCCTAGTGACTATGTCACCACTTTGTAAATTAGCACCAATGTAAGGAAAACAATCATCATCAGGACTGTCAACTATCATCCAACATCTTCTTAATCTTGCATTAGACTTTTGCCTCTTGTCCAATAGTTCCTAACTGTGCATCTTTTTTATTTTGACTTGATCAGACAATTCCTTATGATGAGGATGGGTGTCTTTACTCCTTGTCCTTAAAGGAGTAAGTATATGCCCTCGGTAGGGGTTTTAAGTGCCTGTTGAGATGGATTCAATGTTAGTGCTCTATTCATAGAGTTTATCCTTGTTGAATTTTTTTCTTTTGTTTTCCATTTCTTATGTGTTCATTATTGCTTTTTTCTTGTCATGGTATATTGAATTATAGGTCTTCTAATTAACTTCATTGCCTTTTCTCTTTCTTGTTTATCTTTTTTTAAATATTATTATTATTATTATTATTATTATTATTATTATCATTTTTCAAGTTTGATAAGTATGAACAAAATGAAGAATTATAATTGCAAGCAAATTAAATATGAACAAAATGAATTATAATATGTACACATAATTTTAAACACAAGCTCTATTTTTATATGCATCAAAAAAAGATTTCAAACTCCTTGAATATAAGATAAATCTACTATGAAGGCTTTGATCTTCTACGGTAAGCTGGCTTAGATAGAGGTCTGAATGCTAAAGGCCTAGGAGGTTTGGCTAGTGCCATGGCCTATGGCACTGCTGGTGGTTGCTCATCATCTGGCCTGAATTTGAACTGGAACTCAAGCAGTGCTGCTATTAGAGGCCACAAGACCTAAGTAATCACCTCTGCTAGTCTCTCCGAACACTAGCAAACCTCAGTAACAGCCCTGGAATGGCATTTGAAGTATCTCATCAAATCACCCCTCAGCCACCTAATGTACCTCCTTGCTCCTCATTAGTCTCTATCACAACCTACTTGCTCCTAGGAACCTTTTTCTCAATACGGGTACCCTAATCCCTGATCTAAGTCAAAGACTCATTAACCACCTATAAAGTAGCAATAAACCTCTGTCCTACAACTACCAAATCAGTGCTAATACCTCATTGCTCATTTTACAGAGTCTATATAGTCATTGGTAAGGCCTATAATGATTGCACTGCTGTGAGTATTGTTTGTAGTGTCTAATCCCTGGCATCTTTCAGCTTTGTCAATCTCCTTAAAATAACATATGATTGAGGAGTTAAAGGTGGATGTACTGACGGTATAGATAGGGAAGCCTCTAGGTGTGCTGGTGGTGGAACAGATGGTGGAGGGGCTGAAGACGTGGAGGCCCCTGGATATGCATAAGAAGAGAACCTCCCCATTATCCTGAGCGGATCACTAATGTCAGATGTATAATCTTAGATGAATTGAAAGCTGTGTTGATCCTCTAGGAGGTCCTGTAGGTCTAGCTGCATATCAAACTCATAGTTTGAATCCATTCGTGCCCCTTGAGGTCCTTATAGGTCATATGTTTGATCCTCCTACTAAAGTGGCTATGCTGGAGGTACCTGTGGCATTGCTGGTGCCTCATGTGGTGGCTTATCTTACTCATCCTCCTTCGCAGATGCCTCTAGTACTATAGGGTTAAGATGGCCCCTGGTAGTGTCACTACCATCCATCTGGCTTGATCTATAAGCCTGAGCAGTGTAACTAAATTAGGCCTACTCGATAGACCTATGGCCTGTGTGAACCTGTGGCGTGTAATGCTATAGTGTATGCCCAATGCCCGAAACTGGACTACCCTTTTCTGCATATCTAAACTCTGATAACCACCATACTATAGTGTGGCAAAGATCTCTTGAGTCACATCAGGGTAAGTCCTGTAAGCCGAAGCAAAAAACTCTATCCATCCTACCTTGGCTAAGATCTTATCAGCCTCCTCTAATAACCCAAATTCTTATAGAAACTGCCTGGACATGAATCAACTGGATCTATACTATACCCGTAGCAGGGCTCTATATCTAATGACTTGCTCGGGTGTCACGTAGGCTGGCACCGATCGAGGTAGCTATACACATGCAGTCTTATGAGGCATCCTTTAAAAAAGTTTTATATGAGTTTTCATGGTTAACTTGAGTCACAAGTAAGCTAATGTATTAGAATTCACAAGGATTTCGAATAAAAAGTAGATAGTTGATTTGCATAGAAATGCACGTTAGGTGCCATAATATAATATGCAACATCCTAAACCCATTATCAAGTGCCTAGCAAACATGCACAACAAACGAAGAATAATATGTATATTTCATATTTTATGAGAATTTTTCAAAATTTCTGCAGCATTTTGACTAGGAATGTGACTGCCTCCTGTATAAAAAGACAATTCAAACAACACATAGGCCATTATGGCTACCAAGCAATATAGTTCATGCTATTGACATTACGTACATTTCGCATTTTACAAGAATTTAACAAAATTTTGGCTAGGAATATGACTACTACCTGCATAAAAAGGCGATTTAAAGCAACATAGGTCATCATGGCTGCCAAATAACACAACCTATTATATCAACACACATTTCACATCTTATGAGATTTTAATGAAAATTTTTGCAGTATTCCGACTAGGAACGTGACTGCCTCTTATACAAAAAGAGAAATTAAAATAACATAGGCCATCATGGCCACCAAACAATATAATAAGAAATTAAATTTGGATGGAATAACTTGGGTGCAATTACAATGTGCATGTGAAGGTGCAAAATATATTATTTGCTAAAAAAAGAAAGTTACAAGTTCATGCGTTCATATGCAAGGTTTTTTATAGGCTTATGTGCTCATATACAAGGTTTATTCCTAACTACAATGTCATGCAAAAGAGTTCTACAAATTGCACTAATATCCTAAAAGACATTATGTATAGCAAAACATAAACAAATTATACCACTTTTAAGGTCTAAGGAAATGCAAAATTACTAAAAAAAATTGAACTAAATAAATTAAAATAGAGGAAAACAAAATAAATAAGTAGAATGAGGATACTTACTTATAAGAGACAAAAGAAGAAAATAATAGAAGTAGATTGCTCCCTAAAGTGCACCTTGTTCCCAGGAGTCTTCAGGCGCATACAGCTTAAAGAAAGGATGAAAAACAGAGAAAAATAGCCCAAAAAATCGAAAGAAAAAGATTAAAATCGAAAAAAAATAAAGGTTGCAAAAAAAAGGCAATTTATTCAAAATTTAGAGTGAGGGATAGGAAGCTCGTCCTTCACTAGCAACAAATGGGATTGAGGGACATCCCATCCCTCACGGCCAAATGACCATTTTACCTTTTTTCTCAATTTGCACTTTATTTTTTTCATTTTAATCCTTTTTTCTTCTATTTTTAAACCCTTGTCTTCTTTTTTCGACCTCTTTTTACCTAAAAATTATTTAAGGATATTTATTTACATCTTCATCATATATATTTTTTACGTTATTTGCACTATTTACATGTGTTAATTATTTTTTATTATATGTATCCGAAAGTTTGAAATACCCTTTAAATTCATCATATCTCTTAAGTTTTGTGAATTTTCAACTTCATAACTTTCCATAGTCATTTATCTGGACCATCGAGGTTTTAAATTCCTTACAAAATGAAAATAAGAGAAAATACAATAATATATACGTGCAATACATGAGAGATATAGAAAAATGACTTTTGGCCCTCTAGAGGTGACAAACGAGCTACTCGTGGCTTGCTCCTTTTAAGGGATGGGCGTCTGTCATCACTTTCTATAAATAGTGCTTTAAATTTTTAGGTTTTTGTGCCATTGACCTACTTTCCAATGAAGCTTCTATCGGGTATTTTCTCTCTCTTCCTTTTCCTTTTCTTTTCTTTTCCTTTTTCTTTTCTTTCTTTGTCTATTCATTTTCTTTTCAGTTATTTATTTTTTGCTTTATTATTTTTACACTTGGACTACTTAGAAGTTACCTTTATCATGGCTTCTAGACTTGCAAAATTGCATCGGCTATTGGATGACTCGAAAACTTGGGAGGAACTTCTATTGGCTCGATATTCGAGTTTGAGGCTTTCGAGGAGAGTGTCTTTAGATAGGAAATTCTTACTTACTGCTACTCGATATTAGGACTTGAGGTTTCACATGTTTAAATTTACTCATAAGGAGTTGTGCCCTTTACCGGAGGAGTTTGCTACAATAGTCGATGCTAGGTTCAAGCCCAATACTCAGCCATGCCTACCTTACTCTATTTCTAGCTACACCAGAAAGGTGGCCCGTGCCCTAGGGAACCTTCCTTTCAAGGCCAGGGGTTTAGTACCTTATGGGAGGACATTTGCATTGGAGCCGCTAATCACTGTATTAGCTGATTTTAATGATGTACCCACCTTCCATTTCAGTGTGGTACTGCTTTGCTATCTTGACCGGTGCTTATTTATGCATGCTGGTAATCCCATAACTAGAGATTATGAGTTGTTCACTGTTGTGGATAGCATATTTCGAGGGTGTAACTCATTTCCCTTGATCGTGGTAGAGACCATCATCGGCTTGGATGCCATTTATCATAGCTCTCCTTCTTTCCTTACAGGTAGCCCTATTCTTCTTTAACTATATCCTTATTTTAAAGGTAACATGCCCTTTGTGGGTTTTCATACTATCTTTTCTTGTCGAAAGATGTGTCCTTTCAAAATTTCACGTCTTTTTTTGCCTTATTTTTATCTGAAATGAATCCAACTCACCCTAGCGGTAATTTTTTCAAGTATGGAATCATGTGAAGCTGAAGCTATTGTTAGAGCCTCCTCTTTGAGCTAAAGCCACAGGTGTTTACACTACAAGAAAATGTCAATTTAGCAACGAAAAAAGAGCAATGGAATTATTTTTGTTGCTAAATTAGCAAAAAAATTAGTATTCCATTTTTTAAATAGCAACAAAAATATATTTCCATTGCTATTTTTGGTTGAAGTGAAAGGTTTTAGCAATGGAGTATAAAATGATTGTCTTCCATTCCTAAAAAAGGTGGGAATTAGTGGCGCCAAAAATTAGCAACAGAATTTTGCAACAAAAAATATATACTGTTGATGAAAAGGGCTGTAAAAGATGGTGGTAGTATTTTGGGGTGAAATTTAACAACATAAATCAGTTTTCGCTGCTAAAATAGCAACGAAATACAATTTTCGTTGCTAAATTAAGCACCAGCAGGTTGTGCCAAAAATTTGGGGCAAAAATTTAGTAATGGAATACAATTTCCATTGCTAAATTAAGCACAAAAGGTGGCGCCAAAAATTTGGGGCAAAAATTTAGCAATGAAATTATATGTCCATTGCTAGTTTACATATTCATTGAAAATAGAAAAAAAAATTTATTTTTGGTTGCTAAATTAGCAATCGAAATTTAATTCCGTTGCTAATTTACATTTTCTAAGAAAAATAGCAAGCGAATTGGATTTTCATTGCTAATTTTCATTTTCAATGAAAAATAGCAACGAAAATGGTTTTCTGTTGCTAATTTTCTTTTTTAATTAAAAATAGCAACAGAATATATTTTCGGTTGCTAAAATAGCAACCAAAATGAAATTTCGTTGCTAAGTTAGCAACCAAATTCGATTTCTATTGCTAATTTTCATTTACAATGAAAAATAGCAACATAATTATTTTTCTGTTGCTAATTTTCACTTTCAATGATAAATAGCAATAGAATTGCTTTTTCGTTGCTAATTTACATATTTCATTGAAAAATAGCAACATAATTTATTTTTGGTTGCTAAATTAGCAATCGAAATAGAATTTCGTTGCTAATTTAGAACTTTAATATTTATCCAAATTATCCAATATAATAACAAGGCCTTTAAATTATTCTATCAAGTATAAAGTGATTCTTAGCGATTAATCTAAAGTATCAAGTATAAAGTAATCCTTTTTGGATGTGCAATTGAAAACTACTCTTGTTTTTTTTTGTTATTAATCAAATTTATACCAAAATAAGTAATTAATGATATAGACAAAATTATTTTAATTTTAAAAAATTGGCATCAAGGAGATTCTATTACAAATCCAATTAAAATTATTTTTGTTCTCCCAAAACGAGCAAGGATTGAAGAAAAATAGTAGCTAATTTTAATAGCATTGAATTTTGGCAAAAATTTTCCAAATAGAAAAAGAAGAGTGGCCGATTTGGAAGATGGGTGCAAGATTCTAAAAATTTATGTGTTAATGAAAATTATGGCAATAAAAGATGCCAATGCCAATTGCCAAATATCATATTTTTTTTTGTGGTTGTGAACAAGATATTGGCAACCAGTTGAGGCCATAAGCTTTGCAAACTTTAACCAATTTGAACAATTCCACAATTAATTCCAAATTAGAAAAAACAAAAATAAATAACTAAAAGCCTTATTTTCCAAAGAGGGTGCGGATTTATTTCATATTCAATACATCATTAACATTTAACAATACAATTAATGTATAAATATTAATATTTACCTTTCAATAACTTTTATTTTTTTTATTTTACTTTAGATGAGGAATTATTAAACTCATTTCACCTGCAAAATTTTCATGTAGCATATTAATTGTTATAGTACAACAGCTAAACATAGATAATAACTTTGGATTTCCCATGCAAATTAAAATACCCAATCCTCCTTCTAATAAAATTGAAATAAAATACCATATTCAATTTTTTTTTATAGCTGATATACAAAAATCCTAAATTTGATGGTCCTCTAATCAGGGGAAGATAAAGATACCCTAAATTCGATGGTCCAACATCCTCTATAAAAACATCTTATATATAAAAAAACCCTAACCGCTTGCCATTTCTTTTCCTTCTCCACTGCCTTCGTCTTTTTCAGCTTTCACAATCACACACTACACAATTTCAATGTGGTGAGTTCTTCTTGCTTTGCCCTGTACTCTCTTAGATCTCTTCTATCTATTTCGTTTTCCCTTCTTTTTAACCAATAACTTTGATTCTGCATTTTGATGGTGATGTTTCGTAGCCATTTAAGAGGTACGTAGAGATTGGGAGAATTTGAAAAATGGGGGATAAGCTGCAGTGGTTTAGGAGCGCCTCTAGGTAGCAGTTGACACGTGTTGTTCCCTCGATCTGGTTAATTTATTTGGTTGAGATCTATTGGGTTTTTTGAATTTTTTTAGTACCTTAATGCTGATTCTAGCCTCGTCTTAGTTGGGTATTTTGTTATTTTTTCTGGCCATTTTGTTTTAGTTGGTGTCTATTTCTATGCTCTATTTTAGTGAGTATTCTAGGCATTTAATTTCCTTTTGTTGAGCTTTCAGTAGCTGGCATCGACCTCAAATGTGTGAGTCTAAAGTCTAACTATTAGTTTATTAGTTGAGTAAAAAGGAAAAGGAGATAGAAGTGGTGGTAAAAAAATACAAACAAAAAAAAAAATAAGGAGAGGCTAAATTATTTGGTTAGTAGGGGCATTTAGATTTGCTTCTCTATGTTTTGGTGGTTACCATTGCTAGCTTGCTTTTCTATGGATAATGCTATAAGAATAGATGGATAATAAGTAATATGGTGCCTGGTAGATTAAGTAAAGAAAAGAGGAAAGTTAGTAATTAGAACAATAGTAAGAGTAGATGGATATATCTGTTGTTTCAATGCACTGCAAGCAAGTTGCTTTCTATTCCTGTTCTATAATTTAATTGGATTTGTTTTTCTGATTTTTTTTGTTTTCTTGGTTTATCATAATTAATAAATAAGTCTTTTGAAGAGTCATTTTAATTATTTTTATTGCCATACTATCACAAATTAATTTAATGTTTATAAAACTATATACGAATAATAAACTGACGGAATATTGATGAACAAGTAAATAATGTTTTATTTTCCTAATTATTGTAGTATTTGTATTGTAGATTTCTATTCAAACAACTAGAATTCACATTGTGTGTGTGCGTGCGTGTGTGTGTGTATACACATACACACACACACACACACACACACACACTTGTATTATTATTGATAAGTCCTGCTTTCTCGATCAATCCAATACTAATTTGTCTATATATATATATATATATATATATATATTAAAACCTTGTTAGCAACATCAACCAATGTAAGTGTAATTATTTAACTGACAATGAGTTCCATTATAAAGTATGAAAAGAGTGAGTGTGATTAAGTAATGAAGAATATGTAATTAATTAATCATTCAACTACAAAGAGACAAAAACTGGATTGAAGTTAATGGGATAATGAACTCGTCTTTGTTAACCTTATCTTTAATTATATATCTACACAGATGGATTTCTTCTGCATTTGGATTACCAAATAATATGATAGATCGACCATTCTTTAAAATAAATTAATATAAAGCAAAAGCATTGTCAAACTAAATAATGAGATAGTAATATATATGTATATATATATATATGTGTGTGTGTGTGGAAGATTAAAGCTTTAAAGATAAAATGCATGTTACAGCTGAAGAGTCACTAAGGGATGTTTCTGAGTAATAACTCCTTTCTTGCATACAGCTCTTGCTGTTGATTTTCCTAAGTGAATTTTTTTTGTTTGTTATAAATAAATAAATAAATAAATAAATAAATAAATAAATATATATATATATATATATATATATATATATATATATATATATATATATATATATATATATATATATATATATATATATATATATATATATATATATATATATATATATATATATATATATATATATATATATATATATATAGCCAATATCTATCTAATGCGGAACCCAGCCTATATGCCAAACTAGAACACCAACATACAATGAATATTGAACATAAATAAGATAATAAACCCCCAATCTAAAAAACCCCCAAACAAGATTGATTGGAAATGCTTATGATAGATTGATTTAGAAAACAAGAAGAAGAAGAATCAAGCATACATTAATCATGCAAATAGCCTAAGTTTAATTCTTCATGCAATAGCAAGAATCAATAATAAATTAACTCTCACAAATTCAGCCAAGCCAAAGAAAATTCTCATTAATCAAAATTCAAGTCCCTGACAAATGAAGAATTCAGCCCTTTATATAGGCTAGGTAGCCACCCCTCCCTAGATGAATTAAAACCAAACACTAACTATAAGAGATAAATAATAAAATAAATAACAAAGATAATTCCTAACCTTTATCTAAATGTATTTGGCCATAATATGAACTAAGTAAATGAAGAAATAAAGGTAAATACAATTTGAAAATAATCCTAACAGCTCGTGATAAATATTCTTATTATCCTAAGAAAATGAAGGGATGAATGTCGACTTAATGTTGGCTAAAAGTTAATTTCGGCCAGCCCTTTAAAGATATGGTCAAGCTATTATTTCTCCCTCAAAATCTACTAAATAATATCCCAAAATAATAAGTATTTATCAAGGAAAATCCATTCCTAAAATTTAGGACCCTAAGTTCACCAATGTAGGCCTAAACCTAAACCTAAATCTAACCTAAACCCATTAAAATTTAATTCTCCCATGTAAAATTCGGCCCCCTTAGGTATTCTAAGCCTTAAATAGTTATTTTTGCCCCCACTTAAACTACCCAAAACAATAAAATAGGCCTAAAATAAAACAAACCTATTCTAATAAAGCCCAATTCATTTTCCTAGGTTCTAGGCTGCCCAAATATACTTAATTAATTGTTACATAAAGAATAGAAACTAAATAAAGTAGCTTGAAGGCCCATTGCACCATTCGGCCTACACTTGTCTTCATAGTCCAATTTAGCTTCTTTCTCTTCTTGAACTTGCATCTTCTCCATATAAGGTTTCATGAGTGCTTGTAGGACTTCTTTAAGCTTTTTTGACCTTGCTCTTGTTATTGGTCCTTGAGAAAATGCTAGTTCATCTTTCTTGTTGCCATTGTGCTTGGTCGTGCTCATATCACTATCAAAAAACCCAAAAATAACCAATTCTAGCTTGTTTTTAGCAGTACATGCTGTAGATAGATTCTTGGCTGATCCCTGCACACACATACAATAGTAATAATAATAATAATAATAATAATAATAATAATAATAATAATAATAATACATGATATTCTATTATTGACTTGATGCATGGAAGAAAATCATAATAAAATCAATTTAAGCAAAAAAATATGAATATCAAGAAAGATTAAATTTGGAAATGACTTACATGTAAGGTAGCTACTTGCTTAAAGAAATCTTCAATTGAATACCCATTACTTACATCCTTCCTAAGAAACAATAGTCAAAAAGTGTCAAATTTGTCAAATTTTCCTTTAAATTTAAAGAAATAATTGACTGTCATTTTTTCTAGGACTTTGGTTTGAATTTGTAGTGAATAAGCCTGTAAAACAAAATCAAACTCATTTGGTATGTCTCTTTTATCTATTGGTTTGTTTTAGTGAATCAATGTATATAATTCTCATATATTAAGACCCTTTTTTCACTTTATACACTTTTCTATACCTTGAGAATTATAATCTTTTACCTTCTTGATTCTTTCTTGTACGTGTGTTTAGTTAGCATAAGGACATTATTAAGTTTGAGCTTGATCCAATTGCACATGCTAATTGCATCCTTACTTTTTGCTTTTAGAAAACTTAAAATGTTGTCCCTAGTGGATGTTATGTTAGATACCATGATAGTGATAGATATCTAAGCAGAATAACATCCTATTATTTGGCTTTTGTTAGAAAAAAACTTGCAAAGGAATCAATTCTATACAGCTACAAGCATGGATTTTCAGGATTTGCAGCGGCTTTAACCAAGTCACAAGTAAAACTTATTGCAGGTGTTATAATGGTGCCAAACTATGAACTCATTTGTCCATGAAATTGTGACTTCTAACCCATTCTATGCTTAATTTTCACTGTAATGATGGGATGCTGTAGAGTTCCCTAGTGTTGTTCACATAATACATAATAATGGAGATTTTGTTTTTTTTTTCTAGTTATCTTTTTAGTTATCTGCTTGCATGGCCTTCAATGGTTAATGGAGATTTCTATTTCCAGTAACATCAGGAATGAAAATTCATTTTGCATGCTTTATCAACTAATGGTGGCTCTTGGATAACCATTTTCATTCTCTTTTTAGTATTAACTGGCCAATTGTTGGCTTCTTTTGTGCTTTTTTTCAATCTTGTGCTTGAGAAGATGAAAGCTCAAAGGACTTAACGAAACTCACTGTCAAATTTATACTTTATGCCAGTGGAAATATAGCTGTTAAATTTTCATATGATCCAGTAATACCTTCTTTTCTTTGCATGTCTTCGTCTATCTGAGACATTTGTGAAACTCATTCTTTCCCTCTCTCTTATTTTTAATACTTTATTAGGTACTAGTATCAGCTATCCGCAAGGTCCCTAAAGCCACTTGGAATGCAAAAGAAAGGTTTGCTCTGTTTGTGTATTAAGCATTAACTACTTTATAGTCTTTGGGTGGTTATGTGCATGTCCTGCTTGGGAATTGATAAAACAAAGGCTGCCTTATCTTCGTTCACTATTATTGAACATGCAGATTATGGATTTTTCCAATTTCTTTGTTGTCATCAGTAGAAAAAATTCTTAATGAAACACTTGGTTTTAACATTGAGGTTATAACTTGATCTTTTCTCTTTTTTCCTTCTTCCTTTCCTTTTTTTTCCCTTTACATTTGTGATTGTAGTTGGGCCATTTTATTGTTGGTATTTTGAACCAATGCACATATCTAGGTCTCTATTGTAGGAAAACTTTCTTTCTTTTTCTTTTATCTTTTATTACTATATTTGTTTTGAAAAGGTACTTGCTTGGCCTGGATAGCTATCCATGCTTTCTTATTCAGATTTATAGCTTGCAATTCTGAATTGTCTTGTGACTTAATATGTATTATATGTTGTGCTCTTTAAAGGTAGAAAACTTAGATCCCTTGGTTCACTGTGCAATAGCTGCTACTTCTGCTATTCCAGATCTTCGAGGTACATGCTAAATTTGAGATTTGAGAACAAAATTTGTTTGATTGAGTTTGTGAGATGCATTTGGAAATGGCTTTATTTGATCAGTTTGAAGCTTTTATGCAATATTTCTCTTATGAAATATGTTATCTTTGAAAATGATTTGCAAGAGTTATTTTTAAATGGTTGAGGTTTGAGTAAATGATGTTTGAAAGGTGGAATAGATTATAAATTATATATATATATATATATCAAACAATTATAATATTTGCTCAAAATAAAATGCAAATATGCAGTATTTGATGCTAAGATTAATAGATTATAAATTTATAATTATCTAATTTACAGATAAATTTAACTAATTGATTGTTTAATTATTTTAATGTTAAGATTATAATTATTAGATTATTTTAATCATTTAATTTACAAATAAATTTAGCCATATATGATCATCATGCAGGATGCTGTAACTCCACTTTCAGAAGCAGAGGCTGTTGATTTGGTCAAACCTATTTTTACATCTGCAACAGAGAGGGACATATACACTGTAAGTGTTTGTGTAGTTCAATTTTTGTGCTGTTGAGGAAATGTAGAACCAGATGTGTTAGGACTACAAGCTTCTCTTTTTTTATCCCTTTCTTTTTGCTATTTTGTCTGATTTGCCTTTTCTCTTGTTGGCTCTTCTGGTCTATGAGCTTGTGGATTATGCTTGAAAATCTACTACTATAATGAATCGAGTAGTCTCACCCTTTTAACAGCTGTTGAACCACGTACTTCAATTATTCAACTATTTGTCGTACTTCAATTATTCAACTATTTGTGATGTTGAGGAAATGCAAAACCAGATGTGTTAGGACTACAAGCTTCTTTTTTTTTATCCCTCTCTTTTTCGTATTTTATGCAATTTACTTTTTCTCTTGTTGGCTCTTCTGGTCTATGAGCTTGTGGATTATGCTTGAAAATCTACTACTATAATGAACCGAGTAGTCTTACCCTTTTAACAGCTATTAAACCACATACTTCAATTATTCAACTATTTGTCGTACATTTTCAAGCTTAAATGTTATTCTGATCTCCGTTTGGTATCTATACTAATTTTTTTTGGCTTTTAATTGCATTGTGATGCTTGGTATACAACTATGCTACTGTATGAAGTTACTCATTCCTTCGATAGCTACCCAGGAGCTTCAATATTCATAAAAATCCACTTGCTTCATGTTGATGAATGGCTGATCTAGGAGCTTCACTGAGTAATTGGTCTTTGAATGCTAAACTGAATGTTTCTTGTTTGGTGTATTTATTGTTCTAATGTATTTGTTTTCTTTTAGCTTTGTTCTTTGGTCTTCTTGCAATGATATACAAAAGCACTCAACACTCTTTAAAGGGCCTCTTTGGTGGAGAAATCTAGATAAATATTTATATGGACTTATATTTAATTTGTTCTTATTGATATTTTGTCCAGGCCTTGAAGAGAAGCAATTATGATGCTGAACCCATGCTACGGTCATGTGGTATTTCAATCAATACTAGCTTTGCTCTAGTTGATGGTTGTGTTTTACCTGTTTCAAGAGTTGTATATATCTAGCTTGCTTGTGTGTTGTTTTTTTGTTAATTTCTTTCTTTTGAATTTTGTATGTTTTGTTGTATATTTGTGATTTTCTTGACCTGACATTGACCTCATTTGTTGGATCTAAATTACATTAGAACTTTAAAGCATTTTTTAATATTTGCTGGATAAGACTTAGCTTCTGTATATGGTATTAAAGTTTATGTTAATTTTTGGTTTACATTATATTGCCTTGTACTCATATGTTTCTGGCAGTTAATTGCTCTTCCACTCTTGAGGTATGTATTGTCCCAAACTTTATTTTCTGTCATTCATGCATTTCTGAAATTAAAAAATTATAATAACTTTTAGCAACGGATAGATTGTCATGAATTTTTTTAATTGGTGGGTGAATTTAGCAACGAAAATTTGTTTTTGTTCCTAAAAATAGCAATGAAAATTTGTTTTCGTTGCTAAAAATAGCAACGAAAATCCTATTCCGTTACTATATGGTAAATTTGACCAATCCACAGAATCATACATTTGGTGGATTTTGCAATGGAATTTGAAATTCTGTTGCTACATTTAGCAATGGAAATCAATTCCGTTGCTAAAAAATAGTAACTATCAAATTCGCAACAAATTTTTTCGTTGCTAATTTTAATTAGCAATGAAAAATCAATAATTTTCATTGCTAATTTTCATTACTATTTGATGATTTTCTTATAGTGTTATCCCATGAGATATGTCATAGTTCGGCATCTGCTGTGCAAGTTTTTGATAGTCTAGGATGTAGTCGATTGGCTAGGCAATTTGACAGAAAATGACATTATGTTCAGGTGCATATGGCTCCTTATTGCTTTTGTAGTTTGGGATGGAGCATTCGGATACTTCCCTTTGTAAGGATTGCATCAGGCCACCTTTTATGTCACTATCCATTGTGCTTATCAATTTGGAGATTTATAAGACATTATTAGGTGTACATTGGGCTTTCGAGGTGGCATCCTCACTACTCATTTCCTGACAGTGTATTATCAGAGGATTTGGACTTGGTTTCATGTGAGGACTTTCATTCTTGAGATTGGTGCTTGTGACTTTACCACCTCTGACTCATATAAGTAATGGGTCACTAGCTCGATCGCCGATAATAGACTTTCTCATCTTAGGCACCTGAATGGAGAGAAAGAGGTGATAGAGATAGACTATATTAGATACTATTATAGAATATGTTTTAATTGAACTTTTAGAACTCGAACATATGAAAAAACTATTGCTACTTTTAGTTACATTGATGACATTATAAACACGTGCATGACATTTCTTGATAATTTCAGTACATATGATCAACATTTGATATTAACCTCATAAAACATATTATTTAATCTCGAATTGATATTTTACAAGCATCATAAATCCTGTTATTAATCAACCCTCTCGGATTTTCTTTATTGTTTATTTTCTCTCAACCACTAATTTTTGCCCAGGATGCCTTGTTTTAGTTTTCACCCTGACGAGGCACCCAATCTTAGCAAGGTTACTGTTTTTTTGGTTTTCGACCCGCGGTGCATTTATTCTCTTCTTTTTCTCTTTTAGTCTTAGCCATGGAACCTTTTCAGCATGTCTATGTTCACCAATTTTCTAAACTTATTGTCATCACTATCTAACAGAATAGCAGCTCTCTTAGATAATAGCTTCTTGAGCACAAAAGGTCATTTCCATATGGGTCTAAACTTGCCTCAAATATCTAGGATTCTTGGCTTAATCTGTTTGAGCACTAGATCTCCCTCTTTCAAAAGATGTTTCCTAACTTTCTTTCCAAATGAGTGAGCCAACCTTTTTTGATAAACCTGATTATGATAATATGCCTTTATTTTGTCCTTGTCCAATAGGTTTAGCTATGATAGTCTTTGCCTAGCCCATTTTGCTTTCGAAATCTCAACTTCTAAAACTACCCTCAAAGATTGATGCTTAATTTCTACTGGTAATACTGCCTCTATCCTATAGACCAAGGAAAACAAAATAGCCCTGTCAAAGTTTTGGCTGTGGTCCTATAACCCCATAATGTGAAGGGTAGCTTATCAGCCCAATCTTTGTAAGTCCGAACCATCTTAGCCAGAATCCTTTTCACATTCTTATTAGCCGCCTCAACTGCTTTGTTTGCTTGAGGTCTATAAGGAAAAGACTTATAATGCTAAACTCGATACCTAATGAGCATCTGTCTGGTTTCAGTGGAGAATTGTAACCCATTATCAGACACTATATAATGAGGCAAACAATATCTGCATATCAATCTCTTCTCAATGAACTTGGCCATATCCCTTGCATCTACCTTTTTGAAAGATTTTGCTTTTACCCACTTGGTGAGGTAATCAATGGCTACTATAATGAATCTATGTACATTCAAAGCAGGTAGATGGATCATACCCATGATGTCTATGCCCCATGTAGTGAATGGCTATGGTGACATGAGATTGCATAACTTAAAAATAGGCAGGTGCCTCAAATTCGCATACCGTTGGCAAAATTGCCACTTTTTAACATACTTAGAGTAGTCAACATCCATTGTGAGCCAAAAGAATCCTTAAAGCATAATCTTTTTAGCGAAAGCTAAACCATTTATGTAGGCCCCATACACTCTCACATGTACTTTTTCATGACCTTTCTTGCCTCCTTTTCATTTAAACACCTCAACTGGATTTCATTAGGCTATCTCTTGTAGAGCACTCCTTCCACGGTGATGAATTGGGTAGAAAACTTGTGGATAATCTTTGGTCCTTTTTAGTAGCTTCTTCGAGAAATATCAGCTTTTTCAAATAGTTCTGGATATTATAGTACCAAGGCTTTCCATTATCCACCTCAATGTCCATGATCTGTTCATCCTCAAAGTATGGCTTTTCCAAACTCGAAATCAACATGAGCTTCATACTCACCCTTTTTGGATTATCCCACAGTGACACCAAAGTGGCCAAAGCATTTGCTAGCTAGTTTTTTTCCTTAGGCACATACCCAAAACTACAAGGCTTAAATTGGCTACTCAAGGCTTTTAGACACTTGATATAGGGTAATAATCGTTCTTTCTTGATTGACCATTCAATTTTTACTTGATAAACTACCAAAGATGAGTCTCTAAACACTTCTATGGATTTTCCCCCATAGCTAATAAGGCTTCCAACTTGAAGATATAGGTTTAATATTTAGCTTCATTATTTGTGGCCTTATACCTCAGTTTCTTGGCTAGTGGCATTTTATTTCCCTTTGGAGTGACCAAGATCACACCTACTCTAGCTCCTTTATAGTTCACATCTCCATCAAGGTACATCAACCAACCCTACACTGTTATTGCTACAATGTTTTCGTCTAGAAACTCATAAATTACTTCCTTTCTATCTAAAGGCTGATCTGCTAGAAACTCAGCTATTGATCTCTTTTTAATGGTTTTCCTAGTGATGTATCCTATGTCGAACTCTTTTAAGAGAATTAACCATCTTTCCATTTTTCCCATAAGTGAAGGCACTTCTCGTAGATACCTAAGAGGATTCTCTTTAGCTACTGCTTGTATCTTATAGGAATGGAAATAGTGTCTCAATTTCTTAGACATCTATATAACTATATAACTACCAAAAAAATCTTTTCAAGCTCTATATACTTTGCCTCATAAGGGAGAAATTTATTGCTGGGGTAGTATAGTGCATACTCAATTCTAAAGTTATCCTTTTAAGCCGTCATTGCCCTTACTGAATTGTACTCTATGGCCAAATACATAATTAGAGGCTTACATGCTTAAGGCAGTCTCAACATAAGAGGATGCAGTAGATATTCCCTGATGGTATTAAATACCTTTTGACAATCTTTATTCTAGACCATTGGTTGATCCTTCCTAAGTAGCTTGAATATTAGCTTGCAGATCGAAGTCAACTTGGCTATGAACTTGCTTAGGTATTGGATTTTCCCTACGAACTGACTAACTTCCTTTTCTTTTTCTTTAAGGTATCAAAATTTCCCTAATAGCTCTCACCTTGTAAAGATCTACTTCTATACCTCTCTAGCTCACTACATGTCCTAAAAGCTTTCTTGAGGTGACCCCAAAGATACACTTCTTCAGATTAAGGAAAAAGTTGTACTTATCAATTCTCTAGAAGAACTTCTCTAATGCCTCAAAATGGCCTTCCTAGGAAACTTACTTGGTCATCATATCGTCCATGTATATCTCCAGTTCCTTATGAATCAAGTCATCCAACATCTCAGTTGCCATCATTTAGTAGGTAGCACTTGCATTTTTTAGCCCAAAAGGCATAACTCAATAGGCATATATACCCCATTCGGATATAAAAGCTGTCTTTATCCGATCCACTATCTTGTTCAGAATCTAATTATACCTTACATATCCGTCTACAAAACTATACATGGCACGGGCTATTACATTATCAACCAGGACATCTATGCGAGGCAAAGGAAAATTATCCTTAAGACAAGCTTTGTTCAAGTCTCTATAATCTACACAGACCCTAAATCTTCCATCCTTCTTCGCTACAGGAACTACATTTGCTAACCAAATGGGATATTGAACTTTCACTCAGAACTTAGCCTTGATCTATTTCCAAACTTCATCCTTAACCTTTTCAGCCTATTTTGGCCTAAGTCTCTTAAGCTTTTGCTTGACTGGTTTATACCCAAGATATGTTGGGATGGCATGCTTAGCAATTTCTCAATCTATTCTCGGTATGTCTTTATAGGTCAAGACAAAGACTTTTTCATAATTTTTCAAAATTCTCTCAAATTTTTTCCTTTGCTCAGGAGTTATATCTAATGCCAATAAAATTTATTTTGAGTTTTCTTTGGTTCTGAGATTAAATGAACACGTGTTTGTTGAGTTAATATCAAATATGAATGGTTCATGATCATGTGTAATTTTGTTGTGTATAGTGTTTATTATGTTGGAATTTTATGTGTATTTTGTTTCTTTTATATTTTTTGTGTGTTTGTGGATATTTTATTGGTTTTATAGGAAAAAGGGAATGGTTTGGAGCTTAAAGGATATCACTTGGAGGAGGAAGTGAAAAGCTAGGGCTACAAAAGTTAGTGTCACGAGTGCGACAATGAAGGAAGGTTGCGATGGCATACAAAAGAGAGAATAGCCAGCAGATTACGAGGGAATTGTGAATAAGGCCAAGGCGCGCCATGTCACGAGCGCGACAATAGGTGGTTGAGGAAGGAGTTGAATGTGAAGAGTTGCATTTTTTCATCAACACTTGTAATCTTTTGGAAGAGGCACTTGAAGGGACATCTCTTTTTAGAGATGTATATATATTACTTTGAACATAATTAGATGAGATGAAGATTTTTGATTTTGTAACTTTAGAATAATAGCTTTAGCATTTTAATTTTTAATTTAATTTTCATGATAAGAAGAGAAGGCAAGCAAGGAAGAAGATACATTTGGTGAATTGAAAAAGGGTTGAGAGATCCCCTTTTTTTTAATTCTAATTTTACTTCTTCTTTGTAATCTTTAAATGAGTTTTATTTGGCATTTGAATTATTTGAATGAATATCTATTTTCCATTTATATTATTAGTCTTTGAATGTAGAATTCTCTATTCGTATAATTTACATTTTAATTATAAGTTAAAGGAGGATTGAGAGGTTTGTTTTAACTTACATCTAATAAGAATTCATTATCAAAGCATAGTTTGAGAGATCACATGTGGAGATAATTGCTATAGGTTGGTGAATAATCTTAAAATGTGTAATTAGAATCAACTAGTTCATTAACGAGAGTTTAGGATTAGCATTTTAATTACATGTTTTAGGCATTCTAACTCATGTCGAGAGAGTGGATTAGAAATATATTCCAATTCGGCTTACTGATAAGATTAAAGATATTAATTGATATAATAGATTCAATTGTTTGATCATTAGATTTTCATTACATATATTGTCTTCTTTGATTATATTTACTAAGACTTAATCAACTTACACGATAGAGTAGTTTAGAGTTAATTACAATTTATGAACATTGTAAACAAGATTAAAATTAAGTAGTAATAGTGAATAATATCAATCAATATTCCTCATGGGATCGACATCTAAAGTACTATAACCGGTACACCGTATACTTGAGGAATTTATGTTTATAGAAATAGCATAACAATTATGCATATCGAAATTAGAAGAAACATCACACAAGTAAGCAAAATTATTCATCTTATTAATATAATAAAAAAGCAATCAATGTTCTCATTAAAAGGTTTAGGAATATAAACAATATCAATAAAAGCATCATCTTCAGTCTTGGTAGCATCAGATGTCTCACCAGCCTCGTCGTCTAATAGATCCTCAACCTTGAACTTCTTTTTACCTTTCAATTGAACAACGAGTAGCTTATCTATCAAAACCTTTTTAGGCACTTCCTTTTTCCATGTTGAATGGTGCAGTAGAATCTCTTCATCCTAGAAACCTTATACTGGCTTGATAATCCCTTGCTTTCAGTTGAAGAAATCATTGAATAGCTCAAATCCTAGCACTAGCTCACCTTCTATTAACTGAGGTTCATTCTCCCCACAGTAAAGGCAAATACCTAAAGCTGGAACAAAGCTCTGAGAGATGTGCGGAATCCCTTTCTTTGCTTCCTTCCCTTTATCCTTTTTGGGACCAGTGAAGCCTAACCCCTTCTTATCTTTCTAACCCTTAGCAACTATAGTGGTTTGAGGCCCTTGGGAGTTCTTACCTAAACTAGCACCAGGCAGAAATTTTATCTTCTTCATCATGTTAACCACTTGAGGGAAATTAATGTAGCTACCTTCACCTTTTTCATCATTGATGGTAGACACATAGAACCCACTGAAAGACTATTTTGCTATCCCAAGTATAAACACCTGATTTTTTCCTTACAGCTCCAGTAGTAACCACCTGACCATTATGAGGGATCTTGATCATCTAATGAAATATGGAAGACACTCTATCCAGCTTGTGAAACCATGGTCTTCCTAACAGCACAGAGAAATTAGCTTGAATAGGCAACACCACAAACTCAGCTTCTGTCTCGATGGGCCCTATCTTCACTAAAGCTTTGAAGGTCCAAGTAGCTTGCCTCTTAGAATTTTCATAAGTAGAAATGGTTAAGTCTGACTTACTCAGCATGTTCTCATTCAACCCAAAAGTCTGGATTACTACTAAGGGGCAGATATTGATGGAAGAATCATTGTCTATCATCACATAAGTTGTGTGCTTGCCATTCACCTGGGCTTTGATGCATAAGGGTTGATTATGGTTTCTTCCTTTAGAAGGCAGGTCAACATCAGAATACACAACATTATCTCCTATTCCTCCCTTAACTATATCCAACAGCTCAGAAGGCGAGATGGTAGTGGCAATAGTGTACTTACTCTGGGCTTCAACTGGCTTTTTCCTATGTGAGGGAGACTATCTTAGTAAGTCCCAGATGGATATCTATACATTTGTCTTCTTCAACTGCTTAATTATTTAATCTTTCTCAACTTCCTTTTCTATTGGTACCATAGCAGGAGCTGGCTGCCTTTCAACCTCCGGGGCTACTCTTCCACTTCTTGTGACCGCCTTAACCTTCTTCTCTTCTTGTACTTACTCTTTGCTTTTGATAGTTGAGCTCCAAATATCAATGGGCACCAAAGCCCCTTTATCATCACTTTCTGTGGGAGTGTATCAATAATCAATCATGGAAATTGGCCGATTTTTTTCAACTGGCTCTATTACTTTAGGGGTGGTACGAGTAATGACCACATACACATTCCCATACAGGTTTCTTATGACATGCCATTTAGGTTGACTAGACCCAATCATAAACATTGGAGGTGGCACTATATTGTAACCTCCTTTTTTTTTCTTATATCTCTTCTTAGGATCTGAAATATACTTATTGTCTATCAGGTCTCGAATCTTATTTCTCAAGGATCAGCAATAATCGGTTAGGTGCCTGATGTGCTAATGATATGCACAGTATTAATCTTCCTTATGATGAGGCAACCCTTGACTCTTTGTAGGCCTTAGGGGCAGTGGCTGAAACTTCCCTTTTCTGCTCAATCTATTAAATACCCATGATAGGGACTTACTCAGGTTGGAATAGTGCCTCTGAATAGCTTCTATAGTGGACACCTCTATAGTCTTTCTAGTTTTGTTTGACCTATTACTGTTCCCTATTGCCTTGTCATTATCGAAGTTCCTCCTTGCATTCTCACTGTTTACCCTTTTGGCTAGATACTCTCCCTCAGCTTCTATGGCTATATCCTTCAATGATTCCCAGTTCTTCAGACCCTTCATCTTCAAACCATCCCTCAGGTACGAGCTTGCATTCTTGATAAATAACTTGATCTGATTAGCCGTGTCAGGCTTCCTCTTTATCTCCATCACTTTATTCTTTCACCTAGTGAGGTATTCATGGAAGGATTCATCATGTTTCTGCTATAGTAACTCAAGATCCTTCAAAGTAGACTCCATTCTAGTACTGTAGTCATACTGCTTAAGGAATTCAATAGTCAATAGATCTTAGTCCTTTTTCGTATGCCTGTCCAACCCATGGTGCCAATCTATCGCTGGCCTAATCAAACTCGAACAAAAATACTCCACCTTCTGTTTCTTGGATAAGGTGGTCCCTTTCATGATCAGTGTATATTGCTTCATATGGGACAAAGGATCTAAGGTGCCATCAAACCTTAGCAGATCAGGCATTTTAAACCTTTGGGGTAATGACAGATCTCTATCCAAATCCCTATCCTTAGGGTTTATTCCTCAGCCAGCAGATAACAATCTAGACATAGCTTCAATCTTTTTCTCCATCTTCTTGAAAGCTAGATCCTTAGCACTAGGGCCTCTAATCCTTATGTTCATTATTGGAGAGATATAGTCTTTATCCTCCTCTTTTATAAAGTCATCTTCAAATTTATGCCACCTTTCTCTCCTAAGTGGGTCTTGAAGCAAAGTAGCATCAGCTGCAGCAGCGTTCCCAATGTGCATTTGCTTTACTGTCTCATGAGTAAGTGCTTCAGGATGAGTTCTAACATTAGGTGCTACAGAAGCCACCATTCCATCAATCATAGCCATAAGCCTCTCTTTAAAGTCCTGAAACCTCCTATCTAATCTCAGATCTAAGTCATCTCGCACTATCGAAGGCCTAGTAGGGGTAACATTCGACCTTTCCTTTGAGAATGAAAACCTTACTGTCGTGTCATCAATCACTCTCCCAGTCTCGTTTCCTATTTTGGTCTAATTTAATCCTTCATTCTATATGTCTAAACTTGTTTATTGACTGCTTTATGACAACTAACTTAAACCTAACTTAGAACTGACCTCTAAATCCAAATCTAAAGCTGAGTTTGATCTCAATAGATTGGATATAGATCTTTAGACCAGGTGGCCATCTAACCTTCTAGACCACCTAGATGAGTCTATGATGGCTGTAAGAAACAAATGTTAGGAGTGATGTATGGTGAATGATGCATGAGCATGGTATATATATGATGCATAAATGTAATGTATGATTTCGTTAGGGTTCAATCACAAACACACACAAGTATAACAATAGCCTTCCAACCTTATTACTCCTACACAAGAGGTCATACGGTCTTTTGCCTAGGTGGACTTAGCCTATGGGTCAATAGGGTGCCTAATGGATATGTATGGTGCACGGTAGAAAATTGACAGCATAACCTCTCTAATTAAAAGCACAGACATATGGGTTTTGACCATTATGTATTTTGACTAACTCACACAGATCAGGTTAGGCTTGCCAGGGTATGGTAGCCTTTGATTAATATCCTCCTAATTTGTTTGCATTTGGTCAATACATAAATATCCACATAGCAAGCAAAAGATTATTATGGTTATATAACCTGGGGGAAGTTTCTTTTGTCATTACATGGGCTTTAGTCAAGGATGATAAAACTTTAGGGCCATCAGCATGGTCTTTACCAATAAATTTAGCTCATAATGAGCATAAAGATCGATGGGTCATCATTTTATATACCATTTGGTACTAGAATTGAGCTGCTGGGTCTTTTTGACACCTTCTTACATTGAGTGAACATAAGATGTGCATTAGGATGGCACCAAGTTTAAAAAAGGACACCCTTCATTTTAAGGCTCTAAGATGAATGCAAGAAATTCTATTTAGAAATGAGACATGATTAATTAATAAAACCCAATTATAAGAAACTGAACCAAGACCCTATTTGGAGCAAGGTCTCTTTAGTCCCCAATGGAGTCGCCATTGTGACGCTTGCCAAAGCCATCTCTCATTTTCGATCGAGTTTTCAAAGGCCTGCCTTTAGGGTTTAAGACTATATTAGCCTCATTTAACTCATAAATTGGCTACTTCACAATAAAAAAGGATCAAACCCAAATTATTTTTGATAATCAACCCATCAAGGCATTTACTAATGGGCCCAAAAGAGTTAGGTGTCATAGAGTTACCACCCAATAGAACGTTGAGAAATGAATCTCGACCTTTTAATGCCTAAATAGAGATTGGTGTTCGGGACATCACTCTTATTATGCATCTCGGTTAGGTGTTTATTTTATTATTGAGTTTTAAATTTAATCCTCTATCCTCTCTCACATGATGCAGAGCGATAAAATTAAGTAAATATACCATTCAAATAAATAAAGCGATAAAAAGCAACAAAATAAGCCTACTTAATTATTACATAAAAAAATCATCCAATAGCAACTACATAATAATATATATATATATAAATCAGGGTATTCATTTAGGTTGAAAATATTGGTTGCTTTATGCATATTTACAAAAAAAAGACTTTTATCATATTGTGTGAATTTGGGCTAAAAACTGGACATTGGTCCATTTTTATTAAAGAAAATCCAATTAATTAATAAAAATAATTTAAGTGAAATTTTATCATTTAATGCGTAAAAATCATTTGTTACAACTTATTACATCCCCTAAAAATAAATACATCCAAAAATGATATCAAATAAAGAAATAAAAATAAATAATAACTAAATAAAACCAATAAAATAAATGAGTGATAAAATAAAGTGGTTAACCAAGGTAACCGAATGGGCTAGTTGAAGGTGGTGATCAACTCGAGAGCATGATTCCCAGTGCAAAAGCCTCACATAATCTTCCAAGGCAAAAGAATTTATATACTAAAAAAACCACACAGAAAGATAAATAAATTAGTATTTTACAAATACAAAAACAAAACCACAAATTTAAATAGTACAGAATAGAACCACATCATATAGGGCCAAAATTACATAAAATAATGCACAAATGTCATAGACATTGAATGCAAGGGATGCCAAAAATTAGGTAAGGGACACCCATAACAAATGCAACGGATAGGATGAGACAATGGCTTGAAACGTCCCATCTATCGTATGACAGACGGGCATCCATCGAGTCATCTTCCCATCCGTCACCTCTGGATAGAACAAGATGCAAATTTTCCATGGCAGAAATATGCAAAAATCATGTAAAGTGTATTTTAACCCAAAATACACAATTAGTAGACTCTAAATCATGTTAAAACATTGTTATAACATTAAATCATGCATAAAACACATTAAAATCTTTAATTTATAGAATTAAATAAATTAAATAAAAGCTCAAGATAATACAACAATGGAGGAATCTACCATCTAATCATGCCTCTAACATGCTCTTTGATTCATATTTGCATCTCAATAAAATTTAAGCATGCCAATTACACAAACACAACATTTAAACATGTTATATTTACATCAATCAATTACATAATTATGTAAGATAATTTGTAGAGAGAGAAAATATAAATGAGCCTAGAATATTATCCTCAGGAGATATTCTTACTTTGAAACTCTTGTAGTCTAGATCTACTTCGATTCGTGCCTCTTGTTTCTTAGAAAATTTTAATGAAATTTGTTGTGTGTGTGTGTTTTAATAAAAAGAGATTACTAGAGCAAATTCTTAGAGAGAGAGAGAGAGAAATTAAGTTTTCTTGTTCTCTAAAGTGGCTCTGTAAAAAAAGTGATTCCCATCCTTTTAAAACCTTAGATTTTTAGGTTTTATACTTAGGTTAGAGGTAGAGTTGGATTCCAACTCCAACTTTCAAAATCTAGAGATAAATCCCTTTGAAATCTAGATCAAATCTATTTAAAACCACTATCTCCATTTTTGAATTCCAGAAACGTGGAAATTTTAAAATTTAAGCTATGGACGGGTGTCCCTCAACGAGAGGCGATCGTCCCTAAGCATAGAATTTTAGAATTTCCAAAATAGGCCTTTTTTTTATCCTGTATAGGAGAGAGGAAGCCACAAATGGCCACCCTCAGATGATAGATTGACGACCGTCTGTCACCTCTAGAGGTCTAAATCAAGATTTTTATGCATCTTGTTTCAAAACACTTGAAAAACATTTAGAAAATCATAAAAGTATTTAAGAAAGTATAAGAAATTCACAATCGGAGCTTCGAGATTCGAACCTATTGTTTGTAATATGTTGTTTCCTCATCATTGGGTAACCCTAATTTATACTGCCTCAAGTCAAGATGTGTACAGGAATATTGGTTTTCACATACATATTTACAAAAGGGCAAGAGTCCTTGTTAATTTTTGGAAAAAATGAGATGGGTGATCCCAATTTTGATGAAAGTAAGACTCTTTTTTATTGTATGATTTTGGGGTGAAAAGTGGACATTGGTCCATTTTATTTAAAAAATATAAATTAATTAAGAAAACATCATTTAAGTGCTTTTCTTAATTATCGTGCAAAAAATCACTTTTACACTAAATTATTACATCCAAGGAAGAATAATTCTCCTAAAAAACATATTTACCCCGAGGTATCTTCTACAAAGTTGTTTATCATTATATCAAGTTTACATAGAATCAAACTGCACTCAATTATGACTTAAATACAAGGAGCTATGGTTAAAACTTTGGTAACTGTTCAAAATGCCTATACACACAAATAGTTCAATTGTACGATTTTTATGAGTTCCTTAACAACCGAATCAAGCAATGACTTCTTCTAATGAATTGTAGATAATTGAATCTATTTTATCTATAATTTTGAATCACCTCAATCCGAGGTCTACAACTCTAGATATGGACAAAACAAGTAGACTGGTTCATAAGATCCACACCCAGTTTTTCATCAACATTCAAAAACACGATTTTCTCCTATTTAAATCTCTCATTAACCCTAAATAAACTAATAAATTACCATCAAAATTAATTAATCCAAGCATAAATATTGATATCCACACACATGCATGAAGAATAAGTTCCCAAACCTGGACATGCAACTCAAATCTTCTTGAAAATTCTCATTTTTCTCTCACTATCTTCTTCTTTCATGTTCTTAATTTTCTCCTTCTTTTCCTTTCACAATAATTTCATCCATTAACAAAAACTTCCAGCATCTAACCCAATCTACTATTAATCAAAATAAGAAGATGGAGAAGTAGAAGAAGAATTATCAAATTAAGTTAATTACCTTATAGATATACACTAACTTGTTCTTCACATTACTACTTCTAGCCTTGATCCTTGCTAACCATCCATGCATGTAACTTAAAATGAAAGGATTTCACTCAAGTTTAATGGCTGAATTTGCAAGAGAGAATGATAAAATCTGTATTTTTCCATTATCTTTGACTTATATAGTGCTAAGGAAAATATCTCTTTTAGTCCTTAAACCTTTTGCATGTCACAATTTAACCTAGCTAGTCTTTGCATGTTAAACATTAACCCCTCCTTTAATTCCTTTCATACATTGACCTATAAATTTATTCCTTCTCTTAAATCAACCCCTCAATTATTCATTTATTCACATTTGCCCCTAAATATGTCGTATTTACAAATTAACCCCTAAACTAATACTTTGTACTTCAATTACACCCTTGAATATTATTAAACCAACAATAATAATTTAATTATGACCTTATAAAATTCATACCATATAATTTACACATTTATCACATAATTATTGATAATTTAATAACATTTTTGCCCCAATTAGTATCTTAACTCTTAATAATTCACCCAATAATGCTCATTTAGACTTTAATAACATGTAATTGTCCTTAAATTCTAATAGAGCCTATTTTGGGTCCTTACAATTCTCTCCCCCTTAAGGAATTTCGTCCTCGAAATTCATACCTATGTCCTTTGTTCAAATGCATCACTATTAATTCTTAGACTTCTATGTCTAGCACTATAAACTTTCATTCCATACTATCTTGACAACTTTTTCCTTGATGCTTACTTTGACTTAAGTCGCTTCTTTTATAACCCAATCTCCACAAGGAGCAATCTTATCATACAATTACATCATTACTATACTCAACATATATCCTGTTAGTTTTCTTTATCAGTTGGGGCCTGTACATGTAATATGATGCTTGATACTATGTTATGTGTGAATAATGCTTTCGTGCATGCAATAAGATGCAAATACATTTTCTCATGTGTTGTATATGTTTTAGTCCCATCCCATGTATAATGTTTCATCAATTGCCCGTACTCGATAAGGAAACACTGACAGGTATATAGAGCGTCATAATTACACCTCAACTTGAAATCTCAGAACTTTCAACCATATATACTTTAATCAACTAAGCAAAACTCCATCTCATATATTATAATTAAATAATCAATACTTATCCCTCTAACATACCCATTTCATAATCCCATATACCTTTCATATGCACATATTTTGTATTATTCAATTCGGGATTAAGATCCCAAGAAAATACTATCATACATATAGTCCATTTTTGAAACTTCAATCATATACATTTATCCTCATATACAGTTATTCAAGTATATATCTTCATTACCAGATTCTATTGAATCATCTCACTTCAGTCTAACCATAGCAAAATAAGGATATTTGCATTGGCCAACACTCTATAGCTTCCTATGATATCAACTTTAGACACCATCAACTTTAGACACCTATAGCCCAGAAATGGCTAAACCAGCTGCTCTGATACCACTAATTGTAGCACCCTTATCCTATAATCTATACATAACACTTTATCCGTCTCATTACACATGTTTTACTGTGCAACATAAACATATACCAACTATACAGAGAACATAACTCAAACTTAATACCTAAGAGTGCTATACTATTAAAAACTTTTCAATGTACATTAAAGTCTCTTTACAAAATACAACAACTGTTTAACATTTTTACATACAATATCTCTAATACCACAAAATCTTTACTATATACAAAGAGCCCAAAATAAAAGTCTATAATTGTCTCTCTCGTTGACTTGAGTTGGCCATCCAGCTGCAGATATCACCCCAACAACCTACACAGATGAAACACCCGTGCTAAGCTATAAAGCTTAGTGGGGAACTAAAATCATGATAAATGACCACTCACAGTGATCATCAACAAGCACACCATATGCCTCAGTTATAATAAAGCTTGGTTTCAAGAAATGAATAAAGATCCAATAGTTAAATCATATTACAGAAATCACAAAGTTCAACAATAAAAATTTCATTGATACTATAATCATCATATATAATAATGTAAGCTCCAAAGTCCTATGGCTTTAAATTCAAATAATTATCATCTGATTAGCTTTTGAATTGATACTAAACCGTACTAGCATAATTATCCATTATCTTTTTATCTATATTAGTATGTCTTTGATATACACTCATTAGAATTTAATGGCAAATCAACACTTTCAAATACCATGATATCTTTATAATACTACAAGCTTACTTTATATAGCATAAGTTACAAATACAAGCCTATCAATTAAACATAACAATTATACATCATTGCCAAGTTATTCTTATATACCCAGGTTATAGGTCTTAGTTATGCATACATCACACCGTAAATAACAAACACACATTTATGTGAACATATCAATATATTCATAAGAAAACTATTTCAAAAACAATGGTTGTTACCGTCTAACTCTTATAATCTTTAATATGAAATATGCTTATGCAATTATAAAATTGTTGCGTCCATTAAATATTATAATACTCTTTAACCTAATAAAAATTTCTTCATATATCATGCATTGGCATACATCTAGAAAAAGACTTAATTATGATCACAAAGGCATATATATATCATCAATTTAATCAAAGTATTATCATCAATTTAATCAAAGTATTAATATAACGCAAATTCATCAATTAGCAATTAGCATGCATTTTTGATACTAGTAGTATTACTTACATATATTTACTATTGGGCATTCCTATAGATGTAGGTTTTGTATGCAATAAAAGGAATTTCACATGTGGAATAATATGAAGTCAATTAAGAATTTACATGCCTTATCAAACTTTTCTTAACCTTTGACAATAAAGCCTGCACTATTCTAAAGAGGTGGATAATGGGGTATACGGTAGTATCCGAAGGTACAAAACTATTGATTATAATGGTGGCACTTGAAGGTACAAATAAGATACCCAAAGGTATTAAACGATGATCCCTTGTAGGGATAAAACTGTATGATAAATCGGTGGACCCAAACGGGATCAATCAAATAACATGGACCGGTCAAGCGGACCCAAATGGGGTCGGCTAAAGCCCACACGAGGGTTGTTTAAATTAACTTTAACTTTTAAACCTAAACAGGGTCACTATACTTTTAAATTCAAGTGGACCTAAAGAGGTCAAAATGTTCAAAAGCAGCTGCAAGGTACCCTTATAGGCATGCCTATCTATCCACTTCCTAGACTCAACGCAGGCAGTAAAATCTCTTTACGTTATCTTTTCTTTATTCATTCTTATACATGTATACTCTTATATAACTATGTACAAGGTAATCATATACATGCTCACGTATAACTTTCTGTAAACATGTGATCATATGCACAATTCGGTATTACTATTTTGTACTTGTAATCCCTTCAAATCAAGTAGCTATTTTACATATGTAATATGATGATGCATAACATCATGCTCTATTGAGTTCCTTTAATCAATGATGTGTATGATCATGCTCACAACAGGTTAACCTATATGCATACATACATGTATGACTATAAATATATATATACACACACACACAATCACACTCAAGTATCAAATCAAGAAACTGTAATTATATAATACTGTAATCATTTACCTTAACATATTATTCAGTAGACAAAAGCATATAGGCATCATCATATTCATTAAAATAAGTAATTATCCATATGCTGGTTCATGGTCTTGTTGCATACTATATTTCCTAAACTTTTATACACTTATAGCTTTAGTTTAATAATATTATCGTAGCTTTTTGTCGTATACATATATCATCTAACACCATAGTCATGTATAAATTTACAATACCACTATTATTACCTATAATTATACAACCAGCAATATCATCATTTTATGATCAAATTACTATAAAAATATTATATTATTATTATTACATGTAGTACATTTATACATCAAAGAATTAGGTTATAGTGAATAAGATAGACAGATTTTCAGTTCTGTTTAACATTTTAATTTTGCCATGCTAAATGGCCGAATTAACCAAATTGGACTTTTAAATAATGATATTTTATATCACTAGTTTCTCATGCTTCAAATACCAGTCAAATAGGTCCATTAAATTAGGAGTTATAACCCAAACATTACAGACTGTCCAAGAGTGCATTTTTTTTAAAACAGTTTGTATGACCATATTGAAAAATTCGTGGAACAAAATAAGTACAGAATTGAACTAAAATTTATTCATAAGAGTTGTACTCATGTAAGTCTATTTTAACTGAAATTTTTTCCCATAGCATTTTGAGTTTTCTATCATGAGTTATAAGAAAAATACTACAAGCTGTTTGTTAACACTAGACAACAGTTCACAATAACAAAATCAGTTTTAGTTACTAATTAGAAAATTCATAGAAGAAAATTTGTACAGATTTAAGCCAACCTTCCTCCACAAAAATTGTTCTCCTATAAGTCTATTTTATCCAGGATTTTTCCTCATAGGATTTAGATATCTCTATCAAACATTATTTCAAAAATACTGGAACCTGCTCTCTACAACTAGACAGCATCTCACTACGAATTTCAAGTAAAAATTAAAAATACTTAGGGACAGAATCACATTTAGGTTTCTACTACAAAACTATGAATCCATGTCTTAAGTTTAATTAGCAATTGGAATTTCCCAAATTGGAGCCATAAAACTCGAGATATCCATAAAATTCCAAAACTGGTTTATAGAAACTTAACCCAGAATTTCAAATTCATTAACTTTTCTTCTTTCAACTTTGATTTGCATGCTTTCGATTCATCTCTTCCATAAACCAAATATTATGATAACACAATCAATATCATCATATTCATGCAAAATAAAACACTTGCAAAACTGATTTTACACTTTATTAATTACTGTTTCTATTAACAGTGCTGTGTATAGGTCTGGAATTAAGCTAAAATTTGACAAGCTTAAGGACATAATTAGGCTTTACTTTCTTCATGAAAAGTATAGGTTTAGAAGTCTATTTTTCCCAGAATTTAATCTCATAGTATTTTGTTCACTACACAAGGAGATATATCATATTTCCCACAATCTGTTCCAGAACCGAGAATAACAGCTCACTACAAATTCAAGTGAATATTTGGATAGCATACAAACATATTTAGCCCTAGGTATCTTCTACAAAGTTGTTTACATTATATCAAGTTTACATAGAATCAAACTTCACTAATTATGACTTAAATACAAGGAGCTATGGTTAAAACTTTGGTAACTGTTCAAAATGCCTATACACACAAATAGTTCACTTGTACGATTTTTATGAGTTCCTTAACAACAGAATCAAGCAATGAATTCTTCTAATGAATTGTAGATAATTGAATCTAGTTTATCTTGAATTTTGAATCACCTCAATCCGAGGTCTACAACTCTAGATATGGACAAAACAAGCAGACTGGTTCACAAGATCCACACTCAGTTTTTCATCAACATTCAAAAACACGATTTTCTCCTATTTAAATCTCTCATTAACCCTAAATAAACTAATAAATTACCATCAAAATTAATTAATCCAAGCATAAACATTGATATCCACACACATGCATGAAGAATAAGTTCCCAAACCTGGACATGCAACTCAAATCTTCTTGAAAATTCTCATTTTTCTCTCACTATCTTCTTCTTTCATGTTCTTAATTTTCTCCTTCTTTTCCTTTCACAATAATTTCATCCATTAACAAAAACTTCCAGCATCTAACCCAATCTACTATTAATCAAAATAAGAAGATGGAGAAGTAGAAGAAGAATTATCAAATTAAGTTAATTACCTTGTAGATATACACTAACTTGTTCTTCACATTACTACTTCTAGCCTTGATCCTTGCTAACCATCCATGCATGTAACTTAAAATGAAAGGATTTCACTCAAGTTTAATGGCTGAATTTGCAAGAGAGAATGATAAAATCTGTATTTTTCCATTATCTTTGACTTATATAGTGCTAAGGAAAATATCTCTTTTAGTCCTTAAACCTTTTGCATGTCACAATTTAACCTAGCTAGTCTTTGCATGTTAAACATTAACCCCTCCTTTAATTCCTTTCATACATTGACCTATAAATTTATTCCTTCTCTTAAATCAACCCCTCAATTATTCATTTATTCACATTTGCCCATAAATATGCCGTATTTACAAATTAACCCCTAAACTAATACTTTGTACTTCAATTACACCCTTGAATATTATTAAACCAACAATAATAATTTAATTATGACCTTATAAAATTCATACCATATAATTTACACATTTATCACATAATTATTGATAACTTAATAACATTTTTGCCCCAATTAGTATCTTAACTCTTAATAATTCACCCAATAATGTTCAATTAGACTTTAATAACATGTAATTGTCCTTAAATTCTAATAGAGCCTATTTTGGGTCCTTATAGTAAGAATCCCTTCTAAAACACTAATTTTTTCTTTAATTATGTGGGGAAGAGTTGGAGATCAACTATAACTCTAATTCTCTAGAATAGGAAGGTTTAGGCCCCCAAAATCTGGCTTAGATCAAATCCTTAAAATCTGATCATTATCCAGGATTTCAAAATTGAAAAATGTGGAAAATTTGGAAATAGCCCATATACGGATGATAGATGGCCGCCTATCATGTGATTTCCTAAAACTATAAAAAATGCCCCTAAATTTGACTTGGACTAAAGGAAGATAGCCATAGATGGCCATCCCTCTATAATAGATGACCATCTGTCATTGTTACAAGTCCAAACTCAAGGTTTTTGAAATTCTTTTCAAAACTCTTGGAAAATCAATTTGGAAAACCACAAAAACATTTATAAAAATGTGGAAATAAAGGTCGAAGCTTCAAAATTTTTGTTCTTTATTAGAAATATAATTGATTCCTCATCATCGAGTAACTTTGATCTAGGCTATCTTGGGTTATAGTGTCTACACTTACCATCATTTGCACATACCCATCATTTAATTAGCTACTGAAAAATGAAATGCCCCTCATGAGGGACTTAACATGTTATGCATTGAGCATATTTTGGGAACATAAGATTGGTTTTCCTTGATGTGAATTTGTTGTTTATACATGGATATATGGAATTTGGAGGTTTGTGAAGTGGTATATATACACCTTATAAAAAGTCCATTTCTTTTGTTATTTCAGATTTGGTATGGAACCGAATTCTAGAAGTGTTGGAGAGAAGGAAGTGGAGAGTCATGCCTCTACCATTATTAAGGGTACTGCTAGAATAAACTCCTTAATATAGACTCCTCTTTTCCACCTATACCAAAAACCCAAATAGAGTTCTATCAATTGATGATTGAGGCTTTTAGGAGGATGATGGAGGCAATGCCTATTACCAACCTCAATCACCACCTCCTCCACAAAGGGGTAATTTTGAAAAAAACGAAAAAGTTAGGAGCAACTTATTTTTATGGTGATGTAACCATCACACCTCAAATGGAAAAAGAATGGCTCCAAAAGATAAAAAGGATATTTGATCATATGAAAATTGCTTACGAGGATAAACTAGATCGTGTAGTCTTTTTCTTACATGGGTAGGCTCATGAGTGTTGGCTAGCTATTTCAATAAATATAATTGATTCGGGTCCCACTTTAGACTTTTTTTAGACCAATTTGAGAAGAGATATATTGGGGTCCAATATAAGAAGGCTACAGAGAGAGATTTCCTTTATCTTAGATAGGGGGGTAAGACGGTGACTAAGTATTTGAGGTAAATTGATAGATTAAGCCATTATGCTCTTGAATTAGTGGCTACAAAGGAAATGAAGCTTCAAAGATTCAAGGATGGGTTGCACACTAAAATTAAACACAACCTAGTTGGTCTCAAATTTACAGATCTAAGCGAGATGGTAGAGGCAGCTCTTGAGATTAAAGCAGTGGAAGTAGAAGAGCAGAATAAAAATATCAGGAGATAGTAAAGAGAGGCCAAGGGCAAAGGTAGTCTGGCTCAGCTAGCAATCTTAGTAAGAGATACAAGGGATCCTAGGCTTTAGTACAATCACAAACTCATTCCTAGAGACAGACTTAGAGTCAAAAATCTTCAGCTTGATTCAGTCAGTAAACCACTTTTATTGCCACTACACCTGGGGGGTGCTAGTAGAAGGAATCCTTTATGAAATCATTATGGGAGGTGACATTCTAAAGAGTGCTAGCAGAAGATAGGAACTTGCTATAAGCATGGTTCTAAGGTTAATTTTGTTATAGATTGTCCTAGATCTCAGACTTTGATAGCTCCTCAGACTAGAGAACCTGCTACTAATCAAGGAGGTAGAGGTAGAGGTAGAGGTGATGCCATGGGAACTATCCATCACAGAAATCTTTCATAGATAGCTATGGGATTAGAGGCTAGAGTTTCAGAATGCTCTTATGCCATTAGAGCACAGGAGTAGTTGGATTCACCAGATGTTATTATTGGTAAATTTTCTTTCTTTAACCATGATGTTTTTGCATTAGTGGATCCTGGCTCCACATATTCATACATATGCACCACAGTAGCTCATGAAAGGAGTTTAAATGCTAAAAAAATAGAACATGAAATCCTTATAATTAATCCTTTAGGGCATAGTGTAATAATAGATAATGTATATAAAGATTGCCCAATTCAAGTACAAAATCACACCTTTCTAGCTAACTTGATTGAATTTCCATTCCATGAGTTTGATGTGATTCTTAGAATAGATTGGTTGTATGCACATCAAGTGATGGTGGATTGCCATCTTAAATGGATTTCACTTAAAATCGACAACCAAATCTAGGAGAATGCCGAGAAAGGGGTATGAAACCTACCTAACCCGCATTCTTGAAATTAAAAAGGAAGAACAAAAAATCAAAGACATTCCTAAAATGTGCAATTTCCAGGACTTATTTCTGTATAAACAACTAGGATTACCCCAAGAATAAGAGATTGAATTTTCCATTGAAGTTTTACCTAGTACAGCACCTGTATCAATTGCACCTTATAGGATGGCACCCACTGAATTTAAAGTGTAATACCATCATAAGTGGAAATTTGTTTACGTTATTGCAACTTATTCTCATTTTATTATGTACAATTCAAAACTACGCTCATAAGTTGTTAACGTTGATTAGTTATGTGCCAATTTGATTATCATTGCAAAATCACTATTCATTTGGTAAAAAAATCACTATTCATTTGGTAGAATTTCCTGTAGCATAAAAGCTATAATATTAACATATCCTTTTGGCAAAAGTTCAAAAAGAAAACTCCTAAATATTCAACCTCCAACTCCAATACTCCAGGCAACAACGTAACACTTCTATAACTCATCACATCTAACTAATCACAAGTCATCAATACCATCACATACACAAACATTTATAGTGCATATATCATCTATTAAATACATATACATGCCATAATATATTAGTGTCACAGTTGCATTACTTATACATAACCTTAATCCAAAAAGTAATATATATACATAATATATCAAGCATTACTTCCAAAATCAACTCCTTTCTCCAATTGTCTTGTGTCCTTAAAGTTGAGTACCTATCCCCATGCGCAGCAAATAACTATACTCTAAGCATAAACCTTAGTGTTGGATACTCAACTAACAAATTTCACTATAATACAAAATTTTTAATTTTAACGAAATACTACTTATCTTTATTCTACTATAACTAATTTGCCGAATAAATATATTTAATAAGACTTCATTTCATTTATTTAATTAATTATCGTTAACTATGTCTAATTTTATTATTTTCTATTAGTAAATGAAATTAACTACTTCAATTTCATATATATTCATTATCTTTCCAAATTTCCACTTTTATTCTTAAGTTAGGATGAAATTACATTTTTACTCTTAATATACTTATCTTTTACAGAAATTACATATATGTCCTCATCTTTTACGAAAATGACATTTATGTGCTTTCTTTAACCAAAATGACATACATGTCCCAATTTTTACCATAATTACCATTTTATCCTGAGTTTCTCCTTTTAAGTACTTTTCACCATGTTTTTACATTTTTACCCCATAAATTACATTTTCTTTCATCTTTAGTCTTGAAATTCATTTCTTTAACCAAAATTACAATTTAGTCCTTGTTTTTATAACATTTTCACTAAACTATAATTTTGCCCTCTATTTACTAAATTTATTATATAATTCCAATTTTACCCTTCCTAACCACATTTTCATTAATTTTTGACCATTTTACCATTTAATAACCATTTAATTATATTTCTTCCATTTTAATTATAGATTGCATCTTTACTTATTCTTTACCATTTTCTTTCATTTTTCATCACATACTCATTATCTTAGTTTTACCCCTAGCAGTTTAAGGTAGAAATGAAACACTCAAATTGAATATGCGGGACATGGACCCCACAAGTCCCAAACTATATATTTCTCATTTCTATTTCTCTTTCTCATTCTTTTTTCATTTCCATGGTGTGGGACCACCTTTGGCCTACTATTGCGAGCCGTCATGACTTGCTACCTTAGTAAGTGCCCCTATGGCTAGCCAATTATACCCTATACTTTTGTTTTCACTTTTAAATACTAACGACAAAACTATTTCATATTATTTACATAAAGTAAGCATTATATTCACATATTTGTACATTCTCACATCAATATCCATTAAATTTCATACAATGCACATCATTCTCAATCAATTATTATATACCTTTATTTCCATACATTAAATCATCATAATCACCTTACATTACCCAAGCATACCATTTGACCATGCATAATTACTTGCCTTCCAAAATTCTTTTCATGTCATTTTTAATTCTCATCATGTTCTTAAAGTCTAAATTACATATATCTAACATTGTTTCATAATTTCCACCACATATTCTTTCATAATACCATACTTCATCATTTGGCATCTATTAGGTCAAGTATACACATTTTCATTTAATTCTCAAAACTCATTCTAACTATGCTTTTCATCCATATTAAACTTTATTCTAACCTTAAATAAATTTAATTCCTTATGTAACCGTAATTTCATATACTTATATAATAGGTTACATAACCAATGTATTATCTCTAACCATAATTTCATGCCTTTAACATCATATTTCTCATCAATTATCATTTAATTACATGAATTTACCATAAATTTGAATATAGTTCACATTACACAATTTTTCTCTAAGTGACATAATAGGTTTCTAAGCCATTTTCACACTTCTATTCATTCTTTTATGTAATTTTTCATGCCAATACAATTTTTTAACATTCAATTTTATTGTTCTACCTTTAATTTGAATTTAGACATAATATACACTAAAACCCTAAATTACATAAATTAGGTTTTTCATGAAATTAGCTAGTTTATGTATCCATATACCTTAATTCACTTGATTTCCTTCACTTTCTCTTTCTTTCCAATTTTTTTCCTTTTTCTCCCTCCTCCTTTTGTTCACCTAAACCGAATTGGAAATAAAATATACTTATGAAATTCTCTTCAATTTTCCACCTAAAATTATAAGAAAACACTAACCTACTAAATTTTCTAATTAATTTTAACAAAGTACATAAATTTACCTACTTTATGGATTTTTTCTGACTAAAATCTAATACTTTCCTAACTTGATTTTGCTCCAAACTTATTTCTAACGTTAATAGGATGATATATTTGAAATCTAGATGAAATTTAAGGTAGGATTATGATGGAAAATGAAAGCTTGAAGAAAACTATGGTGGAATAAATGCTTTGGAAAGAATTCGACCACTTAGGAAAGTTAGGAAAGATGGTTGAAATTTTAGAGAGGTTTAGGGAGATTTTTCCACTCCTCTATTTTGTCTTTTAGTGGATTAGAACAAATGGCCAAGATTAAATCACTAAATATTTACTCTAATGGTTTTATATTTAACCACTTGTCATCCTTTCATTGGCTAGTTGTTTTAATTATTATTTCACCACCAAAATAATTCTAAAATTATATAAAAATATTAACTAAGTCATGTTTACAATTTTGTGTCAATCCAAATTCTTTTCAATATAATTTTAGCTCCGGAGGCAAAGTTCACCAATCTAAAATCTAAAAATTAAAAGTTATCAGAAAAATTATTTTTCACTCCCATATATTAATTAGAATTATTTCAAGTAGGACCATACTAGCAGAATAATTTTTGGAGGTTTGTAGCATATTTTCAGGCCGATCACTACAAGCAAATTCTCAAATACCGATGACAAATTTTTCGTAGGCAATTACCGACGAAAAAATATTTTTCGTAGGGAAAAATGTCTGAAAATACATATTTTATGACAAAATAATAAATCCGTCGTAAATAATGGAGGGAAATTTGCTGCCCAAATTTACCAACGGAATTTAGTGACGGATTTGTTAAAATCCATTGTAAATTTAGCGCCAATATTTCGCAGCTAAAATTTCACACAAAATTTACTGACGAAATTATTTTATGTAGGTAAATTATTGATGAAATCAACCTTTCGTAGGTAAATTACCGACGGAATAGTATTTATGTGGGGAAATTCCCTACGAAATTAATATTTTGAAGGTAAATTACCGACAAAAAATTATTCCGTTGGTAATTTACCTACGAAACCATAATTGCGTAGAGAATGTCCTACTGAAATACGATTCCGTATGTAAATTCCCTACGAAATTATGTTTTCGTAGGTAAATTACCGATAGAATATTCCGTCGGTAATTTACCTACGGAAACATAATTCCATAGGGAATTTAAAAAAATTGAAAATTAATTTTTATTCTTTGACTTTAATTTAAAATCATGAAATTATAAATTTTAGTTTAAGTCACTTAATTAATTAAATTATAAGTTAATCTAAACTAAATTCATGTAAATTTTTATTTAATGACTATATTAATAATAAATTTTTATCTAAATAATTTAACCTATAAACACGTAATTATTATGAAATTTTCTTGTTTTTTTTCTAGAAATCAGTACATAAAGTCGGTTGAAAATTTCTTTTCTTATAAACTTTGATAATGAAATGACTGATTATTATTATTATTATTAATTAAAGTGACTTAATTAGTCACTTTAATTAATATGTTTTTTTTTCTAGAAATAAGTACATATTATTATTATTATTATTATTATTAATTAAAGCCACTAATATATAGTTGCCACATAGAAAGTAAAAGTTCTGTTTTTTGACAAATTTAAAAGTAGATGGTTATTTCAACAGTATAAAAAGTTGAGTTAATTTTTTGAAACAATTTATAAAGCTATCTTATGTATTAGATTTTGTTATTTTAATTGCATTTTCTACTTTAATGTGTGTGATCTAATTATAATTTATATTTACAAGTTTAGAAAATTATATGATTGCTCGAAAAATTAAAAAGTTTTAAATGAAATATCGAGATACATTTACGAGACTGTGCATGTTTTAGGTGTAATTATGACAGTACCACAATTTATTCGATCATGGGCTGAATTTAATCAAGTCATTTTCAAGTAATTAACCCTAATGAAAAACATGGGGTAACCATGGCTGATCCACAGTTGACTTTTTATTTATATTTTTGAAAATCTGCTTATACATGCAAATACTCGAATGGATAAAAGACTCGTTAGCAAGTTGAAAAAGAATACCAATTCATATCTTGGGTCAAAAAACAAGGGCAATTTAGTAATTTTATAAACTAGGGTTTCACTTCCCATTTATAAAACATTTTTATTAGATCTGGGTTGGTGTGTGTGGTGGGTGACTCTATCTGTGTCGGTTCGATTCCTCTAATTTCTCCTCTACATACTCACTCAGATCTGGGTTAGTTTTCCTCAATCAATTTTTTGATCATTACCCATTTCGATTCAGGCTTTCAGGTTTGTTTTAGATCTCATTTCTAGCTAGTAAAAATGTTAGATCCAAGTGAGAAAGTGAATGAGCTTCATTTTCTTCTTCAATTTGATATGTGAACTTAGGTATTCATTCGAATCTTAGCTAATTAAAGTTTGTTTATCTCTCTCTTGTAGGGATCAGAGCTGGAGGTGTCACATCCCGAATTTGGGTTGACCGAAAATAATCTCTAATTCGTGAATAATATTTTGGATTTGGGTAAGTAAGAGTATAAATTTAATGAGAATTTACTTTAGCTTATGAATTATTTATATTTTAAGTAAAAGATATTAACCCACAATAAGAAATTAAAATAAATATATATAAATATATATACATATAATAATAATAATAATAATAATAATAATAATAATAATAAGAGTAAAATATCTTGGTAGGTTTATAAAGTTTCTAGAATTAGTGGGGTCACATATACAAAAAGATAAAAATAATAATAATAAAAAAGTGGCTTAGAAATTTTGGGATTTATAATAACATTTGTGTGGCCATTAAGAAAAAGAAAGAATAAGAGGTAGGATACGAAAAAAAGAGAGAGAGAGAAGTCTTTATATTTGGATCTCATAAATGTTTAGAAGAAATAAAAAATGAGAAAGGGAACGGGAAGAGCAGGGAGGCATTGGACAGATCCTTCCGCCATTCAGGGGTGTAGTGCATCGTCAGCGGTCACCACGTCGATGCCACTCCCTGGGCATCCGTTCGTACCAGTCACAACATCCTGCTGTTTTCCTTTCCTTCCCCGTTCTTTTCCCGAGCTGCCACTTCTTTCCCTCCATTCCAACGAGCCACGTTAACAGTCAGCGTCACCACCACCATCGGACCACTCCGAATGGCAAGGTGTATCTTTTTGTGCCTTTCATCGCTTCTCACTCGTCGGCAATTGGTAGATCGAAGAGGAGAATCCACCGATGATTTTTACGAGATTCTAGCCAATCATGGCAGCGTTAGAGTGCGTGACCACAGAAAATGGAATCGGAGGATCCCGATCTATAGAGTTGTAGTGTCAAACCGTCACCGACGGAGCTCTGGCGAAGCTCCAACGACGGTCCGGTGAGTACATAATAACTGGAATGATAAAAAAAATGCAAAAATTGACGTTATGGTACATGACCACCAAATTTATTTCCCTTTCAATTATTTAAAACTTAATTCAAATTTTTATTAAAATTGTTATTATTTTACTCAAATATGTTTGAATGTGTATGTTGTTATATGTTGGGTCTAGAAATTGATTGTAAGAAGTAATATGCATGATTTTGAGAGAATGGAAGTTTTTATAAATTAAGCCTTTTAAATTGTTCTCAGTGTAGTTGATTGTAAATTATAAAGCTATAATGTAAGGTATTTGGTTGCCTTGAATTAAATAAGTTGATTAATTATAAAAGAGGAATGGTGAAATTGTTTTAAGATATTAAATGAAATATTCATGTTTAATTGGTGGTTTTATTCTTTGAGCTGTGTTTTCTGTCTAATGGAGTAAATTAAGATGTATTGGTGTGTTGGAAGGGTAATTAATTAAACAGCGATCTTAACACTAGTAAGAAATAACTTAAATCCTGGTAAAATTTTAGTTAATTTCATGGATAAACTAAAACCTTTCTTAATAAGAATAAATAGGTTTGCATTTAAATATGGAAATCTACCAAAATTTGAGTTAGGAGTAAATATAAATAGATGTTATAATTTAGATTTGAATGGTAAAAAAAAGTGTCATAGTGAATATGCAAGTAAGAGTTTATGTGTATGCATAATTGACATTATTAGTTGGTAATAAATATTTGAATTTTCAATTCATAACTCCTCTTGTTGTAAAAATTTGTGGTATTAAACCAAGGATTTAAGTTCTGGCTTATATATTTATGTTGAACAACTACCAGAATTAATATATTTTGAATAAACTTTAAAAGCTAATCGGATTATAGAATTAGAGATAGATTTATCATTATTGATTAATCTATGAAAAGAGAGAAAAGTTGATAGTGATAACTAATTAGTCCTCTTCTTCTTGTTATGTTTTGTGTTTACTAGTAGGTTATTGCTATTTTACTGATTTTACATTCATCAATTATTGAATATAATCAATATTTTATGGCTATGGCTATGGTTATGGTTAGATCCTAATGATAATTCTGGTTGTGTTCCCCTTCATAATTCTAGTAATCTTATGTCTTAGATGGCCTTGTCGTGGGTCTAACTGTCTATATTTATTTTTTTTAAAAAAAACTTTTTATTGAATAATAATGAATTGGTTAAGTTGATTTCTTAACATTATTCCATTTACTTTTCTAAGCTTAGATGCCCATTTCTTTTTTCTTTTTATGATTTTGTTAGTTGATTCGATCAAAGCTGCATCTTGGTGCTTCTTAGTGCTCTCCAGTTTTAATTTCAATTTTCTGGATTTGTTTATGATATTCTTGCAGATCTCCAAAGCTTAGATCTCCAAAACTAACTATACATTGTTGTTAGTATCTTAAAATTTACACTTCTAACTAAGAAAACCTTGTGATATCTATTTGTATTTTAGTAAACTTAATGGAGGATGTGGTATGCATTGGAACAACACAAAAGATCTTTAAGAAATATGTCAAGCATTTGACTCAAAAATTGTTTGTAGGAAGTACGAGGACAGTAAAAATACAATGTTTATGGCCTGATTTATTTTGAAAATTGAAATCTTGAACTGTGAATTTGTTTTGATAAGCTTCTATTTTCTTCCAGCTTTCTGCTTTGCTATCAACTATTAACCTTAAAATCCAAGAAGCACATGTATTCTCAACAACGGATGGCTACTCTTTGGATGTATTTGTGGTGGATGGATGGCCTGTTGAGGTATTTGTGACTTAATATTAATGTATATATTACTTTTTAGTTTGCTCTGTCATTTGAGATTCATACACTAATTATTTTATGAAACCGTTCTTTTTTATTTTTATTTTTATTTTTATTTTTTTCTTTTTTTATTTTTGTGTTAGATTTCCTATGAAAAATCCTGGGATTGTGCTTAAAATTGAGTGAAACAATTAAATTAATTAAGTGAAATAATTAAATTAATTAAAGTAAAAACTTAAAACTTATTGCCTTTGATGAACTTCATGTTTCTGTTTCCTTCCAATTTTAAAATCTATTCTATTTATATACAAAATTAGTAGCCCCATCTGTTGCCTCAATCATTTCCAAAATAAAAATTCTTTAAGAGCTATCTTGTAAATTTAAACATTAAATTACAAATTTATTGTCTATCTTCTCATATCCTCTCTTCTTATATCTGGTTCTCCAAATTATTCTCTTGCCTTCTATTCCATTTCTCCCTTCCTGTTTGATTTAATTAGTAGATCCTAGCATTTGTTTCTATATTCATACTTATCAACTAGCATGTGTTTGCACCTCACAGCTAGTTTCTTAACACATTGTCACTGTAATATATCTCTCTAGTTGATATTATCCTTTCTCTAATTCTTAATGTGGATAGCTCACTTCTTGGTTGTTTATCTGACTTTAACTTATACATTTTAAAAATTTAAGGTCCATGGAGACCGTCATCAACCAACATGGTCTTGATATCAAGTCATTGATGTCATCACGCCTTCCTTTTATAGGTGGAACTCAAATTGGGGACTCTACAGGTAAAAGTGATAGCCATCCCATTTTTAATTAGTTAATCTGTTCGATTTTTTGTGTCCTAGAGGATAATGATATGTTTGCTAGATATTTCTTAAAATTTGTTTTATTATTTATTTGTTTGTTCTAATATGATAAATTGCATTGTAGATCTTCATTTCTTTGTAATTTTAGTATGAACGTAATATCAATTATTTAAAAAAAATTAAAACTTATTTTTTTTATTTGCTATGTTCATGATGAAGAGTACTATATATTAATTTGGTTATATATATATATATATATGGGTACCCAGCATCGGAGTAAATCCCCAGCTTCAAGCCTTTAGCATAAACATAATATGCCAATGCCTTTATTCCTGGGGCAAATGTCGAAGCTTTAGGATCTAAGTTTCCCCGCAAGAGATAATTTTTATACTGATTAATCAGATGAATTTACTCAGGAAATCAATATAATATATTATAGAGTGACCTGAGAGTCTCTGCTCAGTTTAGTCCAGAAATCATCTAAGAAAAAGGATAAATCAGTCAGTTAGGAGGCTGCAATTGCTATAGCATCGCTCAGTTAAATCTTGGATATAGGTCCTTAAAGGCCAATTGGAAATCAAGTCGGCCCTTTCTTTCTTAATGGACCGAATTCCCAAATTTAAGAGGCATGCATCTCATTCTTGAAGCCCAATTAACTCAAACATTACATTACCCTTTTCTTTTTTTATTAAGAAAACAGGAAGAAAGGCAATTTAGGTAACCTAAATTTTTCCATCTTAATTTACCTTTCAAATTTCTATAATTTGACTAGAGTCAAAATTCCACGTGAAAAATATTAATATTTTATATTAAGTCATATCAGATAATTATTATTACATTAATTACTAACAATTATTTAACATTTATGACTTTATTCAAAAATATCATATAAGCACTTTGAGCTCCATCAAATTAATTATCTAAGTTCATATATTGATTTTTTTTGAAATATTTATTTTAATATACTAGCTCGAATTTAAGAGTTTTTTTATATTGAAAATTTTGATGCTTTTCTTTTGAAGTGACTGAAGTTAGGCAGGTGTCCTATGCAGCAAATGAGGCCAAAATTTTGTAAGTTTGTTTTGTTCTTATTTTATCTTTAATGAAACAGATTGAATAGTCAAGTCTAAGTAGGGCAATGCCTGATCTTTCTTTTAAGCATGCTTCTTTTAGACAATGCATAATATCTATCAAGTTAGTGTTTAATTCAATTTACATGTTTTTATATGTATATAGTTATGATGATAATGTCATATTTTTAAGAAGATTGAATCATAGCATTGATATTTTAAAGGTTAGATATTTTAAGAATATTTGATAAAATTTTGTTAGATAATTGTTATTTCATTGTCTTAAATTTTGATGGGGTGGGTTTTGATAAAGTTTAGAGCAGGAAACTGATTGCTAGTGCCTATGATGCTACTTGCTACTTTGTTCCCATAGAAATTACTTATATAAAGTTAATAACTTACCTGGTCTTGGTCTTTTGCTATGAATTTAGGGATTTGAGTTAACATTCTTTTGGTTTGTACTTTCGATTTTGTAATGGAAATTCTGACTTAGTTTTATTGATTAAATTTGTCTCTTTAAATAGAGGTTATAAGATTAAGAATATCTAATAATATAGAAATTATATTTTAACCAGGAATTATAGATTCATTCTGATCAGGAAATAAATTGCTGATCAGGAATTAAAAATTCCGTAGGCAAATTTAATTTCGTCGGTAAATTTGCCTACGGAATATAGTAGACCATAGGAAAATTTGCCTATGGAGTTATAATTTCATCGATAAAGTTGCCTACAAAATTTTAATTTTGTCCGTAAATTTGGGAAATTATGATAATTTTTTGGTCTACCCTTCCCAATGGAATTAACGACGGATGATGTATTCTGTCGGTAAATTTACCTACGAAAATATTTTCGTCGGCAAAAGTGCCAACAACCAATTCTCTAATGCCACTTTTCGTCGCTAAATTCCGTCAGCATTTTCATTTTCCTATGGAAATTTACTCATTTTCGTCGGGAAACTAGATTTTTCTTATAGTGGATCAAATTTTGGTCAAACCCTAAATATGATCCTAAATTTTTTTTCTCTATTTGGTTTGAAGGCCTATTTGATCTAAATTTGACCTCAAATTATACCACCACACTTATGATAAATTTTTCTTTCCAATGGTGATAAAAAATTTCTATAGGCCCCAAGTGGCACTAGCCACTTTGGTGTCACCCAATATCACTATTCATCCCAAAAAGTACAATTTTGATGACCTATATAGTAAGGGCATCACATTTCTCCCCCTAATAATTAAAATTTCATCCTTAAAATTTACCTGAATTGAATAACTAAAGGTACTGTGATCTCATCATTTCTTCTGGCTACCATGTGGCTTTCTCGATATTTTTGCGAGTCTACGGTACTTTCACCAAAAGGTATTTGCTTATTTCTTGGCTGTCTAACCTCCCTGCCAATAATTCTTATTGGTTCCTCATCATATGATAAATCTGGTCTTAGCTACACTTTTTTAAGACTAATAATATATGCTGGATTGAATCGATATCGTCGTAGCATCGAAGCATAAAAAACATCATGGATCCTTTCCAGCTCAGGTGTCAACTTCAACCTATAGGCTGCTGGTCCCACGCATTGTATTACTTCATATGGACCGATAAACCTAGGACTTAATTTTCCTTTCTCGACAAATCTCAAAATTTTCATCCAAAGAGATACCTTCAGGAAAACTTTTTTCCCCACTTTAAACTCTATTTCCTTCCTTTTTAAATTTGCATACGATTTCTAGCGGTTAGAAGCAACTTTCAAGTTATCTTTGATAGTCTGTACTTTTTCTTTAGTTTTATTTTATTAAATATGGTCCCACTAGCTTATTTTCATTGAGTTCAGTCCAACATAATGGTATTCTGCATTTTCTCCTATATAGAGCTTCATAGGGTGGCATTTTAATGCTGACTTAATAACTATTATTATAAGCAAATTCAACTAACGGAAGATACCATTCCCAACTGCTTCCAAACTCTAAAATATAGCCTCTTAACATGTCTTCTAACATCTGTATAACTCTCTTTAATTGCCCATCTATTTGTAGTTAAAAGGCAGTACTATAATGGAGTTTAGTACCCAATGCTTCTTGCAATTTCATCCAAAACCTTATAGTAAAATGGAGATCTCTATTTGAAATGGTGAAAGAGGAAACTCCATAAAGTCAAACAATCTCATTGATGTATATTTCTACTAATTTTGTCAATGGATAATCAAGTTTCATAGGTAGAAAATAAGCAAACTTTGGTAATCTACCAACAATCACCCAGATAGAGTTATGCTGTCTCCTAGTGAGGTGTAATTCAGTGATAAAATTTATAGTGATCCCATCCCACTTCCATTTAGGTATAGCAAGGGGTTGCAATAATCTAGAAGGAACCTAGTGTTCTGCCTTCACTTGTTGGCATATTAAGCATTTGACAAAAAAAATTGCTATATCCCACTTCATGCCCGTCCACCAATAATGGGTTTTTAAATCCTCATACATCTTGGTTCTACTTGGATCTATAGCAAGTATGCTATTGTGAGCTTCTGTCATAATGTTCTTTTCAATTCTGTATTATTGGATACTCAAATTCTCCCTTTGTAGTATAAACATTCATCACTTCTTAAGGAGTAATTATCATCCTTCTTTTCATAAATGTGATCAATAGTGGAAGCTAATCATTTATCTTATCTTTGGGCAGATTTAACTTGCTATAGAAGGTCAGGTCTAGCCTGTATTTTGCTTATAATTGCTCCATTTTATGCCATAGCTAACCCAACATTTATAGCCCTCAAGGTTATTTAAACAACATTACATTACTACTTTATTATATCATAGGGAAAGAAATTCATCATTGAAGTCAATTTATTACCTGTCATAATCTTTCGACTAAGTGCATCGGTTGCTACATTTGCCTTGCCAAGTTGATAATTGATGAGGCAATCATAGTCTTTGATAAGTTCTAACCATCACCTCTATCTTAAGTAAGCTCTTTATGAGTGGGCAAATATTTTAGGCTTTTATGATTGGTGTAGATATAACACTTTTTGCCATATAAGTAATGCCTCCAAATTTTCAATACAAGCACAATTGCTGCAAGCTCCAAGTTGTGAGTGGGGTAATTCTTTTCATATGCTTTCAGCTATTGAGAGGCATAGGCAATCACTTTTCCTTCTTACATTAGTACACAACTTAAACCATTTCGGGATGCATCACTGTATATCACAAAGTCTTTCCCCGGTTCTGGCTGTGTTAAGATTCGTGCTTCTATTAACATCTTTTTTAACTTCTCAAAGATTTCTTGACATTTCTCGGTCCACTCAAATCTCACATTTTTTTGGAGTAATCGAATGAGTGAGGCTGCAATCAAAGAAAAGCCTTTAACAAATCTCCTGTAGTAACCTATCAAGCCAAGAAAACTTCTAACTGTTATAAAATTTTTAGGTGGTTGCCATTTCACAATAGCTGTTATCTTTTTTGGATAAGCTTTAATGCTTTTTGTTGTAACCATATGGCCAAGGAATGAAACTTTATTTAGCTAAAAGTCGCATTTACTAAATTTGGCATACAACTATTTTTCTCTCAAAGTTTGCAGGTATTAGAATAAACATATTGTCATCAATGAACATAACCACAAACTGGTCCAACTAAGGGTGGAAGAAGCGATTATCAAGTCCATAAAGGCTACTGGCACATTAGTGAGTCCAAAAGGCATGACTAGAAACTTATAATGCCCGTACCTGACTCAAAAAGCAGTTCTCTGTATGTTCGACTCCCTTACTCTATTTTGATGATACCTCAATCTCAAGTTAATCTTTGAGAACATACATGCTTCTTTCAACTAGTTAAAAAGATCATCTATTCTCGATAGTGGGTATTTGTTTTTGACAGTAACTTTGTTCAATTGCTTGTAATTAATGCATAGTCTGAGTGACCCATCTTTCTTTTTAACAATTAGCACAAGTCCTCCCCATGGTGACACACTGGGATAGATAAAACCCTTATCAAGTAGTTCTTATAACTAAATTTTCAATTCATTAAGTTATGTTGGTATCGTTCTATAAGAAGCAATGGAAATAGGCACTATACTTAGCATGACATCGATAATGAATTCAACCTCCTTGTTGGGTGGTAATCTTGGCAACTCATCAGAAAAGACATCTGGGAAGTCACGTATTATGGAGATATCATTTATCTAAGGTTCACCCTGTTTAAGTTCCAAAACACTAGCTAAGTAAGCTGTATAACCTTTTCTGATAAGGCATTTTGCAACAGTTGTTGATATGACATTGAAGAGAGAATCAGATCTCTCGCCCAAAGCTATGATATCCTGACCTTCTGGAGTTTTTATGGTGACCCATTTAAGTCGGTGGTTAATAGTGACTTGGTGTTCGTGTAACCAGTCCATACCTAGGATTATATCAAATTCATGGAATGGGAGTTCTATCAAGTTTGCAGGGAAAATATACTATTGTGTTTGGATAGGGCAGTTTTTGTATATCTTATTCACTACTACATTGTGCCCTAAAGGATTACTCACTAAGATGTCTTGATCTAGTTGTGAAATATCTAACCTTTTCCCTTGTGCTATAGTTGTGCTAATGTATGAGTGTGTGGATCCTAAGTCAATTAAAGCATAAACAAATTCACCAAGTAGTAAAAATTTACCGATAATAATATCGAGTGCATCCTACTCCTCCCAAGATCTAACTACATATGTGTTAACTGAAGATCATCTTTCTGTACCTTACTGGATCTGAATTGCACCATTGGCTGTAGAAGCTCTACTAGGCATATCTCTGCCTCTACCTCTGCTTTTGTGATGTTGGTGTACTAGATTTTTCTGGTTGTGGTGTTGGTGAAGCTTTTAGTTGAGCTCAAGGGCAATCCTTTTGAATGTGATTTTTTGATCCACACTTATAACATGCCTGTAAGTTTCCAGCACTACCCTAAGTGCCTTTTTTCGTAATGCTCACAAGGAGGAATGTTCCTTTTTGTTTGGGATTTATTTCTTGTCTTTGAAAAAGAATTAATTGTAAATATGTTCCTTCCCTTAAGGAGTTTACGGGGCTACACTTTTACAGAATTAACGAATTTTCCTATTTTAGACTTTCGGGGCCTTAAGCTGCTTCTTTAAGACTGGATTTTTTTAAAGAGCAGGGATAGGCCTTCCAAAGGAATTATGTTAAGTTGCCATGTACGCAAATTCGAGCAGCTCCTAAAGATCAGAAAGTAGCCTGGTCTGTCTCTCAATCAGTTTGTCCAGTCAAGTCTGTGCTCCTTTCTCTTCTCATATCTACTCTTCTCTTTACAATTGAATAAGAATAGGTTTTTCTCTCTTTTGACATAGAATCAATTGTTCAAGAATAGATTCAATCATCCATTGTTGCTGGACTAACTGGTGTAAGTGAATTAGGTAGAATAGGGAACTATGAAATTAGGAGTTGCTTTCGTAAGTGCTCTTCTTAGAATTGGAGAGGAAATTCAAACCATGGTTAAAAGGCTTTTGCTTCACACCTTCACTTTTCACTATGAGGAGTTTAAAACTCTCATTTTGATTGAAAGAAGGTATAGCAAAAAACAAAGTTTTGAATTGACCGGAGTAAGGCCCTCTACTCTAGTTATGCCAGGCTGGCTTTTTTTCTTCGAATACTTGGGGATATTAAGTACAATAATCTATTGGAAGAGACCTATATCTAACCCACTCGTAGTACCCTAGACCAGAGGGGGAAATGGATTATATTTTAAACTTTCATGGATGAGGGTAGTCACTGGCCCTTCTTTCTTTGAGGCAATCGCTAGATGCAATGCTGCTCTTTTACCTTATCTGTTGCCTTACATTAAGTGATCTCACTGTCGATGTTTCATCTAACTGCACAATCTTGACTTTAATAGCAGTCCTAATCAAGGATCTCATATCTATATACTCATGTACTGCAATGGCTCCTTGATTCTATTATGGAGACTCTACTTGAACAATTGGCATAAGTTTTCTTATGCCAAATGATAATCTTTCATATAAGAACTAAGTAATTCAAATTCCCACTCATATTCTAATATAGTCCTATTCCCTTATCCCAATCGCCAAAATGCACTTTTCACAGCCTATTGATATTCTTTCCCAATATATTTATCACCAAATTACTTCAAAAAGAAATCCCATGTCGACTCAACTACTGGGACATACCTCCTCACTGATTTCCACCAAGTGTAAGCAGATCCCTAAAATAGGGCTATTGCACCCTTTAACATCTCTTCTAGCGAAGTATGAGTGATCTTAAATAATCTTTTGATTTTATTCAACCATTCCTTTTCTTCAGTTAGGGATGTAGAGTCTCTCCCAAAAAAGTTTTTGGCTCCCAACTTTTTCAATGGCTTTAAAATGGGCATCCTAGCTAAAGGTGAAGGAGGCTGTTGCTGTGGTTGTGGAGTTGGTAGAGCCTGCATTCTTTGGTAGATAAGATCCATCATAATCTGCATAAAATCTTATTGAGGTGGTGCTATAGGTGGTTGTGGAGAAGCTACCGTAGGTAGAGGTGGTGTAGGCTGTCTGTGCTTATCAACAACACTCTTGTCTCCCCTATCTACTGAAACACTGCTCTCGGGTAGCTCATCTATATCCATGCCTTTTCTAGAGTTGGAAGCCATTCTTTAAGCTATAAAACAAAAGGGACAGGTATCGATCAATTCTCAAAATCACCTTATGTACAATCATTCAACTATGGCATGTATATGTAATTCATATCACACACTTCAATCTTAAGACCACCTAAGCCATACTTTGATACCACAAAATATAATACCCTAAATATTTCTAGGTCCAAATAATATTTAATTGTAATCGAATTGTCAAGTGGATATTTGTTTACGTTATTACAACTTATTCTCATTTTTTGTCTTATAATTCAAAACTATGTTCATAAGTTGTTATTATTGATTCGTTACGTGCCAATTTGATTACTGACACAAAATTGCTATTCATTTGGTCAAAAATACTATTCATTTAGTATAAATTCCTGCAGCATAACGACTATAATATTAACATATCCTTCCTGCAAAAGTTTAAAAATGTACTCCTAAATGTTTAACCTCTAACTGCAATACTCTGGTCAATAATACAATACTTCTATAACTCGTCACATCTATCACAGTCACAAGTCATCAATACCATCACATACACAAACATTTACAATGCATATATCATCCATTAAGTACATATACATGCCATAATATATTAGTGTAATAACTACATTACATATATATAACCTTAATCCAAAAAGTAATATAAATACATAATATATCAAGCACTACTTCCAAAATCAACTCCTTTCTCCAATTGTCTTGTGTCCTTGAAGTTGAGTACATGTCCCTGCACGTAGCAAACAACTATTCATTAAGCATAAACCCTAGTGTTGGATACCCAACAAACAAATTTCATTATACTATGAAATTTTTAATTTAAACGAAATACTACTTATCTTTATTCTACTATAACTAATTTGCCTATTAAATATATTTAATAAAACTTCATTACATTTAATCAATTAATTATCCTTAACTATGTCTAATTTTATTATCTCCCTCTAATAAATCAAATTAACTACTTCAATTTGATATATATTCATTATCTTTCTAAATTTCCACTTTCATTCTTAAGTTAGGGTGAAATTACATTTTTACCCTTAATATTCTCATATTTTACCAAAATTACATATTGTTGGGAATTGTAGATTACATGCATCTCATACATGAGCGGAATTTATTTTTTTTAACCAATAGATCTGATCTTGCTATGAATTTACAATATACATATTAATGAGAATAATAAAAAATCACCTTTAATTTTTATTGAACAATTGATTTTCCTTTGCATCGGGTTGTCGTAAACCACAGTATCCAAAATTGAACACCTCCAATTAGTAATCCACACTAGAGAAGGATTGAATGAACCAACAATAGAGGAACACAAGGGCTGGCCAAAATCTCTTGATGCTAGCAGGGGGGTGGCGGCTAGGGTTGAGAGAGTGAGAGAATTTCTTTTCTCTAAATTGTTCACTTAACCCTAAAATCCCTATCACTTGGATTTTTATAGTTAGGTTAAAAATCCAACTTCATAATGGGATTTGGCTCTTTAAAATTGCTTGAGAAATATTAAATGGGCTTCTAGAATTATTAATAATTTATTTCGGCTCAATTAATCCAATTTAAATCATTTCATAAAAGACTATGCACACAACCCACAAACTAGGCCCTTTATGCATACACTTGGATTTAATCACACAAATGAATTTCAAATTCATCCAAATTAAATATGTAGGCTCTATAACACTTATGAAATATATTTAATTTATTTTTTTTCCAAGAATTAGGCCTCTAAGGCCTTTTACCAGAAGGTGGCGTGAAACCCTTCCTTTGGAGGGTTTATGTGTCAGAATAATTTCTTTGGGCCTCTTTTAATTTCTCCAATGGATCTATTAATTATTATATTAGGCCTATAACACTTATAGTCCAATAATAATTAATTATGAAATACAATATTTCAATTAGGTCCATTTTACAGAACATTTCTAAAAAATTCTGCGAACAATTTTACTTGATCATAATTAATTAAACTCTTTAATTAATTATTCTCTTATTCACTTCTCTATTCCCATAATAATTTCAAATATTATTATCCTTGTCATTTTACCATTTTATCCTTTTCTCTATATGTGTGTGACCTATTGGGTTCCTGTCCATATTGGGAGTATAATATGTAATTGTGAGTTCTATTCAAAACTCACATGATTTAAACTTCTCTAAATCATTTTATCAATCCCTATTGATATTAATGATACATTATTATAAAAATCATGAGCGGCCTCTAGCTAGGCATCATGACTACCTAAATGTCAGGAAAGTCAAGTGGTTTGACTATGCCCTTCCATAGAAACAGTTACTGTGCAATTACTCCTTTCACCACTCTTATCTCAATTAGATTGTGAGTATGGATTTCTGTCAACTCATATAAATCTAATTATGTATGTTCTATTAATTTATCCATTGTTCCCAAAATGCCCTTCATGGATCCCTATCCATCTTGGCATATTACTCTGGCCAAAGATTCTCTGAACAAGGTAATTATACAATCATGCGAGATAACTTCCCTTAATAAATCTGGGATGGTGAATCCTTTGTCAATCATTCAACTATGTTAAAGTAGGTCATGATATACCCAACCTCTTAACTATGTTCACCCCCAGTTTGAAGTAATAAGTTATGGAGTCAAAGTATACCACTTACTACTTAAGATAACTTTGGTGATCTCAAGTCTAAGGATACTTGCATAACCACTGTGAAGGGATTCCTCACTGAAATAGATTTAATATCCATGTGAGGATTCTTTTTACAGGTCTCCAATAAACTTGTTCTTCTAAAAAGCATCCACACGTTAGCTTTGATTATCTTTCATAATCACAATTATGAGAACCACTGCTTGAACCATTCAAGAAGCATAACATGTGCTAGTCTGTCCGAATTAACAATTTCCTATCTTGTTAATTCTATGACTAGGGATATTTAGATATTAACACATTTGCATGCAATAGACATCTCGTATCATGAACACTTTCATGATTGCCTTCGCATTGTGTTTATAATATCTAGGACTTCATTTATTAATTTATGATTTAAAAACTCATGTATTTAAACATAGCATTAATAAATGAATGATGCCTTTTATTAAGAATATGAGTTCATACATATAAAATACATCCCTATTACATGGACTCTAGGGCATACTCTCTAACAATCTCCCACTTGCACTAGAGCCAATCACTCATATGTCTTAAACCCATGTTATTTATATGGCGATCATGCTTTATCTAGGAAAGTGCTTTAGTAAGGGGATCTGCCACATTATCATCTATGGGGACCCTTTCTATTTTCACATCATTTCTAGCTACTATTTCCCTTATGAGATGGTAGCATCTAAAAACATGCTTTGATCATTGATGAGACTGTGGTTCCTTTGCTTGTGTAATGGCTACATTGTTGTCACAATATAAAGGAATCGGATCAACAATGCTAGGCACCACTCCTAGTTTAGATATAAACTTTTCGATCCAGACTGCTTCTTTGGGTGTTTCCAAAGTAGCAATGTACTTAGCTTCTGTTGTGGAATAGATAGTTGTTTCTTATTTGGAACTCTTCCAACTAACTGCCCATTTTTCCATTATGAACAGAAAAACAAATTGTGATTTACAATCATCTTTGTCAGATTGGAAGCTGGCATCCGTATACCCATTTACTTTTAAACTGTCCTCCCCATATACCAAGAATATATTCTTAGTCCTTCTTAAGTACTTAAGGATATTCTTGACAGCTGTCCAGTGTTCCTTTCCAAAATTGGATTGGAATCTGCTTATGACACTCGAAGCAAATGCTACATCTGGATGTGTACATAGCATAGCATACATGATAGAACCAATTATAAATGCATATGAAATTTTATTTATGTTCTCTCTATCCTCTAGTGTCTGAAGACACATAGACTTAGAAAGGTGTTTACCATGCACCATGGGTATAAACCCTTTCTTAGAGAGATCCATATTAAACCTCTTTAATACTTTATCTATATATGTACTTTGAGAAAGACCTAGCAACCTATTGGATCTATCTCTATAAATCCTTATTCCCAGAATATAGGATGCTTCTCCAAGGTCTTTCATGGAGAATTGCTTGGATAACCATATTTTAACAGATTGGAGAAGAGAAATATTGTTTCCCATGATCAATATGTCATTCATATATAGAACTAGGAAGACAATTGCACTCCCACTGACCATTTTATATAAACAAGGTTCATCTTCATTCTGTGAGAAACCAAACTCTTTGATTGTCTCATTGAATCGTATGTTCCAGCTCCTAGAGGCTTGCTCAATCCATAAATGGATCTTTTAAGCTTACATACCTTTTAACCATTTCCTGATATGAACCCTTTTGGTTGTGTCATATACATATCCTCAGTCAGATTTCCATTTAGGAAAGCTGTCTTTACATCCATTTGCCAAATCTCATAATCATAATGAGCTGCAATGGCTAAAAGTGTTCTTATAGACTTAAGCATCGCTACAGGAGAAAAGGTTTCATCATAGTCAATACCTTCTTTTTGACGATAGCCTTTTGCTACTAAGCGAGCTTTATAGGTAACTATATTACCTTCCATGTCGGTCTTCTTTTTGAAGACCCATTTGTACCCTATGGGTTTTATCCCTTCAGGTGGTTGAGTTAAAGTCCATACTTTATTCTCATACATGGAGTCCATTTCAGACTGTATAGCCTTAAGTCATAAATCACGTTCTGAGCTGTTCAAAACTTTTTGATAGCTTGTAGGCTCATTGTCCTCTACTACAGTTATGTCTTTATCTGAATCAATGTGAAATCCATATCTCACAGGGATAGAATGTATTCTAGTAGATCTTCTAGGATTTTGTGTATAATTAGGTTCAACTATAATCTCATAATTATGAAATTTAGTCTCGGGTTCAATCAGTTGTTCTACTTATATTTGTAGGTCTTGAACTTCACCAAGTTCAATTTTACTCCCAATGTCCTCTTATAGGAGAAATTCTCTTTCGAAGAAGACATCATGCCTTGAAACAAACACCTTTTGTTCTAAGGGATGGTAGAAATAATATCTAAACATTTCTTTTGGATATCCCACAAATAAACATTTATCAGACTTAACATCTAGTTTGTCTGACATTGTCCTCTTCACATAAGCAGGACAACCCCATACTTTCATATGAGAAAGTTTGGGTTTCTTGTTATTCCACATCTCATATGGAGTAACATCAACCAATTTACTAAGAACTCTATTTAACACATAAATAGCAGTTTTTAGTGCATATCCCCAAAAGGACTTAGGCAAGTTTGCTCGGCTCATCATGGATCGAACCATATCTAATAGTGTTCGATTTCTCCTCTCAAATACACCATTGTGTTGTGGTGTATATGGTGGAGTCCATTGAGATAAAATCCCATTATCTCTAAGATAATCTTGAAATTCTTAGCTTAAGTATTCTCCACATCGATCTGATCTAAGTGTTTTAATACTCTTATCAAGTTGCTTCTCTACTTCATTTATGAATTCTTTGAACTTTTCAAATGCTTCTAATTTATATTTCATTAGATAGATATATCCAAGTATGGAGTAATCATCTATAAAAGTAATGAAGTAGGAGTAACCTCTTCTGGCATGTGTAGTCATTGGACCACATACATCTAAATATATTAAGTCCAAAACCATTTTGGCTCATTCTCCTTTACCAATAAAGGGAGCTTTTTTCATTTTTCCCAATAAAATAGACTCACATGAATCAAATGATCCCAAATAACCTGACTTGTATAATTTGGTCAAGTGTTTATCATTTATATGGCCTAAACGACAATGCCATAAATATGAGGTATTTAGATTATCTCGTTTCATTCTCTTGTTATCCACATTATGCACTTTTTTAATCAAATTAAGAACAAATATACCATTCACAATGATAACTTTAGCATAAAACATATTGTTCTTAAAAATGTAACAACATTTGTCTTTTAAAGAAATGTCATAATCGTTCAATAAACAACTGAAAGAAATAATACCCTTGGATAATGCTGGAACATAATAATAGCTATTTAACTCCAATATTAATCTACTTGGAAGAGGCAGATGGTAAGTCCCCATAACTGTTGTAGAGATATTTTTTCTAGTAGCCAACTATAGATATATTTCTGCCTTTCCAACTCTTTTAATGCTTTTAAGCCCTTGTAGATCATTACACAAATGAGATCCACATCCGGTATCTAATACCAAGATTATTTTGAAGCAATAGAATAAGTATTAATTTTAATCATATAAATACCTGAAGTAGAAGAATTAACTTTCTTCTTCTCCTTGAGTGAATCTAGATAGGCCTTGCAGTTATGCTTCCAATGACCATCTTTTCCACAATGGAAGCAAGTTCCTTTGGGATTCTCTTTCTCAGTAACCTTCTTCTTGGAAATCACACCATGCTTTGGTTGCGCCTTGCTCATCTTATTCTTCTTCTGCTTCTTGCCTTTAGCAGAAGTGACAACCATGACACTTTTTGAATCCTTCTTGAAGGATCCATCAACTATTTTGAGCATGTTGATTAACTAAGGAATGGTTACTTAGATCTTGTTCATGTTGAAGTTAAGCACGAAAGGTGCATAACATGGAGCCAACGAGTATAAGATTAAATCTATGTATAGATCATTATCCATTACATAACCAAGTCTACTCAAATGCTCAATATACCCATACATCTTCAATGCATGAGCAGTAGCCGAAGTGCCTTATAACATTTTGCAGCTAAATAGAGCTCGAGCAATCTCATATTGCTTAGTTCTAGCTTGAGAAGAATAAAGCTCCTCTAGATGCAAAATGATAGGTCTAACTTCCATCATCTCATGTTGCTTTAGAGCTCATCTCATGTTGCTTTTGAAGCTCTGAGGATATAGCACCCAGCGTCAGACATGCTATTGCTTCACTATCCTCTATGTATTTTCGATAAGTGCTCTTGATCTCATCAATGTCATCATCTGATGGAAGTTGTGGTGGATCTTTATCCAAGACATAATGGATCTTTTCAGCTCTAAGAATAATTCTCACTTGCCTGATCCAGTCATAGTAGTTGCTACCAACTAGCTTGTTATCCAAGATTAGTCGTATATTAATATTTGATATGCTCATGATGATGACCTAGATGTGAAAAAGAAAACATATGAGAGTATGTTCATATATATGTATGCATTAATTAGGTCTTTAATTAATCCATTTACTCCCACTATTTTATTGCTAATTAATAGCCCTCACTATATAATTCGAGAAAACCCGATGGTTTTCTTAGTGGGCCAATATCCAATCCTTGATATGTAATTTGACCTTGACTGTGGTCAATAAGCCAAACTCCATACCTTTGAAAGGTAGGTACTTCTATACCAATTTTGTCTCTACACAACTATTGGATCATTAGGTTATCAACTCTTGATACATGCATATCATATATGCATTCCTTAATCTTGCCTCTAGAACCATTATCCTTGACTGTGGTCAACAAGCTAATGGGCTAGCTAAGATGACCCATTTAACTAGATTTGAACATATTCGATATAATGTGAGCTTGACTGTGGTCAACAATCCACACTATAAAGAACTTTGGTTCTTCTTAAATTAATGGAAGGCTTATATACCTTAGTATTAGTTTGAGGGATTTTAATTAATTAAGTCTCATCATACATGGTTGGCATATATTGGTTTGCATCCTATATCTATCACATAAATATAAGCATACAAATATGGTATAATTATGGAATTTACTATATTGATCTCCCCGATCCAAAAGGAAAATCAAAAAGGTCATACCTAGGTTATATGCATGATTCAAATAGGTAAAAATAATTACATTATCTTCAAACTTGTTGGATCTCCATCCGGTCCATCTTGCTCCTTGATAGTGGTCTTCATTTCTCTCTCTAATTCTAATCTAAGTAATCTAATTACATATTACAATTTGAAAAAGAAATACAAACAAAAAATAAGTGGCTGGGACATGAAAGTCCTCATTGGGCCGAAACATGCATTATGCTCAATCACATTGGGCCTTTGTCCATAACTATCCATCATGCCAATCATACACCCTTATATGCATTTCTAATGCATAAAGTAAAAACATATAATGGAATACTAGCTTTGTTTCAACTCTTGAAACTTACTTTTGAGTTATTTTAATAATGTGATCAGATTAGAAAACTTTTTTCATTTTGGAAACTTTTATTTTAGGAAACCTTTGTGCATGTATGTGTTATTGCCTTAATTATCAATCCAATTGATTATTAATTAATTATCAATTGATATTTTGATTATTTAATATGATTAAATAATTAAAAAATCAATTTTGGGCTTAAAACAAAGGGTAGGCCGAAACCCACACAATAAATCCTAAATTGTGTTCACATACAAACTTGTTTTGTGTCTATTGGACCATTTGGGCATTTTGAAATGAGCCAAGCCCACTCCAGCCCTTAAAACCCATTAATAAACTTAATTGTATTTTATAATATTTAATTTAAATCAGCTCATTGGGCCCACCAAGTCATTCACTAATTTAAATCAAGTCCGTAAACATAATTAAGCCCATTAAGTGGTTTTAATGAATTAAAATTAATCCAATTAATTCAAGGCCCATTTTAATTGGTCCAATTAATTAAAAACACATTAATATATCAGATATATCATATTTAGAAGATTAATAATCATTCTAAACAAGAACACACTAAGAACACCAATTTATCGAACTTTTTGATTAAACTAGTTTTCAAGCAAAACTCGTTCGATTTTAATTTTGTTTGATCCTATGGCTTAATATCACATATTAAATACATAAATTATCATCAAAAAATTTTAGAGTGGATTAATAAAAATTTAATTTAGAACAACCCTTAAAATTTATTGAAAAATCAAAGCCATTCACGCCAAAGTCATGATTCTTTTCTCAAAAGAATCGTTTTTATTTTTCATTTTATATATTTGATCACATACATCCGAAAATAAATATTTATCATTCATGAACAATCAAATCTGATATTTTAAAGTTCATGAAATAAATAACTCAAAAATTAATAACTATTTCGCAAAATATAGAATTGTAGATTCATGACAAAACCTGGCTCTGATACCATGTTGGGAATTATCGGTTACATGCATCTCATACATAAGCGAAATTTAATTTTTTTAACCAATATATCTAATCTTGCAATGAATTTACAATATACATATTAATGATAATAAAAAAAATCACCTTTGATTTTTGTTAAACAGTTGATTTTCCTTCCACTGGGTTGTTATAAACTATAGTGTCTAAATTTGAACACCTCCAATTAGTAATCCACACTAGAGAAGGATTGAATGAATCAATAATGGAGGAACACAAGGGCTGGCCAAAATCCCTTGATGCTATCAAGGGGGGTGGTGGCTAGGGTTGAGAGAGAGAGAATTTCTTTTCTCTTAATTATTCACTTAACCCTAAAATCCCTAACACTTGAATTTTTATAGTTAGGTTAAAATTCCAACTTAATAATGGGATTGAAATCTTTAAAATTGCTGAAGAAATATTAAATGGGCTTCTGAAATTATTAATAATTTATTTGGGCTCAATTAAATCCAATTTAAATCCTTTCATAAAAGACTATGCATAAAATCCACAAACTAGGCCCTTCATGCATACACTTAGATTTAATCACCCAAATGAATTCCAAATCCATCCAAATTAAATATGTAAGCTCCATAATACTTATGAAATATATTTAATTTATTTTGGTCCAAGAATTAGGCCTCTAAGGCCTTCTACCAGAAGGTGGTGTGAAACCCTTCCTCTGGAGGGTTTCTGCACCAGAATAATTTCTTTGGGCCTCTTTTAATTTCTCCAATGGATCTATTAAGTATTATATCAGCCCTATAATACTTATAGTCCAATAATAATTAATTATGAAATACAATATTTCAATTATGTCCATTTTACAGAATATTTCTAAAAAGTTCAGCGAACAATTTTACTTGATTATAATTAATTAAAATTTTGAATTAATTATTCTCTTATTCACTTCTCTATTCCCATAATAATATCAAATATTATTATCCTTGTCATTTTATTCTTTTCTCTATATGTGTGTGACCTATTGGGTTCCTGTCTATATTGGCAGTATAATATGTAATTGTAAGTTTTATTCAAAACTCACATGATTTAAACTTCTTTAAATCATTTTATAAATCCCTATTGATATTTATGATACATTATTATAGAAATCATGAGCGGCCTCTAGCTAGGCATCATGACTACCCAAATATTAGGAAAGGCAAGTGGTTTGACTATACCATTCCATAGAAATAGTTACCGTGCAATTACTCTTTTCACCACTCTTATTTTAATTAGATTCTGAGTATAGATTTCTATCAACTCATATAAATCTAATTATGCATGTTCTATTAATTTATCCATTGTTCCCAAAATGCCCTTCATGGATCCCTATCCATCTTGGTATATTACTCTGGCCAGAGATTCTTTGAACAAGGTAATTATAAAATCATGCGAGATAACTTTCCCTAATAAATCTGGGATGGTGAATCCTTTGTCAATAACTTAACTATCTTCAAGTAGGTCATGATATGTCCAACCTCCTAACTATGTTCACCCCTAGTTGGAAGTAATTAGTTATGGAGTCAAAGTATACCACTTGCTACTTAAGATAACTTTGGTGATCTCAAGTCTAAGGATACTTGCATAACCGCTATGAAGAGATTCCTCACTAACATAGATTTAATATCCATGTGAGGATTCTCTTTGCAGGTCTCCAATGAACCTGTTCTTCTAACAAGCATCCACATGTTAGTTTTGATTATCTTCCATAATCACAGTTATGAGAACCACTGCTTAAACCATTCAATAAGCATAACATGTGTTGGTCTATCCAAATTAACAATGTCCTATCTTGTTAATTCTATAACTAGGGATATTTAGATATTAACACATTTGCATGCAATAGACATCTCATATCATGAACACTTTCATGATTGCCTTTGCATTATGTTTATAATATCTAGGACTTTATTTATTAATTTAAGATTTACAAACTCTTGTATTTAAACATAGCATTAATAAATGAAAGATGCCTTTTATTAAGAATATGAGTTCATGTATATGAAATACATCCCTATTACATGGGCTCTAGGGCATACTCTCTAAAACATATATGTCCTTATCTTTTACCAAAATGACATTTATGTTCTTTTTTTACCAAAATGACATCCATATCCCAATTTTTATCATAATTACCATTTTACCCCTAGTATCTCCTCTTAAGTACTTTTCAATGTTTTTATGTTTTTACCCCATTAATTACATTTTCTTCCATTTTTAGTCCTGAAATTCATTTATTTTACAAAAATTACAATTTAGTCATCATTTTTAAAACTTTTTTACTAAATTATGATTTTGCCCCCTATTTACCAAATTTATTCCATAATTCTAATTTTATCCTTACTAACTATATTTTCATTGACATTTAACTATTTTACCCTTTAATTTCCATTTAATTATATTTTTTCCATTTTAATCCTAATTTGCATCTTTACTCATTATTACTATTTTCTTTCATTTTTCATCACAAACTCATTATCTTAGTTTTGCCCCTAATAGTTTACGGTAGAAACGAAACCTTCGAATTAACTACACAGAACATGGACCTCATAGGTCTAAAACTATATATTTCTCATTTCTATTTCTCTTTTTCATATCTTTGTCATTCTTTTCTCATCTCCATGGTGTGGGACGGCCTTGGGTCTACTATTGTGAGTCACCATGATTCGCTACCTTGGTAAGTATCCCTATAGCTAGCCAATTATACCCTATACTTCTGGCTTCACTTCTAAATACTAAGGCCAAAACTATTTCATAATATTTACATAAAGTAAGCATTATATTCACATATTTTCACATTCTCACATCACAATCAATTAAATTACACACAATGTACATCATTTTCACTCAATTATTATATAACTTTATTTGCATGCAGTAAATCATCATAATCACCTTACATTACCCAAGCATACCATTCTGCCATCTATAGTTACATGCCTTCCATAATTCTTTTCATGTTATTTTTAATTTTCATCATGTTCCTAAGGTCTAAATTACATATGTCTAACATTGTTTCATCATTTCCATCACATATTCTTTCATAATACCATGCTTCATCATTCGGCCTCCACTAGGTTAAGTATATACATTTTCATTTAATTCTCAAAACTCATTCTAATTATGTTTTTCATGCATATTGAACATTATTCTAACCTTAAATCAATTTAATTCCTTATGTAACCTTAATTTCATATACTTACATAATAGGTTACATAACTAATGTATTATCTCTAACCATAATTTCATGCCTTTAACATCATATTTCCCATTAATTATCATCTAATTACATGAATTTACCATAAATTTGAACTATAGTTCACATTACACAATTTTTCCCTAAGTGACATAATAGATTTCTAAACCATTTTCGCACTTTTATTCATTCTTTTATTCAATTTTCATGCCAATACAATTCTTTGACATTCAATTTCATTATTCTACCTTTAATTTGAATTTAGACATAATATACACTAAAAACCCTAAATTACATAAATCAGGTATTTTATGAAATTAGCTAGTTTAGGTATCCACATACCTTGATTTCCTTCATTTTTCCCTTTTTTTCCATTTTTCTTTTATTTTTTCTTCCTCCTCCTTTTGTTCTTCACCTAAATCGAATTGGACATAATATATACTCACGAAATTCTCTTTAATTTTCCACTTAAAATCATAAGAAAACACTAACTTACTTAATTTCTTAATTAATTCTAACAAAAAATATAAATTTACTTACTTGGTGGATTTACTCTTATTAAAATCTTTTAATTTTCCAACTTGATTTTGCCCCAAACTTATTTTTGAGGTTGATAGGATGATATATTTGAAATCTAGATGAAATTTAAGGTCGGATTATGGTGGAAAATAAGAGCTTGAAGAAAACTATAGTGGTAAAAATGCTTAGGGAAGAATTCATGTTAGGAAAGATGGCTGAAATTTATAGAGATTTGGGGAGATTTCTTCACTTCTCTATTTTTTCCTTTAGTGGATTAAAATAGATGGCCAAGATTAAATTTCTTACTATTTAATCTAATGGTTTATATTTGACCACTTGTCATCCTCTCATTAGCTACTTGTTTTAATTATTATTTTATCACAAAAATAATTCTAAAATTATGTAAAAATATTAACTGAGCCATGTTTAAAATTTTGAGTCAATCCGACTTCGTTTCGATATAATTATAGCTTTGGAGGTAAAATTCACTGATCCGAAATCTATAAGTTCAAAGTTATCAAAAAAATTCATTTTTAACTCCAAATATTAATTGGAATTATTTCAAGTAGTTTTATACAAGAATAATAATTTTTGAAGGTTTGTGAAATATTTTTGGGCTGGTCCAAGTTTGGTCAAACCCTAAATACGGTCCTGAAATTTTTTTCTTTGTTTGCTTTGAAGGCCTATTTGATCTCAATTTGACATCAAATAGTACCACCAAACTCATCATAAATTGTACTTTTCAATGGTGATGAAAAATTACCATAGGCTGGAGTGGCACTATTCACCTCGATGTCACCCAGTGTCACTATTTATCCCAAAAAGTATAATTCTGATGGCCCAAATACAGAGGGCATCACATAAAGAATTGAAGATTCAAATACAAAAACTTCTTGAAAAGGGTTTCATCTACCATAGTGTATCTCCATGAGGTGCATCTGTACTTTTTGATAAGAAGAAGGATAGGACACTGGCACTTTGCATTGATTATAGACAACTAATTAAAGTCACGATGAAAAATAAATATGTGTTTCCTAGAATTGATGATCTTTTCAATCAACTTAAATGTGTTGGTGTATTTCTTAAGATAAATTTAAGGTCTAGCTATCACCAGTTGATAGTGAAGTAGTTAGATGTGCCTAAGACCGCCTTTAGAACTAGATATGGGCATTATAAGTTTTTAGTGATGCGTTTTGGGCTCACAAATGCTCCAACAATGTTTATGGGCCTTATGAACTGTATCTTTCATATTTACTTAGATTAGTTTATAGTTGTTTTTATTGATGATATACTGATCTACTCAAGAAATTGGAAAGAGCATGAGGAACACTTTAGAATTGGTTTGCAAACCTTGAGAGAAAAATAACTTTGTGCTTAATTTAGCAAGTGTAAATTCTAGCTAAATGAGATGTCCTTTTTGGGCCATATTATGTTAGTTAAAGGGATTCAGGTGGATCCGAAGAAGATCGAAGCTATCCTTGAATGGAAACTACCAAAGAATGCCACAGAGATTAGAAGCTTTCTAGGCTTGGCAGGTTACTAAAGAAGATTTGTTAAGGGGTTTTCGTTAATTGCAACTCTTTTAACAAAACTACTTCAAAAGAATGCCAAGTTTATATGGAGTGAAAAATGTCAAGAAATTTTTGAAAATCTCAAGGCAATGTTGATAGAGGAGCCAATTCTAACTCAACCTATGGCTGGAAAAGATTTTGTAATTTATAGTGATGCTTCACAAAATGGACTTGGCTACATAATAATGCAATAAGGGAAAGTTATTGCTTATGTATCTAGACAACCTAAGCCAAATGAAAAGAATTATCTAACTTATGATTTGGAACTAGTAGCTATTATTTTTGATTTAAAGGTTTGGAGGAACTATTTATATGGGGAAAAATGCTATATCTATACTGATCATAAGTGCCTAAAGTATTTTCCTACACAGAAGGAGTTGAACTTCAGGCAAAGAAGATGGATAGAATTAATCAAGGATTACGACTGTATCATTGATTACCATCCAAGCAAGGTAAATGTGGTAGTAGATGCACTCAGTAAAAAATCTATAAGAGGTAAATTCTGTAAATTAATAAGAGTACTTTTGAAACTTTCTTAGATGATGTGATATCATATAAATTCTAGTTTTAGCCTTTTGGTATAGCTTTGAGAGCTATGAATGTCAGGCTAAGGTTAGCTAATGATGGAGCCATTGTGGCTAAATTGAGGCTTAGGCCAACTTTGTTGCAGTAAGTTAAAAAAGCATAACAACATGATAAAAAGCTTGCTATTATTCTTAAACAAATCCAAGGGGGGAAGGACAACGAGTTTGTGATTAAAGAAGGAGATTGTCTGTAATTTAAAGATAGAATTTGTGGTCTTAATGATGAAGAACTTAAGAAACAAATTATGGAGAAATCACATAATAGCTCTTATGCTATGCATCCAGGAATCACTAAAATGTATCAAGATGTAAAAACTTATTATTGGTGGCCTGGGATGAAGAAAGACATAATAGAGTATATGACAAAGTGCTTGACTTGCTAGCAAGTGAAAGCTAAACATCAGGTTCCATCGGGTTTGTTGCAACCCATTGCAATACCTGAATGGAAATGGTATAGTCACTATAGATTCTATCAGTGGATTGCCCTAGACTAGAAAAAATCACGACTCAGTATGGGTGATAGTTGACATACTAACAAAGTCAGCACATTTCCTGCCAATTAGAATCGACTATTCGTTAATCAAATTTGCAAAATTATATATTAATGAGATAGTATGGTTACATAGAGTTCCTTCGTCCATCATATCTTATCGGGACCCACGGTTTACTTCAAGATTTTGGAAGGAACTTCATGAAACTTTTGGTACAAAACTAAACTTCAATACTACTTTCCATCCTCAATCAAATAGACAGTCTGAAAGAGCGATAAAAGTACTTTGAATAAGTAATTTAAAGATGAATGATACTAGAGATTATAGTAATCGTGTGATTATGATGTGATTGGTACTAAAAGATATGCTTAGATGCTATGTAATAGATTTTATAGGTAATTGGGACCAATATCTTCCTTTGGCCGAATTTGCCTACAACAATAGTTATCGAGCAAGTATTCAGATGACACCAGATGAAGCATTATACAGAAGGAAATGTAGAACTCCATTATGTCGGACTGAGCTTAAGGAAAATAAGATGGTTTGCTCGAAATTAATTAGAGAAATAGAAGAAAAAGTAAGAGTTATCAAGAACAATTTGAAAGCTGCATCAGACAGTCAATAGTCTTATGCTGATTTGAAGCAGAAGGATATAGAATACTCTATTGGTGATAAAATATTCTTGAAATTATCACCATAAAAGAAAGTGTTGAGGTTTGGCAGGAAAGGCAAGCTAAGTCCTAGGTTTATTAGACCATATGAAATTATAGAACGTGTGGCTCTAGTAGCCTATAGACTAGATTTGCCAAGGGAAATGGAAAATATCTATGACGTCTTTCATGTATCCATGCTCAGGAGGTATCGATTAGACCCATCTCATATTGTTAAACTTGGAGATGTGTATATTCAATCGGATTTGACATATAAAGAAGAACGAATCCAAATCCTTCTTTGGGAAGTAAAGCAACTAAGAACCAAAATGGTCCCCCTAGTGAACGTGCTTTGGAGAAATCATAACATAGAGGAGGCCATATGGGAACCTAAAAAAATAGTGAGAAAGACATATCCGCAACTATTTTAACCAGGTAATTTCGAGGACAAAATTCTTTTTAGAGGGGAAGAAATGTAATGCCCCAAATATTGTGACCTGAAAAGAATTTGAGATAATTAAATTAAGCTTCATTTTAGGACAACCAAATAACAATATTAATAAACAATTTGATAATAAAATGAGGTCTAAAAATAATAATGTAAATTAAATAAGAATTTAAACAAATGGAATGGGTTTAAAATTGAATTAAATGGGGAACTAAGTTTATAGAGTTATAAGGAAGAATTTAAAGGGAAACAATGAGGGATTTAAAGGAAAACAAGGAAGGACTAAAGCGAATTTCGGAAAAAAAATGCTCTTCTTCTCTCTTTCTTTTCCTATGTTCCAGCCCTTCTCTTTCTCGATTCTTCCATCGATTTCACCATCACTGCCTGCATCTTCCTTTCCCGTTCCTGGCATCGCATTTCCTCCACCATTAGTTATTGGTAGTCATACCTTCTTCTCTCTCCCTCCTTTCTTTTTCATTGGTTTTAAAGGGGACATCAAACTTGGCTACTATGCTTCTTCTTTGGCAACCCAGCCCATCGATGTTTTTTGCTCTATCGGCCAACAAAGCTTATCTTTCTCCTCCATCGGGAGTAGTTTTTGGGAGAGGAAGTCCTAGCTGTATAAGGTTTCATATATATAGAGTAATGAGATGAAAATAGTATATTAGAGATTAGGGATTGAAAAATCAAAAATTTTATTTTTATTCTAAAAGCTTAGGTAAGTTAAATTTCTCAATTTATGCTATTGGATATTGATTTAATTAATATTTTTTATGATTTATTGAGTTTATTAGTTAAATTGGTTCTTAAACTATGTAGAAAAAGAAGATTTAAAGAAGAAGGAGAAGGGTAGAGAAGTGGTAGATAGAGCTTGATTTTTGAAGAATACCTTGAAGCTATTGGAGTTATTTTTGTCGCCAATTGAGGTTTACAATCACTGAATTTACCTTTCCTTAATTTTTAAATAGGTTTTACTTGAGTTAAAGTTTATAGTATGATATAAGTTTGATGGAATAAATTTAGAAGTCATAAAATTGATGAATGCAAGTTATTGATGCAATGTTGGGTGATAGATTTAAGAAGTTAATTTGAGGGCTATTCTTGAAATTATATATATGAATAAAAATTGCTGTAATTTGGTCAAATAGAGGGTTTTTTCTTGAAAATAATTTAAAAGAAAATCTTAACAGTTATAAAATGATCCCATTTTCAAATAAAATGAAAGTATTTGGTTGACATAATGAGGTAAAGGTGAATTTAAATTGAAAGTGCACAACATATAGTTTGAAATAATATAAAATTAATGTTTACATTATAATTTAGCATATATATATACTATTAACATACCTTTAGCTATGAATTATTAATTTATTTGATGATATTTGGCATTAAAATATGAGTTACATGCTGGTGCATTAAGTGTTGGAGGTGGAGTACATATACAATTGTAGGGAATAATTTAACTCTTAGATATTCATATATCTCTATATAGAAATAGTATACCACAAGAAATATGATATAGTAGGTTGTACAGACAATTAATTGTGAATTATTCGCTAGTATATGATATTATTTAAAAGTGAGTACAATTATGAAATAATATGTATTTACATGAATGAGATGACTGATGATTAAATTGAGATTTGAAAGGTGATAAAGATGTGCATTGTGGTACCAGTAAACGTAATTGACATAAATTGTAAAAGAGAAAATAATAATAATATAAATAAATTGTTATTTTCTTATATTAAAGCATTAAGAAATATGTGAGAATATAATGACATTAATGCCCTTAGTAACGGTAGGAATTTTGAGTAGGATACAATTGGCTTGCCATAAGGATAGAAACTCAACTGAGTGACTAGAGAATAGAAATTTATATTGGAGTTTATTCAGATAGGCCCAATAAGGGGTCATATTCACCAGGTCCAATAAAAGGTTGATTTTATTAGATCATAATGGTCGTTTTCAACAGGCCTAATAGGTTGTACTCAACTAGATCTATAAGGTTGTAGTCCTGTGTATGCCCTTGATAAATTCCTTTAGGTTACTATGGGAAAAGACATACATAATTCTTGATTTAGAATAAGAGGAATGCTGATTTATGGTAAAGGTTAAATTTGATTTGTAATTATAATGAAAATAAGTGTATATATTTACATATATGGTTCACATTTGTATTATGCTATGTGATGAGGGTTTTAGAGCATTTAAGTTAATATCTTATTTTTTTTCTGTATTTATTTATTTATGGTGGTTTGGGATTGATGATTTTTTTTCCATAAACCATTTTGGAAAAGTAAAGTTAATGGTTGACAATAAGCAAATATGTTTAGCTCGTGAAATTTTACTTTTGTACGTAGGTACTTAGGTATTTTGGTTCGATAGCAAAATCGAGGATCTACCAAGAAATGAAGGGAAAATTCTTCAACTTCAGGTTGGATACTTGGACTTGGCATATATTTTATTGTTTAGGGATCAGCTACATTAAAAATTTAGATGGCTTCTAACTGTCAAATTTTGTAGTATCAAGTGTAATTTCTTGGATCCACTAAACGACACCTAATTCTAAATATATAATTATAATGATGAATATTGGAATATCTATTTAAGTAATTTTTATAATTAATGATAGTTGTATATGTTTTTTTATATGTCTCTCTTATTGAAATAGTTGAGAAGTTTGGGATAATATTGAGTATTTTTGGATGAAGATGTAATTGAAAAGTGTGATGAATGTTGTAGAAGTGTAAATTCTTCATTTGTTAATAGGGGGACAAAGCCTCGTATAGAGGAAACTCTGCCCAATTTTTTGTAAAAATACGAGTGGTATAAATTATATGAATTAATAGCATACAGTAAAGTTTGAATTTCATAAGTGATTCTAAAATCATAATGTATACAAAATTCAAATCTGATTCCATAAGGGTTTGGGTATTGGGTGTTATAGAGCCTTTAGGCTTGTGGGCAACAATTAGGCCTAAGTTTAGACTAGACCTATGACTATTGGGTTGGGTCCAAGTATGATAATATTAGATATTATTAATTATATATATTTAATTTTTTTTATTGTTAACTGATAGTTAAAAATTAATTGACTGCATTTAATGGTTAATCGGTTATTATTGAGCTAACTTTGAATTTAAATTTTGAAAAATTGTTATTAGCAATAACTCATTACTTGCTTTTTCAAAATTTTTAAGAGTGTTGGGAAACAATTCCAATTTAATCTAAACTAAGAGTTTCAACAGTTACTTGTAAGCAAAAAGAGTTATGCTACCAAATTTGTTTGAAAAAATTGTTAGTGGTTATACCCTAGGTCAAACATTAGGCCCTTTATGTAATATCATATTTCATTTTATAAAATTGGATCTTCTTCATATTATTATACTGTTGGCATGTTACATTGTAATAATATTTGTAAATAACAATCTAATGTTATTTTGACTATCCCTAGTCATTTATCATTAAATGAACAATGATAAATACAGATTAGTATAAGTTTGATTGATAATCATGAGATGATTATATATGTTGATATGAATTAAACTTATAAGTACTTGTTAGAGAACAGAGTACTAGATAGACCCACAATGAGATACTATATGGGTTAATGTCATTAATGATCTCGTAATAGTTATGTTATCGATCCTTAGACCTGAGATTATCACAATATCCTACATGACGAACATTATGTTTTGACATAATCAAATATTATCTTTAATCGGATAATTATAAAGATTTTGATTGGATATAATGAGAATCATGCAGAGAATAGTGAATAATCAAGAAGGAATTTGTCCCTCTCTTATGAGAGAGATATCTTTTGGACCCCTCGATAAGTAAGATTGAGAAATGTATGGTTGTGCTCAAATGAATTGATGAAGTGATCAATATCATTTGATATTACCAGTTTACTTAGTGATCGAGAAATTATATGTTTGGACTATATAAGTTTAACATAGACCATGACTTATGTTCAAACAAGATATCATGTGACAAAGGGATTATAACATGTTCTATTAGGTTAAAATGGAATTATCAATATTCATATTATTTGAATAGTCATAATGTCTTTCTAGAGGCCACTTATGACATGTAGGCCCATGATGGGATTGGGGCCCACTATCAATATAATATGAACATATTGGGTCGTACACGTAGAATGTGATGAATGGACTAAGGATTAATTCGAACATTTCGAATTTTATTTTGTGATAAATTAAAATTAAAAAAAAAACAATAATAATAACAATTATAATATTTAAGATTAATAATACTATTATTATTCTTATTTTAAATAAGAAATAAGGTATTTTTTATTTTAATAATAAAAGTGGGTCCGAAGTTTTCTTTCTCTTAATTAGGGTTAGTTTAACTATATATATACATAGTGATGTATATATAAAACCCTAATAAAAAAAAGAAAAGAAATAGCCGCCACTTAAGAGAGAAAGAAAAAGAAAATTGTTTTCTTCTGTAATCTCAAAAGAGAGAAAAATTCTAGCCACCAAAAAAGGAAGCTAGCACCTTGGGTGATACTCTTCATTGCATTTGCATATGGATACTGGTAGAGGGTGTCGTTTCACGTGAAGTTGCACCTATAATTCGATTTATCTGCACTTCGAGAGGTTGGTAATCTTACACGTCTCTTTCTATTGAATCAATTGGATCACTTAGATCCATGGTGGATTTCTTTTTCGCTGCGAATTTTTAAATTTTAATATTTCGAAACCCAACAAAAATGGCACAAAAGGAATATGAATAGTTAATGATTGAAGTGATATACTTTCTATTATGTGATAGTTAATAATTTTTTTTGTTTTTTTATGTCATGTGTATAGGCAATGCAATTTTTTTGGTCACTAAACGTGCAATTATTTATGTATTAGATTCATAAAATAATAAAATAACACTTATTTTTTAAAATATCATTTCACTTATACTATAAAGACAATAAATAATCAATTAAACATGTCCAATGCGATATACAGAGTTGGATTGTACTATCATTGTATTTTTAATTTTGGATTTTGGCTTTGAGACCAATTTTGACCTTTAAATTTTATTCTTAGGCAAAAAAATCCTAATCTTGAAAACTTCTCTTTTTAGTAGCAAATATTTACTTTTTCAATACTTAAAGTTTTCCTTCCTATTTATTTTATTTTATCTAAAATTATTTTTTAATTTTATCAATATATTCCTTATATTCCTCATTAAAATTGACATCCTTTTCATTTCTCCTAAGGTTTCTTAGATTCCATTTATTAATTCATTTTCATATAAAGTTCTTAATTATTGTCCATCCATTTATTATTATTATTATTATTATTATTATTATTATTATTATTATTATTATTATTATTATTATTATTATTACTTAGATCTAATAAACCTAAATATTCTCTAAATTTTTCTGTAATACTCATTTTCATATGAATTAAACCAAAAATTTGTATCCAAGTTAACTAAATCTTTTAACTATTTTATATTAAAATATTTTAGAGATTATCTTTAATATGTAATAGCTTTTGTAGTCCTACTTTATTATCTTTAAGATCATTTTTTGTAATTTTCTAGTGTTTTTATTAAGGTTTACAAAAATTGAATAGTGAATTATATTTCTTAAGTGTTCTATATACCACCTTTTTTTTCTTAATTCTTTATCTATTTTTTCTTTAACTATTTATTGTTTCTGATTCATCTTATTTTCATTTAATCTTTTACTATCTTTATTTTTTTGTGTGATTTTTTCTAGATCTTTTTCTAAAGTATCTTTTGTTATCATTAATTATGCTTTTATTTCTTTTAACCTAGGCTCTCTATATTTTTCTTCCAAATTATTTAGTTCTATAAATATACATTCATTTTTTATATCTCTCATTCTATCTTTATAGTGTGACGCGTGCCAAATCTCTTTAGGCATCTGATGGGTTCTCGAAGGCTTGTTGTTAGGGTTTAGGGTCGAACAAAGGTTTATTTAACTCATAAAGGCTAGTTATTTAATAATGGATAAAGATTCAATCAAATTTCCAAGTCTCGAGCCTCAAAAGGCATGAGACAATGTCTCCAAGTACTCCTATTCCATTATTAGCAATCAACCTACAAAGGCATCAATTGGGCACCACAAGGTAGGTATTATGCAGTCACCACCTAATAAAATATTGAAAAATAAATTCTAATATTATAAGGCCAAAACTAGAGATAGTTCGGGGTCCACTCTTATTTATACCTTGGTTAAGTGTTTTTATAGATAAATTTTCAAGATTAATTATTTTATCTTTCTTTTCATGCATTATCATGGCAAAGAATTTAAAAGGCACACATATCCATATTTAAAAGCAGTTAAAGAAAATTAATAAAGAAAAGCAGTAAATATGGCATAATCACATATTTTGAAGTTGAAAATAAAAAAATCATAAATAAAATGGATAGTTTATGTAAGGAACCAAAATGGGTCCTAGTAGAATTCAAGGGCAATTGTACGTTATTAAATTATAATTAAACATTATTGGATGAATTATTATGTTTTTCTTGACCTTTTGGCACTCTTTTGACTATATCTCGAGTTATAGAGCACAAAATTAGATGATTCAATTTGGGTTTGAAAATATACATCCATACTAAGATTTCATATGAAGAAACCAAGTTTGAAATATGTCTTTAACTAGGCTATATTTAAGCATAAATTTCAGAATAGTTTCCAGCCTAGTCACTAGGAACAGACCTCAGTATTTTGTAAATATCTTAAAATATACAACTGGTATGGAGATGATTCTTGACGTTTTAGAAACTAGAAACATAGTGTAATAAGTTTGTAGAAGATAATATTTGCTAAAAATGGCTTTTGGAAGGTCAAAAATTACATACCAGTTGAATTCAGAAAACTGCCTATGATAGAGGATACAATAGTCAAGTGATAATATAATTTGAAGGCTAATTTAAAAGAGAATGAAAATTTAGGGGTCAATTTGTTAATATGAAACTTAAAGGGTAAATTATGAAAAAGGGATATAAAGGAGAGGTTGATTTAAGAAAAGAAAAAAATGAGTGGAACATTGTGTGACATACAAATAAATGAGAGAAATTTATGTAACATGCAATTAGTTAGAGGATTAAAAGAAATATTTGTGTGGAACATGTTGATGTCATTTTCCACTTAACTCACAATGCAAGCAATGTATTTAGGAGTATTTATAGAGGTTTGGTCAGGCATTTGAGAATGAAAAACCAGAAATTCTTTATCCCTTATTCTCTCATTTCCTTTGTATTCTCTCAAGCAAACCATGTTAAATTCATGATGGTTAATCAAGAAGTATTTGTGCAACAACTTTAAGGTAATTAATCTAATGAATTTCATCTTCTTCTTCTCTTTTTCATTCTCATTTTATTGAGGTAATGGTTGAGTATGGTGCTAGAGTTTTTGATTAAAAGATGATGTTGGTTATAAAGAGAAGATGAGGGTAGAAACAAGGAAAAGTAGTTACAAAGAGTAGAGAGCAAGGAGAATTTAAAGAAGATTTGAGTTGCATGTCTAGGTTTGGGAACTATTATTTCTTTCATGCATTAATATTGTGTTCATTATGGATTTTATAAGTATATTGACTTGAATTAAGATATTAGACATTAATGTGAAAGTGCTGTCCAGAAATTCGGATTGACCTCCAATGACTAATTTGATCATAAGTTGAGTTTTTAAACACCAAATTTGATGTTACTAGTTGGGTTATAACCGGGACTTCAGCGCCTACAAATGTTATGGAAATAAAAATAATGAAATTTTTCCTCTAAGGTCCTCAAAAATGCCCAAAATAGTAGCCTTTGAAAGAAGAAAAGTTAATGAATTTGAAATTCTGAGTTAAGTTTCTATGAACCAGTTTCGGAATTTTACGGATATCTCGAGTTTTATAGCTCCGATTTGGGAAATTTAAATTGATAATTAAATTTAAGACATGGATTCATAGTTTTGTAGAAGAAACCTAAATGTGATTCTGTCCCTAAGTATTTTTGATTTTTACTTGAAATTCGTAGCGAGATGCTGTCTAGTTGTAGATAGCAGGTTCCAATATTTTTGAAATAATGTTCGATAGAGAAGTCTAAATCCTATGAGGAAAAATTCCAGTTAAAATATACTTATAGAAGAACAATTTTCGTGAAGTAAGGTTGGCTTAAATCTGTGCAAATTGTTTTCTATGAATTTTCTAATTCGTAACTAAAACTGATTTTATTATTATGAACTGCTGTCTAGTGTTAACGAACAGCTTGTAGTATTTTTCTTATAACTCATGATAGAAGGCTCAAAATGCTATGGGACAAAATTCCAGTTAAAATAGACTTATAGGAGAAAAATTTTTGTGAAGGAAGGTTGGCTTAAATCGGTGCAAATTGTTTTCTATGAATTTTCTAATTTGTAACTAAAACTGATTTTGTTATTATGAACTACTGTCTAGTGTTAATGAACAACTTGTTGTATTTTTTTTATAACTCATGATAGAAGGCTCAAAATGTTATGGGAAAAAATTCCAGTTAAAATAGACTTATGGGAGTACAACTCTTATGAATAAATGTTAGTTCAATTCTGTGCTTATTTTGTTCCATGAATTTTTGAATGTGGTCTCACAAACTGTTTTCAATGACATTGCTGGTTGTATAATTATAGGTAATAATCGTGGTATTATAAATTTATACATGACTATGGTGTTAGATGATATATGTATATGATAAAAAGGTATGATAATATTATAATCTAAAGCTATAAGTGCATGAAAGTTTAGAAAATATAGTATGCAATAAGACCATGAAAAAGCATATGGATAATTACTTATTTTAATGAATATGATTATGCCTTCATGCTAATGTCTACTGAATAACATGTTAAGGTAAATGATTACAGTATTATAAAATTACCGTTGCTTAATTTGATACCTGAGTTTAATTGTGTATATATATATATATATATATTGATACCTGAGTTTAATTGTGTATATATATATATATATATATATATTGATACCTGAGTTTAATTGTGTATATATATATATATATATATATATATATATATATATATATATATATATATATATATATATATATATATATATATATATATATATATATATATATATATATATATATATATATATATATATATATATATATATATATATATATATATATATATATGATATTGCCATATTAAGCAATGGGTGTGAATAGATGATGAAGTATGTATATGACACTTATAAGTACAAATATGTTATTATTTACCTAATTTACATAGCATAGATCATACTCGTATATTATAAATATAGATCATGCTCATATGATATGAACATAGATCATGCTTATATGACTATCAATAATGGATCATATGCATACATATTGATAAACATGCTTATAAGAATAAGCTTACTATATGCGAATGTACCTACAAGTATGTACATTTATGATTATGTATATGAGTGTATGAGCATGTAATTGCCCTATGAGATAGAAAATGTTTAGCATGACTATGGACATGTGAGATGCCTAATGAGAACATGATCAAGTATATGATATGATGATTATATGTCATGCCTATATGTCATGATGCAAACTTATAGTCACACGAAATGGATGAGCTAATTGTGTAACTTGGCTTATGAAATGTGCATATATCTGTTTATGCACCAGAGAACTTATAGTTTTACACGACTCTATATATGTACAAATAGTATACTATGAATACAGTCTTAATATGTTAATTGAACACGAATATAGTTATGCCTACAATAGAGTTTTAGATGTGGATAGATGGGCGCCTATAGGGAAATTGCAGCTGCCATAGTTTGGCCCAATTAGGTCCATAGTATGTATGATCCTGTTTGAATCATGAACAGCCCCGTTTAGGTTGATAGGCAACCCCGTTTGGGTCTGCTTGACCTGTCCACAGTATATTTTGGCCCCATTTGGGTCTATAGATCTGATATCTTTGGATATTCCCTATTTTGATACCGAAGTGTATCGATAGTTCCCGTTATCCACTGATAGAACTTAGGCAGGCTAAACTATAAGTACAATACAGACATTAAAGTATAAAGTACAAAACAGGCATCATATAAGAGATAAGGATATTGCTTGATTACATGTCTGACATGATTTGCTTGTATTGTTTCATAAATTTAAATAAATAGAGGTTACCAAGTAACAAATGATATGTATGTTATTTATAGTTGGTTTCAAATAATTTAAATTGCTTAAATGAGTTAAATGCATGAAGAATTCTCAGTCGGTATACAATACAAGCATGCTAAGTTAACTGTTAAGCTTTTCAAATGCTTTTATTGTTTACTACGTGAGATTGTTAGATTTGTCAGGATTTTCTAATCCATTGATTATATGATAAATAAATGTATATATATAAAGTGTACTGAGTGTGATTACTGATGAAGCAATGGTAATATCGAAATGCTTTAAAAGTTGAAAAAGATACAAGGTAAAGATATAATAGTTTAATAATAATAGTAAGTATTCAAACGAATGAGAATGCATCTCATACATGGAAAATATTATACATATGTATAGGGAATAGAAGTTATTTGAATACAGTACCATGTTTCTAAGATAGTTAAGTATATCAAAGTGATCACTAAGATCAAATTGTGGGAACTCATATAGTATAAATAAAGTATATATATATAAATATTTGTAAATAAGTTATAGAAATATGACTTAGTTAATAAACGTTTGCCAGTTGATATTGATATATGAATAATACAGTCATCAATGTTTGACAAATAATAATTCAAAGTAATTGGTCAAAAGTAACATATAGAAATCTAGAAAGTAAGCTTGATGTATAGGATTTAAGTATTGAATAAATATTGATAAAGGTATGAAATTGATAAGCAAAGGAAATATCAGTAGGTGTTGTTATTGGTTATAAGAATAGCATAAGAGCATATAGCATTGGGAGATTATAGTGAATATTGTTTATAATGATTGGTTTATTTGCTTTAAGATGTGTATATATGGGTTTTCATCTTGATGACCTTTAAAAGGGGTCGTCTACATGTTTTTGTTCCCCACAAAGCTTTATAGCTTAGCACGGGTGTTTCATCCGTGTAGGTTGCAAGTAAGGATTTTTCCCTGAGATGATATCTGCAGCAGAATGGCCAACACAAGAGAGAGATTGAAAGTATAGTTACTGTTGAATGCATTTTGATTACAAGATTCTTATTTACTTTGACAAGGATGTGATGTACAGATAATTAATAGATGTAAATATTGTATTGTATAAAAATACTCTTAAGTATACAGTAAAGTGTTAATAGTATAGTTTATATGTCGGATTTATGTTTGAAGTTAAAAAAAAATATTTCGAACATTAAACCTGGCAAGCTTGCTTAATGATACGGGATATAGTGTTTAAAACTATGTAGCCGATAAGGGTGTTACAGTTTATTTATAATGTTTATTTAGATGGAGACGTTGGCCTTCACATGCATATTTACAAAAAATAAAATTTTCGGTGTATTTTTGGATAAAAATAGAGATATTTGGCCCTTTACTGCTTTAAAAAAAATCATATCGGTTAATTTTGGGTAAAAGAATCATTTATATTAATAAAGAAAAACTTGACATTTTACATATTATTGTTAGATAAAAAAAGGACATTCGTCCTCTTTTATCATAAAAAAATTCCACTCAAACTTGTATAAAAACTTTTTTGGAGAGTTTTTAAATTAGCGTTCAAAAATAATTTATTATTACAAAATAATTGCAATAATAAATAAAATTAATTATTTAAATGACAGAATACATTTTATACATGTACATCCTTGATAAAGGTGACCGTGGAACTACTTGTTTAATTGGATTATTGATATAATTAATGTTGATATGAGGCCACGTGGAAAAAATTAAAAAGTTATCTGAATTTAATTTGAGGTTTTATAAGAAATTGCTTTACAAATGTTAGGAAAAAAAAGGATGGTTAAATTCCTTATGTATATGCGATATACTTGTGAATTACACTATATGGTATGTATTTAAATGAGAGATTAAATGTTAAATTGGCAGAATGCCAATTCATTATTGGCTATGTTGAGTTGTATATTGATTGTTATTTAAAAACTTCATGTATACTTTAGTTGTAATTCTATTTACATGAGTTGCATTTGTGCATTTTAGTTGCCAACTTAGCTTAAGAATGTGTTGGTATTTTTATGTTGTTGATGACTATGATACTATTTATTTTGGTTGACCATTGATAATACAAGTATGTTATGTAAAAATGTGATTGATCGAGAGTTTATGTGGCTTAAAGAACTCAATGAGAATGGCCTAAATTAGACTAATTAAACATGTTATAATGATTGTAAATGGAATTAATAATCATAAACAATGGTTTAAAGGTTGAGAATGCCAATGTTGTAAATAGGCCAAATAATAAGGAAACGTGAGAACTTTGTGAAACGATTAAATTAAAATAATATAGGGTGTATAATTGTGGTTATATGATTATCTAAATTGAAAATAGAACTTAATTATACCACCCTTAGTAACCTAAATAGGAATTGGAGTAAGATAAGGTTGTCATGCTAATTAGGAGTCTAGCAGTGCTATGTTATAACATGTTTACTAGACCTAATGGCTCTGAGAGCTTAATTATGGTGTATGATTTATTGAGTTTTGGACTGAATGGCTACGAAAGCTCGATCTCAATATGTAAATATCTAAAATTAAAAAATGATAGGAGATATGTTAATGGACCAAATGGTTATGAGAACTTGATATTGTATTTAAAATTCCATTTATCTTGTATCTAATGAATAAGTGAATGAAATTTTATTAAAGCACTTTAACAAACAATTAAATAGTTTGTAAGATTCGTATTGCAATTAATTACGCATTATATAATTTGGAATAATTTAATACAATTAAAGATATACACATATTTGTGTGTATGTACGCACACGCGCAATTGTGTGCGAATGTTTGAGACTTGATGTTCATGTCTAACTGGTAATATCTAATGAATAATTTATGTCAATTAAGGTGTCATTTTTGAAAATGTCAATGAAGTTAGATGTGGCAAAAATTGTATGCATTAAAAAATTTTTATTCTATATTGTCAAAAGACAACTTATATTGTATGATCTTATGTTTACAGGCAAAAAAGTTTAGTATGGATTTTAATATTATGATTTAGTTGTAAGTTATAATTATTTTGCTTACTTTTTATTTATTATATATCTTGTTTATACACAACTTAAATTGTTTGTAAATTATAATTAGTAGTGCTTGTAATCTACTTGAATGAATTGCTAATATCAAACTTGAATTTATGATATTGAAAAACTAAATTTAGCAGAGTACTCTTACTAAGTTGCAAGCTTAGTGCGTGGTTGTTTTTCATGCATAAGTTTTAGTAAAATATTCTTGAAACTGAAGAAAAAAGGGATGATATTCTTGTTGATATATACTTAAAGAATATTTGAGTTGAGATGAGCAAGTTCTAAGAAGATGTTATATATATATATATATATATATATATATATATATATATATATATATATATATATATATATATATATATATATATATATATATATATATATATATATATATATATACTGTAGCATCCGTCTCTATAGCATATAACAATCCTCTTACATGGTACATTAATGTACTATAATCAATGAACTAATCTTTACTTAACAACACTTAACAAGAAACTTATAAGGAATTTAAAACCATAACATATAGACTTTACTATTAAAGCATAACTTCCATATGAGTCTATTTAAACATTATAATAGTTACAACTATTAAACATCTTTATACTTTACAAAATTTCTAACACAATTTAAAAACTTTATAATAAAAAAGAATCCAAAATGAAGACTATACTTTCAATCTCTCCTATGACTTGTGTTTGCTATCCTACTGCAGATATTAACCCTAAGAAGAAGTCCTAGCTTGACAACCTACACGGATAAAAATCCGTGCTAAACTATAAAGCTTAGTAGGGAACATAATACATGTAGACGACCTCTTTTGAAAGTCATCAAAATAATACATACACATAGAAGCATATAAACCAATACATTTAAAATATTGGCAATATGATCCTAACATATTCCAATAACTATTCAATTTCATATTCTTGTTATAACCGATGTCGATCATTTATTAACTATGCCACTTTTTTAACAATTATTTATTCTTACAATTAGTCATTTACATTAACTATATATATTTTTAGATTATATATTTTATTCATGTTTAACCACTTTGACTTACTAATCATTCTTAAACACATGTTAATATCAATTTAAGTTTATTGGAATACTCATTTGTAAATTATAGAACTTTAAGTTAATAAACTGAATCTTTATGCATTGACAAATATTAATAATTTCCATGCCTTATGTGTATGTGTAACATATTCCATGCATAAGACATGTTTCCACCCATTTAATTAATTATTATTCCTATTATGCAATTTTATCTTTTCCTTAGTACCATTCTAATTTCCTAATACATGGCAATGTTATTATTATACTTCCATCTCAAACATATATTGAATTCACATGCTATGAGTTCATAATTCATTTAGGTTTATAAGAAAGGAGTTACATAGATCATTTCTCCATATTAAGCAAGTAACATGTAGCTATAAGGAATACATCTTAGCCAATGCAACTATTGAAAGGCATCACCAAGCATAAATACATATACATATATCTTGTGTTCTTAGGTATAAGAAACACTTGAATTGACATTAACAATTTCATAGTTTTCATATACGAGGAGTAACACAAATCAGTTAACAATATCAAACAAGTAGCTTGTGTATATCGAGAACATACATTCACCAATATAGATATGGACTAGACATTAATGATACATAAATTCATTATGCATATAACATATAATTCTAGTATGTACATGTGATACTATATGCTGTAAATATACATATATAAAATATAACCTCCTTTAGTATCATGTTTTCCAAATACAATATAGAGTTTTATATAAAGATAGTATAAGAATCAAGTGAAGTATTATTATATGCCATTATCTTTAGTTTTTATGTGATACTTTTCTATACTTTGTATTAAGCCTACACTTTTCTAAAGAGGTGGATAACAGGCTAACTATAGCACTCGAAGGTATAAATAAGATACCTAAAGGTATAAAATGTTAGATCCAAATAGAGCCAAAACTATACTATTGACCAGTCGAGCGAACCCAAACAGGGTCAGTTAATAACCCAAATGGGTCCATTTATGATCTAGAAGGGATCATCTTTATAATTTATAACCTAAATAGGGTTGAAACTATATGGTTGCAGCTGTAAATTACCCTTATAGGCATGCCTATCTATCCACATACTTAAGTATAAGTAATATGTAATTGTAAGCCATATAAAAGCTTGTATCTTATCATATACATCTAGAGTGATACTTTTCAACATGTTGTCGTAAATTTCTTTATCTAGATGATACATACATACTTATATACTTACATGTTACTTCAAGACATACAACATGATTTTAAAGTCTTATGTTGAATATACTTATACTATTCATGTTTGCTCAAGCACTATAATATTATACTTGTGAGATGTAATCATATGAGCTATAAATGTATGGAACATCATTTATGCATGTTATCATTTCATTAAAACATACCTTTACAATTTTCTATGTCCGTCTCTCATACATCTTTATACTCAAACACATCATTATATGTTCATATTCATTTAGCATACTAGTCATATGTGATCAACATATTACAACTAATAAGGTTGTTCAAAAGTGTATGTTATTCCTAATCCAAGGTTGAAACCTAATCATATATATATATATATATATATATATATATATATATATATATATATATATATATATATATATATATATATATATATATATATATATATATATATATATATATATATATATATATATTCATACTACCTTAATAACTAGACATACATCATATGTAAATATATATATCCAATCTCATGTATGACCAAATATCTCTAAACATACCATACTTGAATTATTTACAACCAATAAAATAGCTTAATGGTGTTGGCACATACATACTTGTACAATCTTAAGTAACAAATAAAGTCACGTTGATTTAGGACTATTGATGATTATATAACATATTGCTGCCATTCCTTCTTATATTTATAAATCATTGCATGTCATATTTGCTATTAACATTTACTCTAGAGTCACTCAATTATCCCCTAACATACTTTAATATCAATGAGTCATATTTGCTCATATACATATTCTTTGAATATATTATTTTTGTTCATTAAACATTATTTTAACAATGTAAATTATGGTATTACAAAATGATGCCTTCAAACCTTTATGTACTTATGAAGCTTAATATGCCCAACTTTCTTTATTAAGTTACTCTAAATTCACTTGATTAAACTTTAAAAACATTACAAATCAAGTAATTATGCATGTCGTACTCTATGTAATTAACAAGGAGCTGATACAAGTTAAAATAATTATCCAGCAAACTCATCCCCTCGGGTGAGGGTATGTTTACCTCAGGAGAGGGAATGCTCACCTCGGGAAAGGGACCCTTTACTGAAGGACTCACCCTTGTTAAATATAAACTAAAATATGCAAATCCTTCAGTTAACAAAAAAATTCCCTTCTACGTGCAATCTAATATTCAACTAACTTAATTTTTCAAAACAATGTCTTCAAACTCAAGAATATTTTTTCTATAAATATCACTTAATCTCAAATCATTTTCTTGTTAAATCGTTTAAACCCAAGAATTTCTGCATAACAAAACATCATGCTTTTGTAGAGAAATAAAAGTGATACTGTGAATTGAACATGGTTTCTTCCATTTCATTAAGTTTAGAAATTTAGCTTGAATTTGTTAACCAAGGAATTTGAACAATCTGCAATTATTAATCCAATGAGTTCTAAAATGAACACATGCAAAGTTTAAATAACTAATTTTCTTATTCTCTCCATACTACCATTTTAATTTTCAAAGAATCAAACACGTGTAAAACATTAATCATAAATCTCATACTTATAATTCATGTCCCTATCCTCTTAACTTAAATATTACACTAAACCATCTAAATCAACACATAAGCAAACACATGCAAACTAGTAATGATTCCCAAACCTGATATGCAACACCATAGTTTTCATCAAATTTCCCCTTCTCTCTAATTCTTATTCTTCCTTGTCTTTGTCTAGCTCTATTCTTGAACACCAACTTCATCACATTCTCCTAATGTGTATTATGGTAGAAATGAAAGGATACTCTATGGGGTTGAAGGGGTCAGCTTTAAGAAGAAAGAAAGAAGAGTGAGATTTTTCAGATTTTCTAAAGAGAGAAAAGAGAGAAATAAATGAAAAAAATGAGGACTTCTTTCTTTTTTTCCTTTGGAATGGCCGGCATCCTCACCATTCTTTCCCTTTTATACCTAATTTCTTCCCCTTTTATACCCAATTTCTTCCCCTTTTCCCTCTTCACGTGATTTTCTCAAAAAATGAGTGGATGGTAACCTCATTAGGGGATAATTTCCTCTTATCTCCCTTATTAATTTCCTATTTTATATTTCTACCCAAACTTCTTTTCCATTAATGAAATTAACCACTAAATTATGTTTTTGTTCCAATTATACCTATAAATGTCTTGATATAAAAATAACTACTTTACCCTCTATCACCTAAAACATTTAATCCTTAAATTCTCAACTATTAATGCTTAATCCAATTAAGCTTAAAATTCCCATGAATCCTCCAAAGGCCAATGTTGAGTCCTTATTTTATATATATATATACATAGGCTTTTTAGCTTGATTTTGGCATGTACACTTGATAAATTATTTTAGAGTTAAAAGTGTGTTTTGTATCAATTAATTGTAATAAAGTTATATATGTAAATTTATAAATAAAACATATAGAGATTGAAACACCTTAATCTAGTGCCTCTATCATAGATTATACCGTACATTACATGTCATATTATAATAGGATATTAAACCATTAAACCAACATTAATCGTTCTAATGATCCATTTAATCAGTCAACCAATATATCAATTAGGTGTCTCTCACAACTTCAATTACATTACATACATATGCATAACCACACATCATGCAAACCACTTATCATATTCATGCTATATACAACTACTTTAATTTATATTCACTGTCATGCACAACATTCAGCATTCCATCTAATATATATAAGCATTCTAGCTCCTATATGCATGCACATACTAACATTTTTTTTCTTGATGAGCTTAAGACAATATCGTCTTTCCATAGGACATACATATATTATATAACCTTTTATACATATTAAATATATTCAAGAAACTTATGCAAAATTAACCAAAAATCCTTACATCAACATTTATGAACTGGTGTTGGCCCGTCTTGATGCAGAGTACATTCTTGAGCAAAAGCTTTTACTACAAAAGAACCTACACAAATAAACTAACCTATGCTAAGCTATAAAGCTTAGTGAGAAATACTAAACATGGAAAACAACCACTCACAGTGATTGTCAAAATGTTGTATATATAAACATATCTTACATTAATAGAAACATTAAACAAGACATGTTAAACATAGGTATATGATAAGATATGAAATTTTTAAATAATAACATAATCATACATCTACTTCAGCATCCATAAGTACCATCATTGCATAAATGATCTATACATTTATATACATAATACATGCATTAGAAACCATGGTTAAACAAGCTATTCCACATAACATATGCAAAAGTTATACATTATATTATAATTAACTGTGATGTATCATACTCAACTCTGGCCTGCTTAAGATCTAAAGGTGGATACCCTAGGATAACAAAATTTTAGACCCAAACGGGGTAGACTGTATAGTGGACCGGTCAAATGGATCCAAATGGGGCTATTTATGATCCAATAGGATCAATTGTACTTTAGACCTAAACAGGTCAACAATGGCTGCTACAATATCCCTATAGGCACCTATCTACCCACAATTGAACTCTAATTGCAAGCAATACTTTATTTAATTCTCTTTTCATATATCATGTTGCACTTAACCATTCAATTTGCACATGTATAACCATAGGATAGATATATTATTACTATGGCATAATTATGTATGAAAAGTTCATATAATGATTCAAATACTTTTTAACATGCTATCATTAAATATCACATATTAGCATAATCATACTATGTCAATCGAGTAATGTATCATACCTGTTTAAGTGCTCATCATAAAACATGCCTCATTATTAAAACTTTACATTACAGCACATCATATGTATGTGATCATGTAAAAAGATACATAATCCCTAGTGTATATATATATACACATGTATTCATATAGGAATATAACAATACGAGTATCGAAAATAAAACATATATCATCGTAATTATGTACTTTAACAGGTTATCATTATAGCACTACATATGAACATGGTCAAACTAATGCATTTATTATTTCAAAGTATAAGTGCATGTTTAAATATAAATTTACTCTAGCATTAGAGTACAAATATGTAAGAATAATTGCATAAAACAAGCATATACATAAGTTTAAGCATGTATAAATATTGTATATCAATAACATTAATCTTTACTTATGTATATACAAGATTATATAAATAGACCTTTATAAAAATCATATAACATGCCATATATAATTCAATGTGTTTTCATATAGGCACATATTTAACATAACAACATTTACACAATAATAGAAAATATATTAAATTCTGCCTACTAAATTCTACACGGGGGCAGTATTCTGGATCTAACTTGTGTTCCATTTTTTATTTGAAAAAGTTATTTTTAGGCCAAGTGACCTTCTACAAATTTATTCCCCTATATTTCCAGTTTCTAAAACATTAAAATTCATCTCAATATCACATCTATAACTCGAGATATTCAAGAAAAACCATAGGTTGTTTATAAAATCAAAAATAGTTTTTGTTACCACTTATAAAATTCATATAATAAAATGACGAAGGAATCGGGATAATTTTCCTTCATCAAAGTTCTGACCTAGTTATCTAGTTTACCCAAAATTTTACATCATAACATTTTGACTCCTTTACAAAGATGTATGCCCGAAAAACCAAAATCTGTTCCATAATAGTGAAAACAGTTTCTACGAATTTCATGCTAAAATTTGATATGCTTGGAAATAAAATTAGGCATTGCTTTCTTCATGTGAAATGTATATCTAGAAGTCTATTTTTCATAGAATTTAACCTCATAGCAATCTAACCACCGTACATGAAAATACATTATAACTTCCAACAAGCTATTTTAGAATCAAAATCAACATCTCACAATACAAAAATCTGTTCTAGTTACAATTTTAAAGATACATAGAAGAAAATGTGTATAGATTTAGGCCAACCTTCCTTCACAAAAATTGTTCTCCTATGAGTCTATATTATCCAGGATTTTTTCTCATAGGATTTAGACTTCTCTATCAAATATTATATCAAACATACAACAATTTGCTCTCTATAACTAGATATCATCTCACTATGAATTTCAAGTTAAAACTAAGAACACTTAGGGACAGAATCTCATTTAGGTTTCTTCTACAAGATTATGTGTCCATATCTTAAGTTTAATTAGCAACTAGAATTTCCCAAATTAGAGCTATAAAACTCGAAATATTTGCAAAATACTAAGACTAGTTCAAAGAGACTTAATCTAGAATTTCAAATTAATCAACTTTTCTACTTTCAACTTTGATTTGCATGATTTAAATTCATATCTTCCATAATCTAACTATTATAATAACACATTTAACATCAATAAATTCTTGCAAAAACTTATGAAATGTAGATTTTAGACTTTAATTCCTTACTTCGGCCGAAATCCCCTTTACTTTTCAATCTTTTGCAAGACCCTTTCCTTCGTTCTTCCTACCTTCTTCTTCTTCTACATAAGAATTCATTCTTATAAACATACATTTCCAATTTCTTCCTCCAACCAATCATTCAATAAAAGAAGAAGAAGAAGAAGACGATGATGATGAAGAAAATCAAATACTAAACCATTACCTTAATAATTTACACCAACTTGTTCTTGAATAAACAACATGCAAGAGATTTTCTTCAAGAATTCTCTTAGAGATTGAACAATTGATATTTGAAAGAGAAGAAAAGAAATTCTAAAATCCCACAAGATGTTTCCGTCCTAATTTCTCTTTCTTCTTAGATTTCTCTCTCTAACTTGTGCAAATTAATATTTATAATAACAAGGAAAATTCCCTTCTTGGTGCTTCCACATTTTGTATGTCACACCTACATCTTTCATCTTTTTGCATGTTATACATTAAACTCTCCCTTTTTATGTTTCTCTTAAATCAACCACTCATTTCTTTCCTTTAATCACAAATGACCCTTAAAATTCCATAATAACAAATTGACCCCTAAATTAACACTTCATGATTCAATTAACCCCTTGAATATTATTAAACCAAAATAATATTTTAATTTCTTTCATGCAATTTATATAATTAAAAAGAATTTATCACTTGTCCCATATCTTATATCAAATTCATATTTTTAATTTAATCTCAAATTAATATAATCCTTCAAAATCATACATTTCTGACTAAGGTCATGTTACAGGTCTCACAAATCTCTCCCCCTTAAGGAATTTCATCCTCGAAATTCATACCTATTAAAAATAATTGAGGATATTGCTCTCTTATGGCTGCTTTCGGTTCCCAAGCTACTTCTTGTATACCATGATGTTGCCAGAGCATTTTGACCAGAGGGATTTGCTTGTTTCTCAATTGTCTGATTTCCCAAGCCAGAATTTTTTTTTGGTTCCTCATTATACGTGAAATCCAGCTGTACTTGAATATCTTTTACTTGTAGCCTATGTGATTCATCCAAACGATATCTTCTGAGCATAGACACATGAAACACATCATGAAGCTTGGCTAATTCTACAAGAAGAGCCAATCTATAAGCCACTGGACTGACTCTTTGAAGGATTTCATATGGACTAATGAATCTCGAACTGAGTTTTCCTTTTTTCCTAAATCTAAACACTTTTCTCCATGGAGATACTTTCATAAACACCTTGTCACCTACTTGATACTCGATATTCTTTCTTTTCAAATCAACATAGGATTTTTGTCTGTCACTAGCTTATTTCAGCCTTTGTTTGATAACTTGAACTTTTTCCTCTATATCCCTAACAAGATCAGGACCAATTATTCTGCATTCAGTCAACTCAGACCAACAAACTGGAGTTCTATATTTTCTGCCATACAAAGCCTCATATGGTGCCATTTTAATACTCTTTTGATAACTATTATTGTAGGCAAATTCCATTAAAGCCATATATTTGTCCTAACTTCCTAAAAACTCCAAAGCATATCCCCTTATCATATCCTCTAGAACTTGAATGACTCTTTCAAATTGTCCATACATTTGAGGATGAAAAGTTGTACTGTACTTTAGCTGTGTTCCCACAGCTTGTTGTAAACTTTGCCAAAATCTTTATATAAACCTGGGGTCTCGATTGGAAATTATGGATACTGGTATACCGTGCAATTGTATAATTCATTCACATATAATTCTGCAAGCTTATCCATAGAGTAATTTGTTCGAACCGATAAAAAGTGAGCTACTTTTGTCAACTTATCCACTATTATCCAAACAACATTATATTTCCTTTGAGTAAGAGGCAAACCGATCATAAAATCCATGGTAATGTCTTCCCACTTCCACTGTGGGACTGGGATGGGGTTTAAAAGACTCGAAGGGAATTGGTGTTCTGCCTTCACTTGCTGACATGTTAAATATTTAGATACATATTCAACAATATCCTTCTTCGTGCCAGGCTACCGGTAAAACTATTTTAACTCTTGATACATCTTGTTTCCACTTGGATGCATAGTAAATGCAGTATTATGTGCTTCATGCAATAATATTCCTTTCACTTCTTTGTCATTATGAACACACAACCTGTTATGGTAGTATACACCTCCACCTTCTTTCATTGTAAAATCTGATTGATCTCCTTCATATACTGCTTTCATAATCTGTTGGAACTTTTCATCATCTTTCTGAGCATCTAATATTGTTTGCTTAACCATAGGCCTAGCTTTAAGCTATGATAGTAATGCACCATCCGATGCAAATTTCCATTTGCACTACTTTAACATCAATGTTACCATTATCTTACGACTCAAAGCATCAACAACCATATTCGCTTTTCCTGGATGGTAATCGACTATGCAATCATAATCTTTGAATAACTCTAACCACCTTCGCTGCCTTAAATTAAGCTCTTTTTGGGTAAGCAAGTATTTGAAGCTTTTATGATTAGTATAAATTATGTATTTTCCCCACACAAGTAGTGCCACCAAATCTTTAAAGCATAAACCACAGCTGCCAATCAATTCTAGATCATGAGTCGGGTAGTTCTGCTCATGCGATTTTAACTGTCTAGATGCATAAGCTACTACTTTACAATCTTGCATTAATACACATCCCAAACCAACTTTGAAGGCATCACTGTACATTACATACTCTTTCCCTGACACTGGTTGAGTTAACACTAGAGCTTCAGTCAACATTTCCTTCAACTGATCAAAGCTTACTTGACATCGATCAAACCACTCAAGCTTAATATTCTTCCTTAATAGTTTAGTCAGTGGTGAAGTAATGATAGAAAAACCTTTCGCAAAACGATGATAATAACCTACCAACCTGAGAAAACTTCTAACTTCATGCACATTCTTGGCTGGTTTCCAATTAACAGTAGCTTTAATTTTATTTGGATCAACCCTTAAGCCCTCAGCAGGTACAACATGATGATATAAGCCTAAATAGCTCATATTTAATCCATATTTTGTTACCAAAATAATATTTAGTTGTATTAAATTATGCTAGTATTAGGTGTGTTTAATGTATTTTGTTAAGTTTTGTGTATGTAGGAGAAAAAGGCAGAAAATTGCGGCCCTGTCGCAAGCGCGACAGGTATTGCGAGCGCGACAAGGGAAGCGTGTCCTGTCGTGAGCGCGATAGGTGCCGCGAGCGCGATAGGAGGCGGTTAAGTACGGTTGAGCCTGAAGAGTCATTTGAAAAGTCACCAAGTTTCATCAAGGGTTGCAACCATATGGAGGGGCACTTGAAGGGACTTAATGCTTGGAAAATTATATATATCCTGGAAGTTATTTCAAGGAAGAGATAGAATTGGGAAATCTATCATTTTTTTATTATTTTAAAAGTGTGATTAGAGAAAATAGTTGTAGGTTTTAATTTTAGTTTTATTGCTTGAAGAGAAGGTAAATACAATGAAGAAGACTACACTTGGTGAAAGGAAGAATGGTTGAGAGATCCCTTCTTTTATTTCTAATCTTTTCTTCTTCTTTGTAACTATTATGAATTCTTTTTATGAACTTGAATGTTGTTAATCATATTTGTTCATTTCTCTTTCATTTATATTTATATGTAGTATTTACTATTAAAACTTTATTAGTATCATTATAAGTTAAAGAAGACGACCTTAGATGTGCAATTTCTTCTCTGAAAATAAAAAAAATGGTCATAAATAAGGGAGTTAGCGAGAGCAACGTCTTATTGAAAGTTAATAGGAAATTCATTATCAAAGCATAGTTTGAGAGATCACATGTGGAGATAGTTATTATAGGTTGGTTTTTATTATTTGAATATGTGTTTATGTAATTCTTGTCTAAATGCGAGAGCTACGATTTAAAACCATAAATGCATGTTTAAGGCATAATCTAGTCTAGATGCGAGAGCTGCGACATAGAACATTATTCCAACTTGGCTTGCATGATAAAGATTGAATGATGATAAGAGAAAACTTATGAATGTGATGAATATAATATATATATATAAATATGGAATTTGATATTTTTCTCTTATTTATAATTTAATCTTTATCATGCAAGCCAAGTTGGAATAATATTCTATGTCGCAGCTCTCGCATCTAGACTAGATTATGCCTTAAACATGCATTTATGGTTCTAAATCGCAGCTCTCGCATTTAGACAAGAATTACATAAACACACATTCAAAGAATAAAAACCAACCTATAACAACTATCTCCACATGCGATCTCTCAAACTATGCTTTGATAATGAATTTCCTATTAACTTTCAATAAGACGTTGCTCTCGCTAACTCCCTTATTTATGACCATTTTGTTGATTTTCAGAGAAGGAATTGCACATCTAAGGTCGTCTTCCTTAACTTATAATGATACTAATAAAGTTTTAATAGCAAATACTACATATAAAGATAAATGAAAGAGAAATGAACAAATATGATTAACAACATTCAAGTTCATAAAAAGAATTCATAATAGTTACAAAGAAGAAGAAAAGATTAGAAATAAAAGAAGGGATCTCTCAACCATTCTTCCTTTCACCAAGTGTAGTCTTCTTCATTGTATTTGCCTTCTCTTCAAGCCATAAAACTAAAATTAAAACCTACAACTATTTTCTCTAATTACATGACCAAGGAAAGAAACTTCCTTAAGCCAAAAGTCACATTTACTCAACTTGGCATCTAATTTATTTTCTTTCAAGGTTTGCAACACAATCCTTAGATGTTCAGCATGCTCTGCTTCATTTCTGGAGTAAACCAATATGTCATCGATAAACACTACAACAAATCGATCCAAGTAAGGTTTAAATACCCTATTCCTAAGATCCATGAATGCAGCAGGTACATTTATCAACCCAAATGGCATAACTAAGAATTTATAATACCCATAACGAGTTATGAATGCAGTTTTGGGAACATTCTCATCTTTAACTCTGAGCTGGTAATAACTTGATCGTAAATTTATTTTTGAAAACACACCAGCACCACTCAATTGATCAAACAAATCCTCAATATGAGGCAAAGGGTATGTGTTCTTTATTGTCACTTTGTTTAACTGCTATAATCGATACACATCCTTGTCGATACATCCTTCTTCTTAACAAATAAAACTGGTGCACCCTAAGGTGACACACTAGGTCTGATGAAGCCTTTGTCTAACATTTTTTGTAATTAAACTTTTAGCTCTTTTAATTCAAATGGAGCCATTCTATATGGTGCCCTAAAGATTGGAGTTGTACCAAGTAAAAGATCAATTGACAACTCAACATCCCTTATAGGAGAAAGACTAGGTAATTCCTCATGAAATACTCCTAGAAATGCATTCACAACAGGTATATTCTCGAGCTTTACTGTATCTCTTCTTGAATCAAGGACTAATGCTAAAAATGATTCACATCATTTTCTAAGACAACGTCTAACTTGCATTGCCAAAATAATATTAGTCATCAACTTAGAATAACTGCCTTCAACTACCACTTCCCTTCCTTCATCATCCCTAAGAGTTACTGTTTTCATTTCACAATTTATCACTGCATGATGCTTAGATAACCAATCCGTTCCCAAAATTACATTAAATTCATGAAAAGGCAACATAATCAAGTCTACTGAAAACTCTTTTCCTTAAACTACTATAAGACAGTCTTTATATTTTGTTGACAATTATACTATATCCCCATGGACTAGTCACACAAACATCAAAATCTAAATATTCTATATTTGACATATTTCTACCCAAATCCCCAATGCAAATATAAGAATAAGTGGAGCCAGAATTAATAAGTGCATATATGTCATAATTATAGAGAGAAAAAGTACCATTTATAACTTCTGGAGCATTTTGTTCCTCCTGAGCTTTTATTGCATAAGCCCGACTAGAAACCATTTGAACAAAGGGCCAATCAACTGATTCTGACACATTCTTGGACTGGGATCCATGATGATTTGATCCACCCCTTCATCTACCTCTACCTTTACCAGATGGGGTGCCTTAGAAGCTCCCCTGCTACCTTGTTGCCTAAAATCTTGGTCCCATTTCAAAGGACAATTAGCCATAAAATTGTTAATACTACCACATCTAAAGCATTCTCCAGCCAATTTCCTGTAGTTACCCCAATGATGCCTAGAACAATAAGGACACCAGAGGAGATTCAAGCACAAACCGACATGACTTATGAAGAACGATCGGGGCTAAGGAAATCTGTCAGCTTAGGAATAAGCAGGTTCCACTAGTGAAGGTACTATGACAACATCAAAATGTAAAAGAAGCTACATGAAAAACAAAGGCAATCATGAGACTGTAGTACCCTCTACTCTTTAATACAGAAAAATTTCAAGGAAGAAATTTCTTTTAGTAGGGGAGAATTATAATGGCATCAACATTGGGTTGGCCGTGAACATTAATTTCCAATGGTGAATAGTATTTTCGGGGCTAAAAATTGTACCCGAAAATGAAAAATATTTTATTTGACCATTGGAAAGTATTGGCCATGGTAAGTCCGGGGTTGAAATTTGAAGTGAAACCAAGGTCAAATGCGTATCTAAAAGTCAAAAATGTGAAAAAGCTCGCAAGTTAATTTTCTTTGTAGAAAGGGTTGACTCGACTTTGATCGAATTTTTAAAAATAGTAAATGAACTCTAAAAATTGCCAGATTTTGCAAATATTAATGAAATTTCATGTGGAATATTTTGGTATAAAAATAAATTTTTCGGTGATACCGGTAGTTATCGAATCGAACTGATTTGATTGAATTAGACCAGTAACGGACTCCGATTGGGCTAAAATTTTACGTACAATCTATTTTTGGTGTGATAAGAGTGATAAAATTAAAATTGGAGTGATTTAGAGTTGAAAAGTGGGAGAAATTAATTGAGTCCATTAATTGGGTCATTAATATGCTTGATTAATTTAGTTAGGCCCATTAATTTGGCCCAAGCCCAAGCCCTTTTGGGAGAGGTATAAAAGGCAGAAAATTATGGAGCAAACTAGCAAAATCCACCTTTTTCTCTAGCCTCTCCCTAGCCGAACTCCTCTCCTCCATTTTTGTCCCAATTTTCTTCCATTTTCTTCCTAATTCACACAAAATTCAACTATAATTAAGTGAGTTCTTCCTCTCTAAAGTATTATTGTAATCTCCACCCTTCAATTAGTGGAAGAGAAGCTAAGGAAATTAAAAGGAAAGCTTAGGGTTTCAAGTTGATGTAAGAGGAATTCATGGATTTAATTTTGTTTTAAGGTACCTACTAATGTTTTTAGGTGCCTAGATTTCATTTATGGTGTTAATTTAAGCATTTGAGATAAAAAAAATTAGGGTTTTGATGTTGAAAAATCCGGCCATTTTAGGTTCTCAAAGGGAAGACCAAGCTTTCAAGGCAAAGGGAAAAGAAAAGGAAGTCTAGGCAAGCTTTACCTTAGAAAAAAGGGTTAGTGACTAATAAATCCTATTATTTTTCTTAATTTTTAATGATTTTCCTTTATGTAACTTAAGGAAAAATTGATTAAATGGTGTTTAGTTGAAATTGATTTTAGAATAATGAAATTAGATCCTAATTAAGTCTAATGGACTGCTTAATTAAATTTTTAGATAATCAAATGAGGAATTCCTTTGATGGATGAATGGATCCCTAAGGAGAATTAGTGGTTGTTTTATGTATTTTGATGAAATTAAGCCTTAAAATAATAGTAGAGATAAAATAACATGTCTATGAACTTTTATAGAATTTATAGAAATTACTTGAATATTTTGAGATGAAATTTTGGTTATTTTTAAGGTGAAAATGTTGAGTTAATGTGAATTAATTCATAATTTGATGAGAAAATGGTGAATTATTGTGAAATAATTCATAGACAGTATAAAAGAGATTGAAATTACTGACTAATAATTGACTTTATTGAAAAGTAGTTAAAAGTGTGAAAAATTGGAATAATAATTTGTAATTTATTTAATTTCGCCCTTAGCAATAGTTAGGCAGTCAAAACCTAGCTCAGGATATAATTGGCTGGCCATAGGGATATCTGTATTGTGGTGTAAGTTATGGCGACTTGCTTTGCTATGGTAGGATTACTGATCTCCATAGTATCTGTCTGTTCTATTATATGCTTGGTGAGAAATGGTCCTTTAGGGTCATTTCTCAGTCTGTATGTGGTCCTGTGGGGTCTACATCCTGTATATCTAATCTGAGAGTTTCTGTCGAGATTGTACTAAGGGAATTATGACAAGAATAAGTTAAAAGTGTGAAAAGAAAGGAAAAAAATAAAGTTAAAGGTGAAAAGGAACCTAATTGAAAGAAAACAAAAAGTTTAGGGGCAAAATGGTAATTTCTCTAAAACTAGCCATTAATATGTAAGAATAATTGAACAATGGTTATAGTGGGTAAAATGGTAATTTGATGATCGAACAAAAAAAATGGATGCTACATAGTACAGGGACTAAAATGAGATTTTACATAAAAAGTCTAAAATGAAGACCAATTGGTGATTTGTATGCAAAGTTATAAGTTAGAAATGAAAATAGGTGAGAATAATGGCAATGGGGTAAGTATCGAGTAAAAGGGTAATTTTGATAATAATCAAAAATTAAAGGACTAAATTGAAAAATTAATTAAAGTTATGACTTTAATTAAAAAGGATCGCTAATAATGGAATAAAACTATCTTTTTAAAATAGAAATGAATAATAATCGTATAATAGTAATGATACTGGAAGTTTGTTGATATAATTGTTACTTAATTAGAATTATTAAATTGCAGGAAATATTATGATTGTTAGTCACCACTAGGCATTCTTTATACCCAGCACGTAGAATTTACTGCGTGTAGGTTCTGAAGAAAAGGAGCACTAATAAATGGAAAGAGAAAGAATTTGAAGAATTAAAGATGAATTTTTGGTTGGCATGTATATGTATGTAATAACTAATTAAAGTAAAGGATTTAGTATGTTTAGTACCTTTTATTTATATATGTAAATTAAGTTTGGATGATGGAAATAGTTGATAGGTGCAGTTGAGCGATGAACGATATTTGAATGTTGTTATTGAGCTATTGTGCCCCTGAGAGGTTGTGGTTTGTTTGATTTTTAGGAGTTTATTCAAATTTATAGCCGTTATATTGCCGAGTTTTTGTAAAATAAATAGTGATATTGGATAGTTATGGGTATTAGAGAGAGTCTCCCTACCTTCAATTGGTTATATGGTTTTAAAAAAAAAATTCCGATTTATCGCACTGTTTCATTAGGTCTGTATAGTATGGGTGTTAGAGAGAGTCTCCCCACCTTCAATTGCTTTAAGTGATTTCTTTCATCCTTAAAGTTATCTGTGAAAAATCCCACTGAGTCATAAGTGCGAGTAGGGTTTCAAAATTTATTTTGGTGAAAATAAGGCATTTTGGTTTGACTGGGTTAAGTCACACCTATGACTCAATAAGTCATGGATGCCACTCAACCTAGCTATGCCCAATCAAGAATTGAATCAATCCAACCATGACTTGGTGCCATGGGTGAGTTGTGGGCAAGTCACACCCGTGACTCATTGGCACTCACCCCTAACTTATCTATTTTAGCCTTTTTTCAGCAATCTGACTTCCTAACTTGAAATGCTTTTCAATTTTTGAGCTAGAAAACATCATTTTAAGGACCAAGTGTCTTCTTAACATTTGTTATACTATGTCTTATCTTTCAAAATAATAAAAAATTACCCAATTTGGACTTGCAAATTGAGATTTATTGTTAAAAAAATGATGACTATGCCTAGGCAATTTTCAAAGACAGAATTAGTTCTCTAACTTTGAAAATTTTCTAGGAATAATAGGTGCAGAATTAGTTTATGAACTCTTCACAAGCGTTGTCCCAAAATCTTTCTACTTTCCAGTAAAATTTGGTTTACTCAAAAAGAATCTCTAGAGAAAGATTTGTGCCCAAATTACCATATACTTGTTAGGGTGAAGGGATAGATTCGGATCATCAAGGTTTAATCCTAATTTTAAGTGTCTTAAGGACTGAACTAGGTTTAGGTGTCTTATGAAAGTTTTAGTTATAAGTCTTAAAATTCTTATGGATTTTAATTTATACCATTTATAGGTCTATAGGTTGCAATATGGCTGAATTATGCAGGACCACTCAGGATTCCAAGACTCATTTTCTTGATTTCTCCTAATTTGAAAGTGATAAAGGGGTAGCACCCGAGAAAAATCATATTGAAAGCATTAAAAGAAAAGAAAATTCAAGAGAGAGCCTTGCACTTATCATTTTTTGGTTGTATTATGAGAAAAATTATCCTTATTAGGTAGCCCTAATAAGAGTTGCCTCAGGTCCCAATGTCTACATATAGTATTTTATTTTTCCTATAAATTTTGAACAAGTTTTAAACATTCTATCACAAGTTTCTCTTAGATTTACACTTAACATTTTAGTTTCCTTTTTAGGAATACTCTTAAAATTATAGATTTTTTAATCTTTGAATTTTATTAGCAATTAATGCTCCCAGGCTCTAATATTAGCTATCGCATGTGAAAATGAGGAATAACTCATAAATGTCATAAGGAAAATCAATAGTAATTTTCTTTTGTATATTCAATAAGTTTAGAGACATAATTTAATTTAGAAACTCAATAATTAAAATTCATTTTTGATAACATTCTATCTTTTCACCTTTCTTTAACATTTTGCCCTTTCAAGAAATAAAATTGAAAATTAAAGCCATAATTAAATAGAAATTAGGTTTTTAGATATACCTTATAAATCCTTCTATTAAGGGTCCAAGATGTTTCTTTTTCTATTTTTAGGTCTAGTAATCAATGATTCCTAATTACTATTTACCCTTAAATGAAGACTTTTCGAGTTGATCTAAGTGCTTTTCTTTTCAATACCTTTTACCTTTAAATTCTAGATACGGGGTTTGGTAACATGAAAGGCACTATTGAAAATATGGTTTCTAGCTAATAGTGGTTAAATTGATCATATAGGTTTCTCAATAGAAAGATTTTTAAGGATTCTGAGTAGACTAACTCTCTTTAATTATCACTACTAGTTTCTTATATTTCTTGAAGAACTTAAATGTTAAATTAGGTAACCAAGAAAGAATAGATGAAAGTTTAGAATTCTATAAATTTTATTTTCCAAAGAAAAGAATATAGATTCTAGAACTGGGAGAATACAAAGTAAAAGATTATTCGTAGGATCGCTCATGCTTTCTTTTATTACGTTCTTATTTTTTATAGAAGTTGTACCCTGCCTCTATTACACCATTCCTTCCATCACTATATTTGTCTATATTCTTACATTATTAGGTTTACTTTCTCTTCTTTAGAGGGGTGCAGTTCCATTAAGTCTTATTCCCTTCTTTTTTCTTCCACTATAGATTCCTTTTGTCATTTTTTAAAAAGTTATTGGGTTGCTTTAGTCATTGGAAAACTTCCTTCTAAGATTGCATCTAGATAACCTTATAGCAGATATCTTTGATGCTAGTCAATAGATGGATTTGTGATTAGTATATCTCCTTGAGAGCTATTGTAATACTTTTTCCCATCATTTAAAATTTCTTATAATCCTCGAATAATTATTTCTACATTTTTTATGCTCATTTTGGGTAGATTTTTAATAATTATGGGTAAAAGAGTAAATGTCTTTTGTTTGTTTAGCATTATTTCCTACTTGATTGTTCCCATCTAGATCATTGTTTTAGCCTTTATTTCTGTATTATTTTTATCATCCCGTTCAGGAATGACACTCATGATTCTAATATATATTTTTGCACCTTTAGTAATATTTTTAAATGTTTATACTTGGGACTTCATTATTTCTAGTAGATATTAAATTTCTTCCAATTTTACTCTCGGATAAATGGTATGAACTAACCCAAAATGATATAATTTTTATACCATCTTTGGATTAGCTCCTTTCCTAATTATTGTCTTTATATATGTTCTATTTTATTAGAATTGTGTTAATCCCAATAAAATTGTTAAATTTAGATAAATACTATAGAGTTTTAATAAAATCTCCTTCCCATTGCTTCTTTTGTTCCGAGATGTTGATCTTGGATCTTTCATCATCATTCCATAATTTCGTAGATGAGGATAGATCATTTGGAGTTATCAATCTAGAATTGAAATTCTCCTTGGATGTGGATGCCATAAATATTTGAGTAGGTATCGATGGTTGATCAAAACAGTCCAAATATTGAACTGATCTTTTCATTAATAGATTCCTTTATATAACATCTTCTAGCTCTTTATTATTTATAGTACCAAGAATTGTCATTTTTAAGGGCTAGAACTTCTGGAGCTAGATTCCTTTTTACGATTAATTGCCTAAACATAATTTATACATATTTGATTTATCTCGTTATATATTTCTACAGAGTGAGACATAAAATTTTGTAAATTTTCAAATTGTTGCTTTATCTCATTCTCTAAAATTTTGATACATGACATAAATTTCCCAGGAGATTCCATTTGCTCCTTCTTTTTAGAAGTAAGCTTAGATATTTTTTTACACTTTTCTCCATGATATTCTTGCAAGAATTATGTTAGAATAAATGTTTGACATGTCATTTTTAGGTCTAGTTATTAGATCAGCTAATATATTTTTCTTTCCTGTAATATATTCTATGTCAAAATTAGAATAAGTAAAATATTCTTACCAACTCGTTTACCTTTTTTGTGCTAGTTTTTCATTTTAATTTTTTGTAATAAAATTTTTTATCTAAGTATTATCTATCTTTACTGTGAATTTTTTGGGATGCAGAACTAACTAAAATTTTTCTATAGCATATTTTATAGCTAATGATTCTTTTTCATTACTATAATAATTTTTATTCGTATTAGTAAATGTTCCTGAAGTATATCAATATATTCTTTTCCTATCTTTACTTTTTAAGATTGCTCCCCAATAGCCATTTGATGCATATGTTTCTAGTTTAAGTTTTTTGTTTTCTTCTAATGAGGGTAGTTTAGGTAAATTCCTGCAATACTCTTTTATTTCTTTTACAACTTTAGTATCCGTATCCATCCAATTTCATGGACTTTTTCTTTTTAATTTGTCTTGAAGTACTTTTCTCTTTTTCGCACATTCGTGAATAAAGTCACTTGCATATGTGACATGTCCCAAAAATTGTTTAACCATTTTGTTGCTTTCTAATTAGTCAGGGAATCCTAGTAGTACTTCTGCTATATGTGGTTGTAATTTAATTTCTCTTTTAGATATTAAAAATCCTAAAAAATTCTATTTTTCTCTTTGCTATATCTTCTTTTTCTTTAGATAACATTATTCCAAACTTAAAACATCTTAATAGGACTTATTTAACATGATTAAAATGCTTTTAGATTTTCAATAAAAATTATTGAATTATTAATATAAATTAAACAAAAATGCCTTAGATCTTTAAATATATTATCCATTTTTCCTTGAAATATTTGAGGAGTATTACATAATTCAAATGTCATATTAACCATTCATAATACCCTCTTGGTGTGCTAAACGTTGTGTATTTTGTGCTATCTAGATGCATTTTAACTTGCCAAAATCATGATTTACAATCAAATTTGAATACCAAGTTTTTCCTTTCATACTATTTATGAGAATTTCTTTATGTGATATTAGATATCTATCAAATTCTATAATTTATTTAATTTTTTTTATAGTTTATGACCATCCTGGCTTTATTTCTCCTAATTTCAGCATGATTTTTAACCATAAATGCTGGATTGCTATAAAGACTATTACTTTCTCTAATTAAATTTTTCTCCAATAATCATTTTATTTATATTTCAAATTCCTCTTCATCTTCTTTACTATGTCACATTCTTTTACTTCTAATGGGTTTGTCATGTGTCAATTTTATTTTCGCATAAATTTTATTTTCTTCCATTTTTCTATAGGGGTTTTTCATATACATTGTTCTAATAAGTATTCTATTTATGTTGGGTTTTCTACTTTTTCTTTTTCATTTTCTATTATGCATGCTCTTACTAGTTCCTTTTGTATGTTATTCTCACCATGGTTCGCTGCATGAGGAACTAAAGGAAATGATTTCCATTTATGGGCTTGTTTTAGCCTTTGAGATATTATCCTATGTTTACATGGAGTTGTCAACCTTGTATATTTATTTCCTATACTTATTGGATAATAATTGATTAACTAATCATTTTCTAATAAAATATTACTTCCAAAATTTTTGGATTGATATAACCTAGATATTTGTAATATACTATATCTGAATTTTTACATTTTCTATAATAATATCGTATTTAATTGTATTTCCCAATATATCTATTCCTAATCTATAGTCGCTAGATTGCTTTCATAATTCTTCTGAAAATATATACAGTTGTGCTAAGTTAATAGCAGATATTATATCTAAAAGTGCATGATATTAGTTTTTGGCATGATTGCAGTTTTGAGGAACACATTGTGTGTCCCTAGGCTAGATAGAATCAGACGGAGTAATAGGGTTTAGGATTTATTTTATTTTATTTTATTATTTTCTTATTTAGGCCTATATTAGTATTCTTTTATACCCCTTTTATTTCTTGCAATTGATGTAATAATAATAATGGTTTTTTGATTGCCTAAAAGAAAAATCACACAAAAAATATTTCTACTAATTAATTACAATTTTTATTAATAAAACAAGATCAAAGTCTTATTACTCTCTAAAAATAACATACCAAATAATAACCTTTTTAATAATAATGTAAAAAATTGTGTACATAAATTAATACATGATTTTTACTAAATAAAAAGAGATCATTCATTCCTGTTTTCGCCCAAAATACAAAATAAATCGCCCTTTTATAAATTATATATACAGGAAGTAATGTTCCCACTAAAAACAACATCACAATAAATTACCTATATTATATATGACTTTTACTTAGTGGATATATTTATATGTCATGCTCTTAACACTTTTCATATATCTGTTTTACAGCTTTTTGACATGTTTGAGTGCACTTTTCTTTTTATGCATGAGAAGAGGGATAAAATAATTAATCTTAATAACCCATATATATAACATTAACCAAATGTATGAATAAGTTTGAGGTCTCAAACTATCTCTAGTTTTAGCCTCATAAGGTTGGAACTATGTTTCCTGATGTTTTATTGGGTGATGACTTCATTATACAAATTTTGTGTTGCCAACTGATGCCCTCGTAGGTTGATTGCCAATAATAAAATATGAATACTCCGAGACACTATCTCATGTCATTTCAAGGTTCAAAACTTGGCGAATTAGGTTGAATCCCTATCAATTATGAAGTGAGAGGCCTTCACGAGTTAGTGAACCTTTCTTCCGATCCCGGACCCTAAAAGTGGGTGCTTGAGACCTAAATTAGATAGTAGAGGTTCGGTGCACATTATAGTGGTGACTCTACTAGGGATCTATGAGATTTTCCTCTAAAAGAACCTCTGATTAATCTAATATAATTGGGCTTAAGATTAAGAAATTTTACTTTTTTTTGAAATAAGTTGCATTAGAATCATGCTAGGGCCTTATAATAAGTTAGGCATTCCTCTTTTTACCCCAGTGCATTTCTAAAACACGACCTTACATTCACTCAATGCGGGGAAGTGTTAGAGATAATCACTAACCCATGACATACATGTATGGCAATAATCACAATCATCATCACATACATGACGTTACTTTAATAAACAATCTCTATTTTATTTTAGAACATAGGATAATCCTAATGAGATCTTGATTGCATCCAATATGACTCTTAAAGAGAGATAAAATTTAGAGAATATATAAAAAAAAGAGAAGTCTTTGCCTGGACCTAAGAGGATATGCTAAAAAATTCCTAGATAAGTCATATGACATGCCATTCCAATTTACTCAAACAACAAACTGGCTGAGCAAGAACTTTAAAGATTCAGACTAAAATGAGTAGAAAAGATAAGGTGAAGGTCGTAAGTGATGAATATCAAAGGGAAATGATTAGAAACAATATATCCATGGCATTTGAGATGACTTGGAAAAATCAAGATTCCCTAAAGATGTTATAAAGAAGGACTACAAAATGATCTATAAGTTATCACCTCAATTCGTTAGCATAGATAAAGCATTGTACAAAGATAAATTAACAGTATTCGACTGATGTGCTTTAAAAATAAAAAAATGAATGAATTAAAAAAATGGAAAATAAAAGAGAAAGAAGAAGAGAGAACAAAAAAAAAAGAAAAACGATAGGAAAAATGAAAAGAATAAAAAAGAAAGAAATGGAAGAATGCAAGCGAGGACTTGTGCAGTCCATGTGAATAAAAGTCTAAATTGATGAGTAGGGCTACAACAGGGAATTTTTATTTCTCCTCAGCACATACACAATATTGTTGGTTGAAATCGAACTTCAAGTAACCGAAGGTTACCTCAAAGGCTAATGTCATGCTCTACTTTCATTTGTAATTCCATATGCTGCATGTTACAATTAGCGACGTCACATAATTACTAAATTGACCAATCTTTCGTAATGTTGGCTATTTGCTAAATTTAATCACAAGTTCCTAAATTCATTTGAGTGTCGCTAGGTTACCATTCATTTGATAAAAATTTTGACAGTATGACGGCTTGTAAACTGTGCTACTCAAACCTACAGATTGGCAAAACAACACTCCCAAAAGGCAACCTCCACCTCCAACACTCCAAAACATTCATAGCACTTCTAAAATCAACCATAAATCCCCGTCACAACACAATCACAAAATCATCATTCATGCATACATTATTATATACAATCACTACTAATTCACATCCATAATACAATGTAATAGATTACATGTCAAATTATCCAAAAACCTAATAAATAAGATATATAAATTCCATATCTAACAAAAAGTGACACATGTACATGCCAATCCGCTCCTCTTCCTTCATTGAGTCCTTAGTTACCTGTCCCTGCACGCAGTCAAACAAACAACACACTAAGCAACGTCGTTGCCTAATGGTGGATACAATTACACAAAATTTCATCTAATAAAACTACTTTAGTAAATTACCATTTTATCCTTTAGTATTACTTTTAATTAATTTAAGTGAATTTTGCTCTCTTATTGTTCTAATTTACTAATTAATCCTTTTTATACTTACTTTTCTTATTAAATCTAAAATAATTCTTACTTAAATGGAAAATTACTATTTAGTCCCTAAACTTTTTATTCAACATATTTAACTTTATTTAACCTTAATTTTGAGCCTTTTTGCTTTCTTTGACTTTTATTTCATTCTAAGGGTAAAATTTACATTTTGGTCCTTATGCTTACCCATGAAGTGGTAAATTATATTTTGGTCCCTAAAATTTTTCATAAATTACGATTTTACACTTCTTTACCTGTTTGACTATTTAACTTTTTTAGCCACATTTTTAATGACAAATTATGATTTTACCCCTAGTTTATTATGTAATTACATTTTTACCCCTTCTAAATCTATTAACTATATATTTTATTTTATTTATTATTTAATCACATATGTGATATCTTTTATGTATAATTTATCATTTAGTCCCTATTTTCTTGCATATTTATAGCTTTTCCCTTAGTAACATCTAGTGAAAATCCCTAAATCGGATATGTGGGATGAGGGCTGTATGACTATATATATATACTATATGTAAATACTGTATAACTGTATGGGTAAGGTGACTACTTGAGCGTAACAATCCCTCAATAAAAATCTACTTTCATAATTCTATCGTGGTATATAAGTCCTTATGGCTAGCCATTATATCTTATGATCCTAGATTACCCATTATATACTAAGGGTAACTAATTACTTTGCATTATGTTGTATTTCTACATAATTCTTTGTGATATTTCCATTATTTCACATATCATACATTCTCCTTTCACATTTATTCCTCAACATTACATATGAAATCATAACATACATGGTAAATATCATCCAAACTTGATGAAAATATGACATTTTTTAGGGTATACCATTCGGCCTCATTATGAATTCATGCATACAATGTATTTTCTCATTCTTTCTAATGCCATATATAATCCCAAGATCATTTTATATATTTATATATTGATATATCTTCATTTTACATTAGTAACTCTTAATTACATAATTGTACACCATTATGTTCACATAACAAACATTATGTCCATATGTTATTTTAAGCTCAATTCAATCATGGTATCTTCTTTCATCATGGTATTATACATTTTATGCTTAACATGCCAAAAATCCTCAAATCATCGTGTTATACAATATAGGGTACCATGCCAAGGTATGTTCTCCTTTTCTTTGCTTGATTTCTACTTTATTTATTTATTTCATGTTAAAACATCATTTTACTATGTTATCTCAAATTATTTCACATTTCTCTTTAAGTTCGTATAGTTACATAATGTAATTTTTAGGTAAAAATTAAAGAAATAAATGAAATAAGTGTAGTTTTGCATCCATTAACCTCAAAGTAGTTTAAAATCACCTATTTCTTCTTTCTTTTTCCTTTCTCCTTCTTCCTCTTTTCTTCTTCTTAGAAATCACCTTTAAGCCAAATTTTAGGAGGAATAAATCATGAGTTTGTGCTATGAATTTTAACATATAAATGCTACTAACCAATTGTTCTTATGATGTTCTACAAGTCCATTCTAAAATCTCCAATTAAATATGACAAAAACACAATATCGTACTTAATTAGGTTAACTTTCTCCCACTATAATTCTTTACTTCCTAAGCTTTATTTTGCTATAATTTTTTCTAAGATGAAGAGGATATTTTCTAGTTTATGTGGGTGAAATTTGAGCTTAATATTTGGTAGGAATTGGAAAGAGTGGAGAGAAAAATGGTGGAGAGGGAAAGGAAGCTAGGTTTGAATTTTGGGCAAGAAATGGAAGAAAGTTAAAAATTTTTGGGCTAAGTTATAGAGAACTCTAGACCTCTTTAGGCAGCCCTTAAGTCTACCAAACCAATGGTCAAGATTCCTCCATTTACTATTTAATCAAATGGCTTATTTTTAAGCCGCTTGTCAAGGTTTCATTGGTTCCTACACCTCTTTATGCTATACTAATATACATAGGTGATCATGGCTTATTTCCTAATGATATTTATGTCCTTAGATAAATTAAATATGGCATTAAAGCTCACTGATTAATTTAACGTCCGTTTTTCTGAAAATGATGTTTTACTCATCAGAATGCTCTAAAATTTTTACCCACAAGCAATAACATATGCAAAAACATCTATTTAAAATTTCAAGTTATTCTAATATCATTTTAGTATACCTCCACATTTGAAGGAGAAATTAACCTATTCGAAATAAAAAATTTTGAAACTATCATAAAAATTAATTTTCACTTTTAATAGCTTATTTATGATATTTCTAATGATTTATTGTAATTGAAATAATTTTTTGAGATCTATGGAATATTTTAGAGCTTGATCAAATTTATCATCAACCCTTTTTACGATACCAAGGAAATCCTTCTCTATTTGATTTAGGGACCTATTTAAGCTCAATTTCCTCTTAAATTGTACCACTAGAATTCATATAACACCTATTTTCTCATTTAGTGATTAAGTAAAACTTTTTGCTAGGTCACCTATCCTAGTACTACTCTGGACTATTCATGCTCTATAATGTACTATGCATATTAGATAAAAATTTGGGGTGTTATAGCTAAGATGCCAAAGTTAGAATGGGCAAAACACAAGTTGTTGTAATTGATGAAAACTAAATGGAAGCTTAGTGTCACAACCAAGTCTACCTATAAAGATTGGCTCGATCTTTTTAATATAAAATCAAAATTCATCTTTTTTATTAAAATAACTTGGTGTGCAAACAACTAAGCCTAGGTTTATCATACTATAGAGGCAAATTTAGATTAAGTTGAGATCTTTTGTGTCGTAGAAGCTACCAACAAAAAAGTAGCAACTCTTATAAAAAAACATAATGAATCCAAAGAACTGTTTAACATCCATAAATTGAAAAGGTTCCTTGGCTAAATCAAAAAAAAATCAAAAGAAGAGAAAATGTAGCCTCGCAGGTCAAAAATAAAAAAAAAGAGGCCTTACTAAAATTAGGCATCCCGTTAGGGTGAAAACTAAAAAAAGGCATCCTAGGCAAAAATTAGGGAGTTGAAAGAAAATCTTCAATCAAGAAAACTTGATAGGGCTTATTGATAACAAGAGTCGAATGAGCCTAAGATGCCACTCCCTGGGATTAGATGGATACTTATGTTTTTGTATTAAATGTCTAGGCATGATTATTGCTATTTCCATGTGATACAGATGGATAAAAACGTGTGCATAAGTTAGGTATGTGCATATAATTAACATATAAATGGAAATTTGTTGCATACATAGGGACATATACTAAAGCTAGATGAATTTTCAAGCAACAGAAATAGCACCTTATGTAACAAATGCTTCTCTCGTGTAAAAGAAAGAAAAAAAAAGAAAAAAAGAAAAGGTTGATAGAGATGAAAACTGTAACTTACTTTCCAAACATAAGGAAAATGGGCAAGGTGCAAAAATTAAAAATAGGCAGTCTGTCCCATGAAAAAATACGAATAAAAAAAGCAGTTGGAATGGGTCGGGTCCATTTTAGGCAAAAGTTAGGTAAAAGGTTATGTGAAAATCCTCAAAAGGACACGTTTCCTGCCAAGAAAAGCTAGTGTCAAAACCCATAAGGGGCACACTACCTTAAAATAAATGAACATAGGTAACTCGAGAAATAAAGGGTTCCTAGTGAATAGAATGGTCAGGTGAGCCTCCATGATATGTCCAAGCTAACTATAGTCTTTGCTAGAATCAATAGAAAAAGAGTAAACTCATTTTGAATGCCATTAGTGACATCAAAAAATTGATAATCGCTGGTACATTTTTCCTTGGATATATTTAGATATCGGGCAAAGTGGATGTATAAAATCTCACTAGTATGGTTAGTCAAGATGTCAGAAAGCATATGTAACATAAGAAATAAAATCTTTGAAGATATTGGACAGTTTTAAGGCACAGTTTTATGCCCAAAGGTGGTGGAATTCCCAATGCATGGACGACTTCTTCTTGGATAGTTCAACATACAATTTTTGGCAAAAGGAAAAATCATAAGGGCAAAAGGTATTCATATAAAGCCAGTAAGTTCTTTAAGTAGGGGGTATAATTTTGAATGTGTAAGCCAAAGATGCCAAGCCACCGGCCCTAGTATCGTACAGTCGCTAACATGTTGGCTGAACTCTTTTCAAGAACCAAAGATCAAGAGCACAATGCCTAAACAAAATTTTTATAGGTTTATAAGGCATTAAGTGATGTATAGAGCCCATGAAGGAATGGGAGCCATGGCTAAAAAGAAATAAAGACAAACTATCTGCCTTGGAAATAATAAAACAAAAGGAAAGAAGGCAAGGCAGAAAAAACTAAAAAAAAAATCCCCAACGAAACTTGCCCAAATTCCTATTGAAAATGGAGCTGTGAAGGAGAATTATAGGATAGTAGCCAGGTGGCACTCGTGATTAGATCCCATAACCACCTAGGATATGGCCTTTTCAGTCTGCATATCACATATGTCCCATATATATCATTCTTTGCACACATTTTGCGTATAATTCTTTGCATATATCCTACGTACAGGATTATTCGCAAATACTTTTGTGTACATGTTATAATTTACCTCTATACACGTAATATGTGCAGATAAATATAGAAAGGCTTCTTATGTAAAGTCGAGCATGTCTACATATGCAAAGGGTGTAAGCCTTATAAGAAGTGGAATTAAGAGAATGAAGAGTCAGGATAGGAACTTGCAATACCACAAACCTAACCTCACCAGCTCGATTCAGGGAGTATTCCTTTGAAAACTAGTTTTTTTAAATGGAAAATATAATAATAATAATAATAATAATAATAATAATAATAATAATAATAATAATAATAATAATAATAATAATAATAAATAGGAGAAGGAAAAAGAGAAAAAAAACAATGATGATGAAAAAAAGAAGAAAAAAAGAAAGCAAAAAAGGAAAGAGTGAGTGAAAAGGAGAAAATATCACATTTGATATAATATTATTATTGTGTTGGCCTTATGCAATAGAAACTTCACTTGGATGTTGTGCACTCATTGAACCCTTGTAATATCAATTTGTTGGGAATTATCGGTTACATGTATCTCATACATAAGCAAAATTTAAAATTTTTAACCAATATATCTGATACTGCCATGAATTTACAATATACATATTAATGAGAATAAGAAAAATCACCTTTGATTTTTGTTGTAAAGTTGATTTTCCTTCGCACTGGGTTATCGCAAACCACAGTATCCAAAATCGAACACCTCCAATGAGTAATCCACACTAGAGAATGATAGAATGAACCAAAAATTGGTAGAAAACAAGGGCTATCCAAAAACCCTAAAAACTAGCTTTGGGAGTGGCGGCTAGGGTAGAGAGAAAAAGAGAAGAAACTTTTCTTAAGTGTTCACACACTCTTAACCCTATTTCCCCATCACTTGGATTTTTATAGTTAGGTTAAAAAAATCCAACTTCATAATGGGATTGGGCTCTTTAAAATTGCTGGAGAATTATTAATTGGGCTTCTGGAATTATTTATAATTATTTTGGCTCAATTAAATCAAATTTAAGCCCTTTCACAAATGACTATGCACAAAACCCACAAACTAGGCCCTTTGTACATATACTTGGATTTAATTACCCAAATGAATTCCAAATCCAACCAAATTAAATATGTAGGCTCCATAACACTTATGTAACATATTTAATTTATTTTGGTTCAAGAAATAGGCCTCTAAGGCCTTCTGTTTTGGAGTTGGCGTGTGGCCCTTCTTTAGGAGGGCTTTTATGCCAACTTTGCTTCTTTGGGACTTTATAATTCCTCCAATGGACCTATTAATTATTATATCAGCCCTATAACACTTATAGTTCAATAATAATCAATTATGAAATACATTATTTCAATTAGGTCCAATTTTACAGAACATATCAGAAAAGTTCTGCAAATAATTTTACTTGATCATAATTAATTAAACTCTTTAATTAATTATTATCTTATTCACTTCTTTATTCCCATAATAATATCAAATATTATTATCCTTGTCATTTTACCATTTTATCCTTTTTCTCTATATGTGTGTGACATATTGGGTTCCTGTCCATATTAGCAGTATAATATATAATTGTGAGTTCTATTCAAAACTCACATGATTTAAACTCCTTTAAATCATTTTATCAATCCCCATTGATATTCTTGATACATTATTATAAAAGTCATGATTGGCCTCTAGCTAGGCATCATGACTACCTAAATGTCAGGAAAGTCAAGTGGTTTGACTATACCCTTTCATAGAAACAGTTACCGTACAATTACTCCTTTCACCACTCTTATCTCAATTAGATTCTGAGTATGGATTTCTGTCAACTCATATAAATCTAATTATGTATGTTCTATTAATTTAACCATTGTTCCCAAAATGCCCTCCATGGATCTCTATCCATCTTGGCATATTACTCTGGCCAGAGATTCTCTGAATAAGGCAATTATAAAATCATACAAGATAACTTCCCTTATTGAATATGGGATGGTGAATCCTTTGTCAATCACTCAACTATCTTTAAGTAGGTCATGATATACCCAATCACCTAACTATGTTCACTCCCAGTTGGAAGTAATCAGTTATGGAGTCAAAATATACCACTTGTTACTTAAGATAACTTTGGTGATCTCAAGTCTAAGGATACTTGCACAACCGCTATGAAGAGATATCTCACTGACATAGATTTAATATCCATGTGGGGATTCTCTATGCAGGTCTCCAATAAACTTGTTCTTCTAACAAGCATCCACATGTTAGCTTTGATTATCTTTCATAATCACAGTTATGAGAACCACTGCTTGAACCATTTAAGCAGCATAACATGTGCTAGTCTGTCCGAATTAACAATGCCCTATCTTGTTAATTCTATGACTAGGGATATTTAGATATTAACACATTTACATGCAATAGACATCTCATATCATGAACACTTTCATGATTGCCTTTGTACTGTGTTCATAATATCTAGGACTTCATTTATTAATTTAAGATTTACAAACTCATGTATTTAAACATAGCATTAATAAATGAATGATGCCTTTTATTAAGAATATAAACTCATACATATGAAATACATCCCTATTACATGGGCTCTATGGCATACTCTCTAACACAATCACTTCCTCAATGGTGCAAAATATCAACTCAGTGGCATCCATCATCAAATCATGGTTTGACATGCTGACTTGATGGCATCTATCAATAGTGATTAGACATACCGACTTAATGGCGTTAATCACCTTTTTAGTAGTAAGTTGACATTCTGACTTAATGGTGTCAATTATTCCATTCTTAACCATGATGCGACATGCCGACTCAATGGCATCCATCATCGAATTGCAATTTGACATGCCAATTCATTGGCATTGGTCATTAGTGGTTAGTCATGCCAACTTAATAGCTTTAATCACCTCCTTAGTACTAATCTGATATGCCGACTCAATGGCATTGATTATTCCCTCCTTATCCATAGTGCAAAATGCTAACTCAATGGCATCCATAATCCAATCATGGTTTGACATGTTGACTATGATGCATGCTGGAGCCCACTATCATTTTAGGTTGGGTTTATGAAGGCCTATTTTTAGGAATCAAGACCGGAAGAGACTCACTATTAATCATAAATTGACTACTTCATAATAAAAAGGGACTAAGTCCAAATTATTGTTGGTAGTCAACCCATAAAGGCATCTGTAATGGACCCAAAAAGATAGGTGTCATAGAGTTACCACCCAACAGAATGTTGAAAAATGATTCTTGCCCTTTTGATTCCCAAACAGAGATTGGTGTTCGGGATATCACTCTTATTAGGCATCTTGGTTACATGTTATTTTATAAATAGGTTTTAAAATATTAATGCTATCTCCTCTCTCAACAATGCAAAGCTATATAATTAAATAAACATCTTAATCAAATAATAAAAGCAATAAGTTTAATTAAATCAAACTACTTAAACTTATTACAAAGGCAAATCATTTGAAAATAAAATAACATACATACATAAATTGGGGTATTCATTTGGCTTGGAAATATTGGTTCCCTCATGCATATTTTTACAAAAATCCTCTTTTGTCTGTTATTTATTTTTGGATGAAAAAAGCAACATTGATCCAAGTTTTGAAGGAAAATCCAAGTTGATTAATAGAAAACATTTTAAGTACCTTTTTCTTTTAGACGTGCACAAAAGCCCTTTTTTACTAGCTATTAATTCCCCAAAATAAAATACATCCAAAAAAATCAAAAAAATCAAAAATAATAAATAATAAACTAAATAATAAATAAATGAAATAAATAAAATGATCGAATAGGCAGGTAGTAGTTATCAACAAATCAGGGCTTGACCTCCAATAATGAAAAGCCTCAAAAAACCTCCAAAAGTGAATGAAGTTACATACTCACATAAAACCATAAAAAGTAATAGCATCATGAGAAAAGGCACAAATAAATAATAAAATACAAAAAAGAAAATCACTCATTTAATCACACATATAGAATAAAAAATGTATATAGAATGATCGATTAACACTTTGGGGATCAAATAAACAATGTAGATCACAAAAAATGTATAAAACATATGAATAAAGGCATAAAAATCATCCACAGATGCGCTTAAAAGGGTGACAGACGGCCACAACTAAAGGAGGGACAGGATGAGAAGGAACTCTTGTGATATCCCGTTTGTCACGTTAACAGACAGTCATTTGTGGGAGCTTTTTCCCACCCATCACTCACATAATAGAATAGGAAGCTGAAAAAAACACCCAAAATCACATAAAATTGAAAATAACACTAAATACTCAAACATTAAAGCGTAAAGCATGCCAAACTAAGATTATGACTTAAAATCATGCATCTACTATACTAAAACTCATTAAAATACAAGAAAATAGAACAACAACATAAGCTTGAAAATATACAACAATGGAGGAAACCATAACTTAATTATGCCATTATCATGAAATATTAATCCAAATCCATACACCATTAGATTTAAACATGTAAATCAATGAATCACAGTACATAAACACATTTATTTCAAGGGTAATCAATATGATCATGCATGATAATTTTTAAAGAGAGAAAATACAAAAAAGAGCCTAGAACATTACCCTCAGGAGATATTCTGACTCTGAATTTCTTAAAATCCAGATCTCCACTCCAATTGTAATCTTCGTTCTTCAGAAAGCTAAATGATTTTTATATGTATGTGTGTTTGGATCAAATGAGTTGTTAGAGAATTTTCTTTTTAGAGAGAGAGAGAAATTAGTTTTTTTCTCCTCCAAGGATTACCTCTATAATCAAAGAGTGATTCCTCTTTCCCCACTTTAAAACCCAAGTTCTTTTACTTTTTATACCTAGGGTAGAGTTAGAGTTGAATTCCAACTCTATCTCTCCAAATCTAGAGGGATAGACCCTCTTAAATTCAGATTGAAAATTCCCTTGATATCTATGTTTTATTTTTAAAGTTTTAAAAATGTGGAAAATTTGGATTTTTAACCATAGAAGGTTGTTCCTTATGACAAGTAGTTGTCCCTCAGGCAAAAAACCCAAAATTAATAAAAATGCCCTTGATCTGACTTAGACAGGAGAGAAAGGGCCATAGATGATCGTCTCTCACGTGACAGATGGCCATTTGTCACCACTAAAGGCCAAGATCAAGGTTTTTCATGCTCTTTTGTTAAAACCTTTTGAGAACACTTGAAAAAATCATAAAATCTTTGATAAAATCATGAGAAGTTCATAATCAAAGCTTCAAGATCCGCACTTGTTGTCGAGAATATAATATTTTTTCATTAATGGATAATCCTGATCTAGGCTACCTTGGGTTACAGTGTCTACACTAAGTCAATGGCAATGATCATTGGTGCTTAGACGTACCGACTCAATGATGTTAATCACCTCTTCGGTAGTAATCCGACATGCTCACTAAATGGCATTGATTATTCCCTTATTAATCATGGTTCAACATACTAACTAATAAGTGTGAGTTATACTATACTTTTAGCATGTTTAATTGAGTTAATTTAGTTTATTTTAGGATTAATTAGTTAATTTATATGATTTTAGGTTTAATTATTAGTTTTTGTGTTTTTCAGGGCTAAATTGAATAGAAAAAGTATTAATTTGAAGAAATGAGAAATTCAAGGGCAAAATTATAATATTGGGGAAAGCTAGCTTTTGATTCATGAAAGACAACCAATGATCACTTAGTTGAGTGATTTTATCACTCGGCTGAGTGATTTAACACTCTCCTGATTGTTTTTGGCACTCACCCAAGGCAATTTGATGTTTTCTACAGGAGGGAAGCACTCTCCCAAGTTAGGAAGTCACTCCCTTGAGCATTTAAGCACTCTCTCGAGTGAGAAAGTCACTACCCTAAGCATTTAAGCACTCTCATTAGTGATCAAGGCCACTCTCTTGAGTGTGTGTCATGTATAATTGATAAAAAAAACTTCCTATATCACTAAAACACAAATTCCTTCAGTTTAGGAAGTCACAAGGCACGTAAATTCTCCTTTTGAAGGCTATAAAGAGTCAAAAAGGCACCAGGACTAAAAGAGAAATCCTAGATACGAATTTTCCTCAGTTAGTTTTACATTAGTTTTAGTTTATATTTTAAAGAGACAAAAGCTTAGAATTGGGAAGCTGTGCTTGGGATTCTGCATAATTATCAAGGGAGTTTCCTAGTTCTATGAGTTTGTATCACCTTTATTTATTTTGTTCGGTTTTTAATATGAAGTGTGAGTAGTTTTCTTAACTTTTACTAAAAGATACTTGAATCCTTAACTCTTATTGTAATGACTTAGTTGTGCTTTCATTAAATACAAGCTTGATTATTTCTTAGTTTTTAAGCAATTTCTTATCTTTGATTGTTATTGGATTGATTATTAACATATTTGATAAATGGTTGTTGATTGATTTCAATTATGATCTATAATATGCATGTTCTTAGATTAATTCATTGATATTGATGTATGGTTATGTTCTTAACTAGAGATAATTGTATGTTAGTGAAAGTGGATTAAGATTAAGAAGAGTTGAACTAAGGATAAACTGAAATTAAATTTACTTGAAAAAGAGTTTAATGGATGTTTAGAAGTTTAAAACTGGATTTTTATGCTAACTATTAGATTGTTCTTAATAAAAGGATTTAATGCTTGGAATGATAGTCGGAATAAGCTATTTGGCTTTATATCGCTAGTTTTTCATAATCACTTGTAATCATTTTAGCCGAGTCACTATAATATTAGTTAAGGTGGATAGTCTTTCAGTAGAAGTTGTCTTTAATATTGATTTTTACCAGTTTACATTAGTTGTTTTGTTTAATTCTTTGTTTAAATCTCTGCTTAATTATTTTGACTTTATTGCTTTAGATGTTAACTGTTGTTTTTAGTTCATTGAACTACCATCTTCACAAAACTTGGGATTTCTTTTACTCTTTGCATACAGTATTCACTCTAAAATCTGAAACAAGTTACACTTACACATTTTTCCTTGGGTATGATATTTAGAGTCTTAATCTTATTTTCTCATATTACTAGCTCATCTATTAAACTTGCTAGACCCCGATCCAGTTTTTGGCACCATTACCAGGGAGACATTAGTGTTTGTTTTTAAATTTGAAAGTGAATTTTGTGTCTTTCTTCTTCTTTCTTATTCTTTATTCTTTATTAATTTTATTCTTTTATTCTTTGCATATGTCAATAGTTTATGGTATGAGGCAATCCAATTTTTTCTATTGACCCTGAAATTGAGAGGACATTTCACAAGATTAGAGATTAAGGCAAATAGATATGAACTTAGAAGAGCATAAACGTAACAACCTTAATAACCACCCTCTCTATGACCCACCAATAAATGATCCACACTCTTAGATAGAAGGGAAAGTTAACCATGTTCAAGCTCAAGAGATTGGTTTAGGCCTAGAACCATTAGAGACTATGTTATCCTTAGGTGAAATGAGGATTATAGAACCATTAGGATAACTCATGATTAACATTTTGAATAAAAGCCTGCTACCATCATCATGGTCCAAAAGAATCAATTTTTACGATAAGAGATAGAGGACCCTGCCTAACATTTAGATATATTTTTAGAAATTAGTGATATGGTCAAATACTCAATGTGTCTATAGATGCCATTAGGCTTAAGTTATTCCCTTTTATTCTTATTGGTAAGGTAAGGGATTGGTTGCAAATGCTACCAAGTCAATCCATTCAGTAATGGTAATAAATGCAGGAAAAAATTTTATGCCACTTCTTTCCTTCTACCAAAATAGCTAGTGTTAGGAATAACATCTATAATTTCCATCAATTATATGAGAAACCATTCCATAAGGCTTGGGAAATATTTAGGAGACTCTTAAAGAGTTGGCCATATCATGAAATTGTTATTCATCAACTAATGTCTATTTTCTATACAGATATGAATCAATCTATAAGATCTCTCCTAGATACAACTTCAAATGGAAGTTTTATGAACACGTTCCCTAAAGAAGATTTCTTACTCTTGGATGAGATGGCCACCAATGATGCTCAATAAGCAAGTGCAAGAACCATACAAAAAAGCAAGCTATACACAGTGTGGATGAGGTAGCCATGCTAAGGGCATAAATAGATACATTAACAAAACAGGTAAGTGGTTTATAAGTTAAAAATGTGTTATCTTTATCTCAATCATACAACACTTATGCTGGGACACATATATCACCTGAACTTAAAAGTGAGGAGAGCCTATGAACATTAGTGGAAGAAGTAAATGCATTGAATCCCTATAGCAATACCCTTAATCCTAGGTGGAGAAATCACCCTAATTTTTCATAGAGAGAGGGGAACCATACATCTACTTCTAGTAATCAACCTAGGGTTCCCTTTGATCAAAATATAATTTCTTATAGCAATAACCAACCGCCTAACCAAGCCTAAACCCAACCACAGTACCCATCCACATATCAACCCCCGGGTTTTAAAGCTAGACCTCAACCCACACAGGAAAGAAAACCCAATTTAGAGGAAATGTTTACTAACTTTATGAATGCCCATACCACATTTATGCCTAATTAAGATGCTAGGTGGAAATCACAAGATATTTGGATGAGAAATCAAAATGCTTTAATTAGGAATTTAGAAAATCAAGTAGGCCAACTTGCTAACTCTATCTCAAATAGGTCATATGGCACTTTTCCATCTAACGTGGATAGGAACCCAAAGGAAGAAGCTAAGGCAATTACCTTAATAAGTGGAAAGGAGGTGAAGGAAGTTGAAAATGGTAAGAAGTCTTCAGATTTGGTGAAACCGACATCGAAGGTAAGTATTCCTGAACCTAAATTTAAATATGAGATATCATCTATTGTTGAGAAAAGTAAAGGTAAGGAAAAACTTATTTCCACTGTGTTTGATGAGTCTAAATTACTTTATCCATCTCTAGCTAGGAAGAAAATGCATAATGAATAATTAACAAGATTTTTAGATATGTTTAAAAAGTTGCATGTAAATTTACCATTTGCTAAAGATTTATTGTGTATGCCTAAATATGCTAAGTTTATAAAAGAGCTATGTTCTAACAAGAAAAAACTAGAAGGTGTAGGAATGGTTCAATTATTTGAAAATTGTAGTGCAATTTTAATGAAATTTCTGGAAAATTAGAGGATCTTGGTAGTTTCACTTTGCCATATGAATTAAGAGGGAATATTGTTGGACATGCATTATCAGATTTGGGTGCTAGTATTAACTTAATGCCTTATTCAATTTGTAGAAAATTAAATTTAGGTAATATCAAGGAAACCCAAATGATGCTACGGTTGGTGGATAGATCGATAAAGAGACCAAAGGGTATTATTGAGGACTTCTTGGTAAAAATGGAAAATTTTATATTTTCGGTTGATTTTGTAGCCATTGACATTGAGGAGAATCGAAAGGTACCATTGATAATGGAAATGCCATTTTTAAATACAACAAAGGCTTTAATAGATGTACATGCAAACAGTTACTTTAAGGTTCAATAAGGAAGAAATGGTTTTAAATGTGAATAAGGTGATGAAGCACCCTTCCTATGATTTTGAAGAGTCCAATTATTTCATAGATGATATTCAAGAATGTGTCGCGAAAAAGCAAGAAGAAATTTTATTGGATGATGAGCCTAAGGATTGTTTAATGCATCTAAAGAATAAGGAGGAAGTTGAGAAGAAGAAAAAGAGTTGATAGAAGAGTTAGAAAAAGAACATAAAGAGGAAGAAACAAGGGAGGATGAACCATCCCCTCCTAAGGGATATTCTAAACTTAAAACTCTTCCCTCTCATTTAAAATATATATTTTTGGAAAATAATGGAAAACCAATAATCGGTTCTTCACTTTTTATAGGTTTGGATGAGGAAATGCTTATAAAAGTATTGAAAAAGCATAAAAGAGCCATTGTTTGGGAGACGTTCAATTTGAAGGGAATTAGCCCTAGTTATTGTACACATCGGATACCTATTGAAAATGATTTCAAATCGGTGGTACAACCCCAAAAGAGACTAAATCCAGCAATGCAAGAAGTGGTGAAAAAGGAGGTACTTAAACTACTTGATGCAGGTATTATCTATTCCATTTCTAATAGTAGTTGGGTTTGTTCGGTCCAATGTGTACCTAAAAAGGAGGAATGACTATTGTGACTAATGAAAATAATGAACTTGTTCCAACACACACAGTGATGGGATAGAGAGTGTGTATAGACTATAAGAGATTGAATAATGCCAATACAAAGGATCACTTTCCTGTACCTTTTATTGACCAAATGTTAGAGAGATTGGCGAGGAATAGGTTTTACTTTTTTAAGATGGTTATTCGAGATATTTGCAAATTCTTATAGCCCTAAAAGACCAAGAAAAGACCATATTCACATGCCCCTATGGTACATTTGCATATAGGAGAATGCTATTTGGTCTTTGTAATGCCCTTGCCACATTTCAAAGATGTATGATGACTATTTTTCATGATTTTATTGAGAAATTCATGGAGGTTTTTATGGATGATTTTACACTATATGGTCGTGATTGATTTTGAGTCATATTTATCTAATATTGTTTTGGTCTTAGAAAGGTGTCAAGAAACTAATCTTGTTCTTAATTGGGAAAAATGTCACTTTATGGTGAGAGAAGGGATAGTGTTAGGGCATAAGATCTACGAGAAAGGAAGTGAGGTAGATAGAGCAAAAATAGATGTGATTGATAAATTACCTCCACATATGAGTGTTAAGGGCATTACAAGTTTCCTTGGTCATGTCGGTTTTTATCATTGATTTATTAAGGATTTTTTTAAAATAGCTAAACCGCTTTCAAATTTATTGCTTAAAGGCGCTACATTTAACTTTGATGATAAGTGTTTGTAGGCCTTTAACTTGTTGAAATATAAGATAATCACAACACTGGTTATAACATCACCAGATTGCACGTTTCCATTTGAGATAGTGTGTGATGCTGGTGACTATGCAATAGGAGCGATTTTAGGCCAGCGAAAGGAGAAGATTTTTCATACCATTTACTATGCGAGTCACACATTCACTATGTAGCACCCCAATTTTTGCATATGTCATACATGTCAAGTTACATATCATGAAAAATTACCCTAGGTTAAATTTTGGGAAAACAGAGTTGAATAGGGCGAGAAAACTCGGTGACAAGTATAAAGGGGTAATTGTGTTAGGATCAAAAAACCCGAGACAGGGGACCCAACGGATAGTGTGACCTAAGACTGAGAAATGAAAGTATAGGTTGAGTGGAGTCTAATGGTATAATTTGAAGATAAACTGGGATCAAATAGGTCTTTAAACAGGCAAATAAAGAAAAATTTCACAAGTTGACCAAAACTTTGATCGAGCGATCGAGGGACCTAGAGATCTCTAATTTCTCCAAAATTTCATAAATAACATATAACTAATGTAAAGAAATCCTAAGAACTTAAAAATAATAATTCTAACAATTTTGGAATTTCGAGTTTCGACCGGACCAAACAGGTTGTCGAGGCCAGAAATATATCGAAACGATGTCAAAATGGGCTAATATTTTAACCACACTTTCTTCAATATGTAAGGACACTCAGTACTAGATTTCATGACAATTTGCTATTGGGAACGAAAATTCATATTTCAGGGTGCAAAACTGAGATCGGGTCATTTGGAAGGTCAAACCAGAGAATTTAACCCTGAAAAGATAAATGAGACATTAATATAAGGTTATGATCAAGTTTGAATGAGCTTAGGCTAGTATAATGAGCCTAGCTTGATGTATGGCTAATAAGTGATAAAAATTAGAGCCTTTGGATCTAATAGAGGTGATTGAATCTTGGCCCTTCCTTTGGTAAACTCAAAGACACCCTATAATAACTCAATAAAATCTACAAACAACACCAAAATTTTTGCAACTCCCTCCTCTTTTTTTTTTTTTAAAATCCAAACCCCTCACTTGTGTTGCCTCTCCTCCATTTTTCTTCATCCCAAGCTTTATTTCATTAAATTACAAGCCCTAATTGCAACCTAAGGCTCAAAAATTCATCCTCTTCAACCTATAAAAGGGTTTTTTTTAAAAGGAGGCCAATAAATCAGGGATTTAAAGCAAAAACCCTAAGGTAAGATTTTGAGATTCTTGAGTTTTAGGTGGAATTTGAAGGGAAACTTTTATAAGCATATAGAACTGGACTAGAAAATTATAGAGGTGATTTTAAATGGCTGAAAACCATGCATTAATGATGTGATTTTCTCCCTTGCAAATTCAGCCCAAAGAGTAAAACATAGAGGAAGAAAGGAACCATAGAAGAAAAGGGAAGGAAAAGGAAGTGTAAGTGGAGAACAACCTAATTGAGGTTAGTGGCTATAAATTACATTTAATTTCACTAATATAGTTGAATTTTCTATGATTTCTACATTATGTAACTATGCTAGATTGCATGAAATGATGAAATAATTTAAATTAATGTGATATAATGTTGATTTGAACCATTAGAAACAAAAATGAGTGATTAAATTAAATTAAAAGTGAGTGTAATTGGATTGGCCAAATATGGTACCTTAGGGTACCTTAATTTAATTTGACCTTTAATTGGGTGTTTAATGCTAATTGAATAAATTAAGGTATAAGGAATGTAATTACATTAATTGGAATAAATCTTGAGAATTTTAATTAATTGTGCCATAGTTACATAATAATGGAAATTATATGAACTTTAAAATATTCATGTGAAAGTGGTATGTTTCACTACATTATGTCATAAAAGGGATATGCAATTATGAATGGCATAAAAAGGAAGGATAAAATAATGTGTAAGTGTGAGGCCTTTAAGTGGACGAATGGTGTACATGTATATAATGCCATTTTTTAATTATATTTTTGTAATAATATGTGTATAACTGTGAAATGTATAATTAATGAGCTTGAAGGAGTAGAAATGAAATTATGACAATGTTAACATAATGTGTTTGGTATGTAAACCAATGTAAAAATAAAATAAAGTAAAAAATTATGATAATTTATTATGCCTTTAGTGCTTAGTGGGTAGCCCAGGACCTTAGGATAGTATGGCTAGCAATAAGGGCACTTACCCCGCGGTGTTCTATATACTGTACCATTACTTTACTATCATTTTACTATTATTGCACTGAAAGAGTGAAATTGCACTGTTAGCCGGCTCATTATACTAATATACTGGGGAGTAGCATTATACCGTAGTGGTATAGTTGCTCCCACTTACTGGATTAGCTCATCTGCTTATCCGGTTCATGGCTTTTCTACTATCTACAACTAGGGGCAAAATGGTAATTTTACATGAAATCGTGAAAAAGGGGTATTTACGGTCCTTAATATATAAAAAATGTGAATAAGAGTGAAATGAGGTGAAAAATGAGATATATATGTTCAATAGGGGTAAAAACATAATTACGTAATTAATCGAGGGCAAAATGGTCAAACTACGGTAAAAAATGTGGTTAAAATAGTCAAGATGGGTAATTTGACTAAAAGGGAAAATTTATAATTAAAGGAAGTTATAGGGACCAAATAGTAATTTTTCCATCTAAGGAAACATTTTAAGGACCAAAACGTAATTTGTATAATTAAAGCAGATAAATATCAAAGGGAGTCAACCGTGTCAAAATTAGAGTTAAATTGGTTAAATAGAGAAAAAGTCAACCAAAAAGTCAAAATTGGGTCCAAATTGAAAAAGTCAAACTTCAGGGGTATAAGTGACATTTTTCACTTAAAATGGTGAAAATGTGAAATTAGATATAAAAGAATATTTTTGAGCTAGTTAGGAGAAAATTGTGACAAAAAGAGAATAAATTTGAAATTTATGAAATATGAAAATCCATTAAACTGTTAATTAATTTAATTGATTTAAATACTTAGAATATAGTAAGTGAAATTTTATGTATATGTATCCATCACTAAGCGACTATGTTGCTTAGCATATAGTTTACTATGATTGCACGTATGGATAAGTATAGCCAGCTGACGCTGAAGACCAGTAGTGGCATGTACAGAGTAGGAGAACTTTTGTTACTTTTGGGTTGTAAATATTTTGCAAGATTTTCATAATACTTTATGGAGTTATTGTAATAACTTATGACCTTAGTAAAATTTATGGTTGCTGTGCTTGAAGAGATGCTTTTAGTTGATTGCATAATGAATTATTTTGAAGTGTTGTGTTGATTGTTGAAGTTTGGGAGTTGGGGGAATGATATTTAGAAGTGTAACTTGAATATTGCAGGTTTGGGCAGTATGAATATTAAGCTGTCATGCTTCCAGATTTTCCAAAATTAAATAAGAAACTGACCATAGTAGAAATGTTAATAAATCAATACATTCTTGGAATTGTATAGAGGGTGTTACATTTAATGGTATCAGAGCATGACTTAGGCGGTCCTAAGATTGGAGTTAATGTGTAAAACGTGATGTTAATTGGGAGAATGGGTGGAAATATAATAATGATACAAGTACATGCCACTATATTGTGATATAAATGCTGGAATTGAATCTTGCCTGTCCCTTGTGCATTTCAGTATTGACTATGGGATCTGGCTCTCGACAAGTTGCTAAGATAGGGAGTGATGCTGAGAGCGAGGCTTCTACAAGCCTAGAAACACATGAATCAATTCCGAGTACTAGATCGCAGCAGCCTACCCAGCACGCTCCTACACCAGTACCATAGACTCCTCTGCCTCCTACACCAGCTGATGTTATGTGGATGATGGCAGAGTTCTTTCAGAGATTTTAGCCTCAACAACAGGCACCACCTCAGCCATCTAACAGATCTATACTGGAGCAATTAAAAAGATTGGGTGCAGAAGACTTTTATGGTAAAGAGCCGATCACAGCTACCCAAGTAGAAGAATGGCTTAGTAAGATGGAAAGGTTGTTCCAGATCACACCTAGTCCACCAGAAGAGAAGCTTGAGGGAGCACTAGAACTATTCCAGGGACCAGCATACATATGGTGGGACACAGTTAAATGCCATACACCACTAGAGTAGGTTACTTGGGATTACTTCTACAAACAGTTTCGGGATAAATATATGTGCAGAGAGTACCTGAGAGCCATGGAGGAGGCTTTTTGGCGAATAAGCCAGGGTACACGGACAGTTCAGGAGTATGATCGGGAATTTGAGAGGCAGAGTTCTTATATAAAGGACTATAAATTCCCTTTAGAGAAGATGTGTCAGCTTTTTGAGAAAGGTCTCCATACTGATTTGAGGACGATCTTAGCAGTAAAAGAATACACAAATAGGAAGGAGCTTATAGATGCAGCTATCAAGATGGAGACAATTTAGCAAAAAGAAGTGAGTAAGCGGGTCAAATTCCAGCAGGGAAGAAGGCCAGCCCCAGGAGCATCGGGCAGTGGGTCCAACAAGAGAACCAAGGGTCCTACAACAGCTCCCGCACAGGAGTCCTTAACCATACCAGTAGTGAGTCAGCGCATCATAGCATGGGCACCTCCTTCTATTGTATCAGTGGGCAGTACTCCACGGGCCCAGAGTTCTAGTAGACCAGAAGTGCCAATTTGCTAGCATTATGGGAGACGACATGTAGGGGAGTGCTGGAGACTAATAGGAGCGTGTTTGAGGTGTGGATCTCGAGATCATCTGGTGATGAATTACCCTAAAACATCGACATAGACTACTACATCAGCTGTACAGATTATTATTGGCAGACAGGGTGCTCCTTCAACCCGAGGTCGAGGTAGGGGCGGACCCAGTAGGGCTGCATTTGCCCGAGGCAATGCCCCAGCTCCCCTAGCTTCAGGTAGGCCATCTTTGGCCAAGACTTATGCTATCAGAGTCCGAGAAGAACATGATGCTCCGAATGTGATTATAGGTAAGTTTTACCTGTTTGATGATATTGTTTGTGCATTGATAGATCCCGAGTCTACACATTCATATTTGAGCACTGGAGTTACACAGGGAAAGGGATTAGAAAAAGCACAGTTAGATCAAGATATTTTGGTAAGTAACCCTTTGGGGCATAGTGTGGTTGTGAACAAAGTGTATAGGAGTTATCCTATCCAAATCAAATAGATTACTTTCCCTGCAAATTTGATTGAACTTTCATTCCACAAGTTTGATATTATCTTAGGGATGGATTGGCTCTATAAACACCAGGCAATTATTGACTGTCATTTGAAAAGGATCACCTTAAAAACCTCGGAAGGTTAGGAAATTGTGGTTATAGGAGAATGAAAAGGGAAGGAAAAGGAAGAGTAAGTGGAGAACAACCTAATTGAGGTTAGTGGATACAAATTACATTTAATTTCACTAATATGGTTGAATTTTCTATGATTTCTACATTATGTAACTATGCTTGATTGCATGAAATGGTGAAATAATTTAAATTAATGATATATAATGTTGATTTAAACCGTTAGAAACACAAATGAGTGACGAAATTAAATTAAAAGTGAGTGTAATTTGCTTGGCCGAATATGGTACCTTAGGGTACCTTAGTTTAATTTAACCTTTAATTAGGTGTTTAATTCTAATTGAATAAATTAAGGTATAAGGAATGTAATTACATTAATTGGAATAAATTTTGAGAATTTTAATTAATTGTGCCATAGTTACATAATGATGGAAATTATGGGAACTTTAAAATATTCATGTGAAAGTGGTATATTTCACTACATTATGTCATAAAAGGGATATACAATTATGAATGGCATAAAAAGGAAGGATAAAACAATGTGTAAGTGTGAGGCCTTTAAGTGGTCGAATGGTGTACATGCATATAATGTCGTGTTTTAATTATATTTTTGTAATAATATGTGTATAACTGTGAAATGTATAATTAATGAGCTTAAAGGAGTAGAAATAAAATTATGACAACATTAACATAATGTGTTTGGTATGTAAACCAGTGTAAAAATAAAATAAAGTAAGAAATTATGATAGTTTATTATGTCCTTAGTGCTCAGTGGGTACCCCAAGACCCTAGGATAGTATGGCTAGCCATAGGGGCACTTACCCTATGGTGTTCTATATAGTGTACTGTTACTTTACTGTCACTCTACTGTTATTGCACTGAAAGAGTGAAATTGCATTGTTAACCGGCTTATTATACTAATATACTGAGGAGTAGCATTATACTGTAGTGGTATAGTTGCAATCACCTACTGGATTTGCTCATCTGCTTATCCGGTTCATGGCTTTCCTACTATCTACAACTAGGGGCAAAACGGTAATTTTACATGAAACTGTGAAAAGGGTATTTACTGTAACACCCTAATCCACTAACCATGGATAACCATTATTCATTATCATCATCATCATAAACCTAGTAAAGTTAGGCAGAAATAATAATAATTATATAACAGGCTATAATTACATGCCACAATAAAAGAATCAAGCTTATAATTAAATAATTATAACATAAATGGCCTTCAAGAATCCTGAAATCTTTAAGGCAACTGCATCTTGCCTGATCCACTGGAGCTTATCCTGAAACCTACATGGATAAATAACCCATGCTAAGCTATAAAGCTTAGTAGGGAACCACAATTCTATGGACAATTTCGTATAATTTTCTTCATCAAAACAAATACAACTATCACAATAGTATAAAAAGCATATGCGTTTACATTATTTATCACGCCACAATGGACATTCTAGGGAGTTTTCAACCTTAACCATAGATGCCATCTTACTAAAATCGAGAGCATTACATAAACTATCTTTATCCATGAAACTTGTTAATTAATGATCATCTTTAACCCTTTATTATTTTCCTAAGAAAAATCCATACATCTTATAATCCTTCTATTCAAGAATACTGATGTCATCATTATATTCGTACAACCTTCAACTTATGCCACTAACTAATTTGTAACCTAACATTTGTATTTATCATTTATTCATAGTCAAAAGAAAGTGCTCATGTTACGTAACATTGCAATAGATATTGCTAGGCATGATTTCATTACATACATTACAAACTTATCATTTTATTGGGGTTTCTGTACATGTTTTTTTCTTAATGCTATATTATCATTGCACTTTAAACATCATACAGATTCATCTCATATCATACTTGGCACTTTGATTTATGTTAGAATTATACATATACACATACATATATAAATGTTCATATATATATATACTCACAAATTTGCATGCCATTCCAAGGAATAGGTAATGCACCTCATGATTAACTGACTAGGTCTCCATACCACATGCAAACATTTTCTAATTTTTCCCATACATAAATATTATTATGCATGTCATAGTTCATATAGCATTTAATTCAATATTGTAAGCTTGTGGCCCATGCGGCCCAACTATTCCCCATGGAACCAACTCACACTAGCACTCACATGGTGACCTTTCTCATAGTTGATGTAAGACATCACCATCAAGTACTACATAACATGGCATTTCATTTCATATAAATGGTTTATAGCTAACTGAAATTTAAAATAAAGCAACAGAATAGATCATTATCATGATTCCAATACATATAAGTGAGGCGATTGATACATACGTTACTTTATTTCTTATACCATTTACATCTTTAATAGCCTGCCTAAGTACTAGTTCGAAAGGTGGATAATGGGAGCAATGGATAGCCAAAGGTATCAAACTATGGATATTCGAAGATATCAAACAATGGACCCAAACGGGGTAAAATAATGGTTCCAGCAAGGAACAAACTATGGACCCTTCAGGCATGGCTATCTAATCCACAACTGAACGAAGACCCACAGGCTTAACTTTTAAGACATCTTTAATTTAACATGTCCTTCTTTACTTAGCACATCATTTGGCTTAAAGCCACTTTCATAAAAGAAGGCATATCATTCTTATCATACATCAATGTTGAGCTTTAGGCTATATTACATATAGATGTCATCATATAATCGTATGCTTTCATCAATTTTCTTTCATTCATATCATAATGGTTACATATTTATACAACAATAGCAGCACATTATCTTCTATGATTAGCATTGCGCGTACCCATATGCACTCGTACATATATGTGCAGTTTAAGCATGGCAATACATAAGTTCATCACCCATACTTGTTCACATATTAAATCAAGCTACTCATCATAGCATGCTCGAATCAATTTTACCACATACACTTACATAACTCATGAATAGTTCTTGATGACATACCTTGTTATTGCTTGCCGTGAGTAGTTTCCCTATTCTCATAATTAATCACATAATGACATAATCATATATTGCAACACTCAAGCATTCATGATCCATATTATAGAATAACTATGTTCTCATATAGCTTAAAGTCAACACTTATTAATCTTTAGCCCCTTTAGCTCACAATTATAGTCTACTATATCATAAGCAATAGATTATCTACCTTAACATTATCACATATGTCATGATCATCTTGTTGTTCTTTCTATTTTATAACATTATTTTCTTAGGTGAGTTATATAAGATTATCTCATCTTAAACGTTAGAACAATACTTGAAGACTAATAAGTTTCATTTAACATCATATTGTATGAATAACAGATGAGTATGATCATTTACATCAAGGTTCACCATTAATTCCCATTATGACTTGAAGTATAATGAAGCTTCTATAGTTTTATAATATCCCTTAAAACGTTCCTTTTCTTTTTAGCTTAGGCATATTATATACCTTATACCTGTATGTAAAATACATTAATTAGCATGTATGTTTACAGTTACTAGATTACATGTAACATTACAACTATCTTCTTATCAACTAGGCTAAATCATATTATTCTCGTGCCGTTGAAAAGGATCATCAAAGTATAGTATCTAGGTAGAACCATTTGCTTTGGCCAAGCGTATACTTTATACTATACTATAAAGGGGCATATCAAATAGCATACTCTTGTGATTCTTATATTTCTTCTCACTCTTCATAGTTTTATACCATTATGCACTAAAACACATTTTAGCAGCCTAATTATTTTAGCATTATCATATGTAAGTCCTCTTAATTAAAGTTTAAGTGGACTCCAATTCATGACTTTATAGGATTATTGTCGTAAAGCTTTTCACTCTACTATATGTGTACCAAGGTATATATAGATATATATACCTTGGATCATTTACAGCTTAATTTGCTCTTCTTCCTCTTATTATATCATTTATGTCTTTTAAATTTTTATAATAATTCATGTTTTATTCAAACCTTTCTAAAACGTATCTTTGTAGACGTTAGCATTAAGGAGAGACTTTCATAATATATTTCTCTAATAAGTAATATATCTAACTTTACTTAATAGCCATTAATCCTCCGTCTTACTTATTACTAGCCATTTCACCTCAAGTCTTGCTCTCTTAATGGTTTTATGTATCACATAATATGGTGTTCCATATCTAGTTACATGGCTTAAATCTTATGTGAGAATATACTGTGGAGGGGAGAAAACATGCTTGACTAGCCGTGCATTCTTAAGGAGAAAGAGTGAGTGGCTGTGTGTTTGCAAGAAGAAACCACACGTGGCCATGTACAAGGAAGAGAGAAACATCACGTGGCTATATGCAAGAGAGAAACATCACGTGGCTATGTGCAAGAAAGAAAGCAAACATACACGGCTGTGTTCAAGAAAGGTAACAAACGTGCATGGCCACGGGTGGGAAGAAGAAAAGCATCACGTGGCCATGTGTTATGAAGAACAAACACACATGGCCACAGGTTAGGAAGAGAAAAATCACACATGGCTATGTGTTATGAAGAACAACCACACATGGCCACGGGTTAGGAAGAGCAAAATCACACGTGGCCATGTGTTTGCATAAGAAAGTGAGTGAGTGGCCACGTATTCTCAAGGAGAAAACGGTGCGTGGCCGCATTTGGAAAGGAAAGAAGAAAAACCAGAATCCCAATCATGCATAACATGAATTTAAACCCCAAATCTCACTTCTCCTCTTGCTTATATGATCATTTAAGTTTTCAAGCATACTATACTCATCAAAGCTTACTAGATTTATCCTTTAAACTCATATCAAAATACACATACTAGAAAAAGAGTTAAAAACCCTAAATCATTCACATGAACAATACCAAAACTTAATTCCCCATACATGGCTTTTGAAGCTTGAACTCTTTCTACATCCATTGATCTAGCTCACTCTCTCCTTCAATTCCTTATACATAGAGATGACAAATATAACTTGTCATCTCTTCCTACAACCCTAAGATCATAAATCAAGCATGGAAGAAGAGATCTATGGAAGGGGACATTACCTTCATGATGCTTAAATAGCAAACCCTAATCTTCATCTTCTCCAAACTGTAACCAAAGAGAGAGAGAGAGAGAGAGAGAGAGCTATCTCCCTCAAATTCTGGCCCACACTCCAAATCCCTAAGGATTCCTTCTTCAAGAAGCTAAATACAAGAGTTTGTGGGGTAAATATCTCCCTAGGGAAATTATCCCTAGACCCTTACATACAATTAAACCCTCATCATTCCAATTTCTTCCAAATTAACCCCAAGACCTTCTAATTTACTTCAATTGTATCTTTTTCTTCAATTTTAATTTAACTTAACTCATATACTTACATGATAAAATTACCAAAATATCCCTCTTGACTTAATCCTGATATTTGCAAAATAATTCAATTTTTACCTTAATTGACGGTAATCCTCATTAATTAATAATAATCTGATTAGGGTCATGATTGGGTCCTTACATTTATGGTCCTTAAAATATTAAAAATGTGAATAAGAGTGAAATGAGATGAAAAATGAGATATATATGTTCAATAGGGGTAAAAACATAATTACGCAATTAATAAAGGGCAAAATGGTCAAACTGAGGTAAAAATACGGTTAAAATAGTCAATATGGGAATTTGACTAAAAAGGGCAAATATGTAATTAAAGGAATTTATAGGGACCAAATGATAATTTTTCCATCTAAGGAAAAATTTTAAGGGCCAAAAAGTCATTTGTATAATTAAAGCAAATAAAAATCAACGAGAGTCTAACCGTGTCAAAATTAGAGTTAAATTGGTTAAATGAAGGAAAAGTCAACTAAAAAGTCAAAATTGAGTCCAAAGTGAAAAAGTCAAACTTTAGGGGTATAACTGAAATTTTTCACTTAAAATGGTGAAATTGTGAAATTAGATATAAAAGAATATTTTTGAGCTAATTAGGAGAAAATTGTGACAAAAGGAGAATAAATTTGAAATTTATGAAATCTGAAAATCCATTAAACTATTAATGAATTTAATTGATTTAAATACTTAGAATATAGTAAGTGAAATTTTATGTACAAGTTGATGGAATATGACATGGCATATATATGATGATCATGCAGCGGAAAAATAATAAAATCGATCATACATACCATGCAATCCATAAACAAGAATCGAAAACATGCAATTTTAGGGTTTTAAAACTTACAACTTTAGATGCACTTCAAGACTTGATTTTGATGATGACCAGCAATTAGGATGAAATTATCAGCCTTAGATCTCGATCACCAATGCCAAAAGGAATAACCTTTGCGCCACTCCTCTCTATTCTCACACACACACTTGCAAGCAATGCTTAAAATCGAGAGTGCTAGCTCTATATATGTATATTCAGGAATGGGTATTGAACTAAAGACACAAGACCTGATCTTGTTCTTCCTAAAGTTCACCAATGGCTGTCCAAAAACCAAGAGAAGAAGGAAGAGTCATTTTCCCTTGAGAGTGGCAGCTTAGAGAGAGAAAAAACCTAACTTGGAAAATTTATTTCATTAATTTATACCACTAGGTTTAGAAAAACTCAAAGATGCCAAAATCCCCTTTAATTAGGTAGTATATTCAACCTCCATCACTTCCTAATTAAGTGATTCAAATTAATTTAAATTTCTTTTAGGTTTTAAATTCAAATTAATTTAAATGGCATAAGACATTTAATCAAAAACTACCACTTAATTAGGAAATATACATGTGCCGAAATTTACATTGATTTTTATCTTAGAATTTCCATCACTTCATCTCCTATTTAAGTATTTTAATTTAATTCAAATGCTTTTAGGCTTTAATACTCAATTAACTTAATTAATAGAAGATAATTAATTGATTGAAATTAAACCTTGTGGGCCGCATCTCTCTCTCTAATGGACCAAAGTCCATTTAGCAATTTTAATACCCATTACATACATAATTTATCGTTAATTAAAAGCCAAAATTAATGCCCAATACTTTAATTACACGTTTTAAGCCTCATGTTTTGTGTGCGATCCTATAGGTCCATTTAATTTTTGCAATGAATTAATAAATTAATTCAAAGGCTATATATACTCTTTAGCAAGATATTATAGGATTCCAAATTAAATGAAAATGCAAATGGTATTTAGTGACCTAATGCAATTTTGCATAGTCCCTTACCCTTAAATATCAAAATTAATATAAGGCATGGAACTAGTCATCCTTATATATATTAATTCCTTTCTTGATATTCCAGTGACACTGAACTCTCAGATAAATAATGATTACTCATTATTTCATCTCAGTATGGCCATACACTTCTCGGTTCACTAATCAAGTGGCCGATGATATTTTCTCTCTCATTGAGAGGGGTAATCCCTTCACTTCTCTCATGCTCTCTAACATAAATCAATGTATACCCAAGCATACCCATACTTGTCACTCTGTTACGAGCACGTTAGGTGTATGTCAAAGTACACAGTAATTCATAAAGAGTTTCATAGAGATTTTAGGTCTAAGAACTCCTATGCAAAACTTGCATATGAGAAACTAACCGGTATCTAGCAAGTGTACTAGATCGGCTAGTAATATAGGAAAATATAGATTAAGACCCCAAATATCGTACCCAAGGGAACATAGATTGCTAAGAATAATATCTATGTATGAATTAAATTAATCCAAAATTGTTTCCCAAATGTTTTTGATTTAGAAGCAAAAATTAAACAAAATAAACAATTAAACAAAACAAAAGCTAAAACATGAATTAAAAACAAAGCAATAACTGAAATTCTCTTGCTAAAGAAACTATCCACCTTAACTTTCATTGTAATGACTTAAGTTCAATAGAAACACCAATGATTATGGAAAAACTAGTAATAAAGCAAGATATCTTTAGTCAAGTATATCATTCTTAGTATTAAACTCATAGACAAATCTAATACTTAGCATGCAAATTTAGTTTTAGCTTCCTAAATATTCATTGAAGCCTTTCTCAAGTGATTCAACTCTAATTTATTCTTAGTTCCTCCTCTCTTAGTATTAATCAATAAAATTCACACATAATCATCTCATATTTCGGATAATAATCATGCATAAACATTAAAGAGTCAATCTAAGAACATGCAAATCATTAACTATGTCAAAACCAATTTTTAGTTATTTATTCAATAAACCAACAATCAATCTTAACACAATCAAAGATAAGAATATGCTTAAAACCAAGAAATAATCAACCGATATTGAAAATTAAGCTCAAAATAAAGTCATAACAATGAAAATTTAAGATTTCAAGAATCCATTAGCAAAAGAAGAAAAATTACTTCCTAAACATATTTAAAAACTAAAGATAAAGCTGAAAAAAATAATGAAAGCAAAATAACGTAAAAACAAGCTAAAGAAAAGTAAAGCTAAATTCTAAGGTTGATCCCCTAATTAATCTAATTCCTAAACTCATTCTCCTTTCTTTGGTGTTTTAGCCTTCTATTTATAGGCAAAAGATGTTGTGGATCCCTTCTCAAACTCTTAAAATCAAATAGGAAATAATTTCTACCCAAAATAGGAAGTTCGAGAATCCTTCGCGAGGTGGGAATTGACATCACGTGGCCATGTGTTCCCTAGTGTATTTTCACACGTGGCCATGTGTTGGTTTGTGAAGAAAATCACGTGGCCATGGGTTCTTGCATTCTTTTCTTCACGTGGTCACTTGTTCATTTTCTTCTTTCTCACAAGTGGCCATGTCTTCATTCTCTTATAACTTCATGTGGCCACGCCTAGTTCTTCTGGACTTCACGGTCACTTTCTTGCATAAATTTTCCATATTTGCAGTTTTGGCCCAAATCTTTGCCCTTTTTTATAATTAAGTCCTTTTTCTTGCAAAATAACCTTGAAAAACACCAAAATTTATAATTAACTCTAAAAACATAAAACTAACCAATTAAACTCAAATCTAACCTAATTAACACAAAATTAACCTAATTAAACACCTTAAAACATACTAAAAACATCATATAAATCACTATTATCAGAAACACTTATGACTTGTACCATGTAGTGTTCTCATGAACGGATCGAATCTAGATACCATGTTCTAAACATGTATCTATTATCTTTGATTGACACTCTTATCTTTATGATCCGTAAGACAGAACTCAACTTATTAGAGAGAGCATACTAGTCTTAATTCATTTGTTATTACCATAACAATGACCGACTAGGGATATTTAGAATGAAGTCTCGATTGTTTCAAGGTCTTACAACCGTGTGCCTCACACATGATAACTTAAACTGAAACAACATTCTTGGATAGTTCTATCAATTGATATGCATAGGAATACAATAGATAAAACAAGTGCCTCATTTATTAACTAGAGTGTTTTATAACAATGCATTGGGGCTAAGGCTTACACTAACAATCTCCCACTAGCACTAGTCCCAATTGGGCATAGCCCTAAGATCGAATGCTCTCAAATGAGCTTCGTGCAGATTTGGACACAACTGTTTTGTCAAAGGATTTTCTACATTGTCTTCACTTGCTATCTTGCTAACCTTGACGTCCCCATGATCAATGATTTCTCTGATCAGGTGGTACCTTCTAAGTATGTGTTTGGATTTCTGGAGTGAACAGGGCTCCTTGGCCTGTGTGATGGCCCCGTTGTTGTCACAAAAAATTTTTAATGGATCTAGGATGCTTGGGACCACTCCTAATCCAGAAATAAACTTTTTAATCCAAACAGCCTCTTTTGCAGCCTCGCATGCTGCAATATACTTAGATTCTATAGTTGAGTTGGCAACGGTCTCTTACTTCGAGCTTCTCCAGCTGACAGCACCACCGCTCAAAACAAAAATAAACCCAAATTGCGATCTTGAATCCTGAGTGCTGGTCTAAAAAGCAGGATCGGCATAACCTTGTATGACGAGCTCTTTTTGACCACTATACACCAAAAAGTGATCCTTAGTCCTTCATAGGTACTTTAGAATCCCCTTTACAACAGACCAGTGCTTCTCACCAGGGTCTTGCTGTAACCTATTGGTTATACTCAGTGCATGAGCAACATCCAACCTAGTACATAACATAGCGTACATGATAGATCCAATAGCAGATGCATATGAGATTCTACTCATGTTTTCCCTTTCTTCTTTGGTTTTAGGGCACTGTTCTTTAGTTAAAGGAACTCCCAAAGCCAAAGGTATGTACCCTTTCTTTGAGTCTCCAATACTAAAATGCTTTAGTACTTTATCTATGTACTTTTCTTGACTTAGTCCTAAATGCCGATTCTATCTATCTCTATAAATCCAAATACCAAGTATTGTCTCGGTTTCACCTAAGTCTTTCATTAAGAAACACTTCCCCACCATTAGTTAACCTTTTGCAATGTTGGAATGTCATTCCCAATGAGAAGGATGTCATCCACATATAGGACCAGAAATACTATTATGCTCCCACTAACCTTCTTGTACACACAAGGCTCATCTTCATTCTTAACGAAGTCAAATTCTTTGACTGCCTCATCAAAATGAAGATTCCAACTTCGGGATGCTTGCTTTAATCCATAAATGGATTTTTGAAGCTTGCAAACCTTCTTAGGATGCTTGGGATTGACAAAACCCTTAGGCTGTGTCATATACACATCCTTAAGTAAATTTTCGTTGAGGAAAGCAGTTTTGACATCCATTTGCCATATCTCATAATCATGATATGCAGCTATGGAAAGCAAGATCCTAATGGACTTGAGCATGATTATAGGCGAAAGGGTCTCATCATAGTCTACACCATGAGTTTGTCAAAAACCTTTTGCTACTAGTCTACCTTTGTAGGTCTTATCAGCTTTGAGTTTAAATAGCCACTTGCATTCAATTACCTTAGCACTTTCCGGTGGATCAACCAAGGTCCAAACCTAGTTATCGTACATTGATTGCATCTCAGATTTCATGGCTTTAAGCCAACTATTCGATTCTAGGCTCTTAATAGCTTCTTGGTAGGTAGTAGGATCCTCACGATCTACTAACTCAATAGTGTCACTGTCGGTGATTAGAAATCTGTATCTCTCAATCTCCCAATGTACCGTACTAGACCTTCTAGGTTTTTGTGTAATGAGTTTTTGTTCCACAACTGGTTGTGAACTTGATCCCATTTCCAACTCATCCTCTATAAGAGTTTGTGGCGCTTGAATTTCTCCAAGTTCTACTTTACTCCCATTGTCTTTCTTGAGAAGGAACTCCTTTTCTAAGAAAACAACCTTACAAGTAATAAATACTTTGTTCTCGGCTTGTGAGTAAAAGTAGTATCCCTTTGTTTATTTGGGATAACCCACAAACAAGTAGATAGTGGATTTGGATTGTAGTTTATCAGATGTTAATTTCTTAACATGTGCTTCACAGCCCCAAATTCTGAGAAATGATATATTGGGTTCTTTCCCAGTCCATACTTCATATGGTGTCTTCTTAACTGCTTTAGTTGGAGTAGGTTTAGTAGAAACGCAGCAGTTTCTAATGCATAACCTCAAAAAGATACAGGAAGATTTGTTTGACTCATCATTGATCTAACCATGTCCAACAGAGTTCAATTTCTCCTTTTGGATACACCATTCCATTTTGGCGCTCTAGGAGGAGTGAGCTGTGAAATGATTCCACACTCCATCAGATGACTCTCAAACTCTTGGCTTAAGTATTCACCACCTCGATCTGATCGAATGGCTTTTATGCTTTTGCCAAGTTGTTTCTCTACTTCGTTCTTAAACTCTTTGAATTTCTCAAAAGTTTTAGACTTGTACCTCATTAGATAGATGTAGTCATATCTACTGAAGTCATCTGTGAACATCACGAAGTAGCTAAAACCACCTCTAGCTTGTGTACTTAATGGTTCACATACATCGATATGTATTAGCTCCAATAAGTCATTAGTCCTCTCGCCTTTCTTATTAAAAGGACTTTTATCTTTTTTTCCATGCAAACATAGCTCGCATGTGTCATAAGATTCTAAGTCGAATGACCCAAGCACTCCAGATTTGTGGAGTCTTGAAATGCATTTTTCATTTGCATGCCCTAAATGATAATGCTAGAAGTAAGTAAGATTCAATTCATATTATTTAACCCCTTTTGTATTAATGTTGTATATGGACTCTTTGTTTTGTAGATCAAGGATAAAAAGGCCATTTTGCAACATGGCATTGCCATATGAAATGCCTTGGCAACAAGTATGAGCATTGCCATTATCAATAACAAAATCAAACAAAGTTCGAAAAGTAAAGTGAGTTGATAGTTGCCTATCTCCATGGTAGCAACTCGTGCTCCATTCCCCATATGGAGTTCCACTTCATTCTTCCCAAGTAATCACCTATTTCTTAATCCCTCCACATTTGAACAAATGTGAGAACCACAACCGGTATCTAATACCCAAGTGGTAGAAATAGAAAGGTTAATTTCAACAACAAAAATACCAGAACTGGATGCCTTGGCTCCATTCTTCTTTTGTTATTCCTTGAAGAGAGCGCAATTCTTCCTTCAATGCCCTATCTTGTTGCAATGGAAGTGTGTGCTCTCACTCTCCTTGAGCTTTTATGCCTTGGGCTTGGATTGGGCCTTAGGTGCAGTCCCATTTGACTTAAACCGAGCCAGGCCATTCTAAGGTTTTGCCTTTCCCTTTCCCTTTCCCTTAGCGGGTCCTTTCTTAATGCCCCCTTGAACCATGAGTACGGGATTGGTCTTTCGAATGTTCTCTTTAGCATTCTTAAGCATCCCATGAAGCTCAGTGACTATGTTGTTCATTGCATGCATGTTATAATTCATAACAAATAGATCATAATCATCGGTCAATGAACCTAAGATCAAGTCAGTGGCCAATTCCTTCGGGACTTGTACCTCAAGCTTCTCAAGAGTATCAAGATACCCTTTCATCTTGAGTACATGGGTACTAACAGGAGTACCCACAGCCATCTTATAAGAAATTAAGGCCTTTGTTGTCACGAACCTCTCGTGACGAGCTTGCTCTTGGAACATCTCCTTGAGGTGCACCATGATCGCATAAGCCTCTTGGTCCATGAATTGCTTTTGCAAGTTAGGCACCATAGTGGCCAGCATCAAATAGGTCACATCATTGGAGTCAATCTTCTTGGTCTCAAAAGTTTCCTTTTGAACCGCAGAAGTGTTCCTACCAGGTTCTTCAGGCAAGGGTTCATCCAAAACATACGACTTTTTCTCTTGCTTAAGAACTATTCTTAAGTTTCGAGACCAGTCTATGAAATTGCTGCCATTCAGTTTGTCCTTTTCCAGGACCGATCGCAATGAAAATTTATTGTTTGAAGAAGCCATTTTCAATCTATAATAAAACTTAGGAAGATTAAATGAGGTCTTATTTATAATCCCACAAATCAAATTAATATCCCTTTAAATAATTCGCATTAGTGATTTAATGTGGGTCAAGATCCACTTTTCACAACAACTTATTAGTCAAGCTGAGCTTGTACACCTAACAAGTTAAGTTACTTAGGTAGGAAAACTCCAATCATGTCTCGTACATAACTCTTGGATCAAATGGGCTAACATCTTAAGATGTTATAGCACAAACCCATTTATTAGTTGCCTAGGTCCGGGCATCCCTTTCCATGTTAAGTCCAACCTACATTCACAACCCATGCCTCACAAAGATAATCAGGTGCATCTAGGACTCCTAGTCCACGTGACCAATGATCGATGCCTTGATATGTTTCGAATTAGAAAGGCAACTTTGTGACTTACTATTTTAGGGATTCATTTTATTACGGCTTACATGGCATATGCTTTGTCATCCATTCATATCATGCATATATATATAATTGCATAAAGTAAAGCATGACAAACATGGGCCTAAAAACCTACAACTAAGATTCTATACTATTACATAAGAATCTTCGAGTTGGGCTTCTCCACTCCGGTGGGCTTCGTCTTGATTTACAAAGTCTTCAAATAAATTATATTCTAAGAAATAAATGAGCTTTTACAATAATACATAATGGCACACAGGCCATATTTAATTACAAAAACCCAAGGCCTATGAATGCACCATGCATATCCATTCATCACACCAAACAAGCAAATAAATAAACATAACATTCATAGATCAAACAAAGTCCAATTTTAATTAATTTAGTCAAGCCCATTAATGGAAATTGTGTACTTAAACTTTTAAGAGAAGATCCCATAATGGGCCTGGGCCGAAGCCCAATGGACTAAATTCTCATTTTGAATAAGTTCTCTTAAAAGCCCAACACACTAACTGGTTAGATTTGTGCCATAAATTAACTCTAGTATAATTTCCAATTTTGCCATTTTTAATTTTATGTGATACAGCCCATAAAAATTAAAAATACATATATATATGTACCAACATTCATTAAAACATAAAATCATGAAGAACATATATCATACACGGCATACATACTAAAACAAACAAACAACAACGAAACTAGTTATTTAATGCTTATATAATGCTACAAAAATGCACAAACACTTAAAATAATTTTATGAGTCATTTAATAATTTAAATAAGGTCATAAATATTGAGTTAATTTTCTGTACCAATCTTATCTAAATGTGTTTTTACCATTTTAATCAAAACAAAACAAACAATATTGATTAAACATGTAACAAACACAAACTAGTCATAGTTTTAAGTGATTTTAAAATTAATCAATTAAATTGTCATGGACCAGAATTAAAACCAAATTTAAAATATATCCAGACCTGATATTTAATCTTTAAAATCACTTACAAACATCCCAAAATCATTTTTACATTTAATTTTGAAAACTAGTTGTTAAACAAACACTTATCATGCCAATTAGCACCTAGTTTCAAGATTAACATGTACCATCAGGTATTTACAATTAAATCCGACCATGAACAGCTCTAAGAACATTTTAGGACAGTATATTAACATTTCATAATAATTATAATACCTATCTAATAATTTAAAATCGTTTTTACACCAAAACAATGCAAAAAACTCAAAACAGAAAATTTCAACATTGCATGTTTTTAAATGAACGATTTTTGAATAATTATTTCATGCATCTAAAGCACTAAAATAAGCATTCTTAGTCTCTAATACCAATGATGGAATATGACATGGCATATATATGATGATCACGCAGTGAAAAAATAATAAAATCGATCATACATACCACGCAATCCATAAACAAGAATTGAAAACTTGCAATTTTAGGGTTTTAAAACTTACAACTTTAGATGCACTTCAAGACTTGATTTTGATGATGACCAGCAATTAGGATGAAATTATCAGCCTTAGATCTCGATCACCAATGCCAAAAGGAATAACCTTTGCGCCACTCCTCTCTATTCTCACACATACACTTGCAAGCAATGCTTAAAATCGAGAGTGCTAGCTCTATATATGTATATTCAGGAATGGGTATTGAACTAAAGACACAAGACCTGATCTTGTTCTTCCTAAAGTTCACCAATGGCTGTCCAAAAACCAAGAGAAGAAGGAAGAGTCATTTTCCCTTGAGAGTGGCAGCTTAGAGAGAGAAAAAACCTAACTTGGAAAATTTATTTCATTAATTTATACCACTAGGTTTAGGAAAACTCAAAGATGCCGAAATACCCTTTAATTAGGTTATATATTCAGCCGCCATCACTTCCTAATTAAGTGATTCAAATTAATTTAAATTCCTTTTAGGTTTTAAATTCAAATTAATTTAAATGGCATAAGACATTTAATCAAAAACTACCACTTAATTAGGAAATATGCATGTGCCGAAATTCACATTGATTTTTATCTTAGAATTTCGGTCACTTCATCTCCGATTTAAGTGTTTTAATTTAATTCAAGTGCTTTTAGGCTTTAATACTTAATTAACTTAATTAATACAAGATAATTAATTAATTGATTTTAAACCTTGTGGGCCGAATCTCTCTCTCTAATGGACCAAGGTCCATTTAGCAATTTTAATACCCATTACATACATTAATTTATCTTTAATTAAAAGGCCAAATTAATGCCCAATACCTTAATTATATGTTTTAAGCCTCATGCTTTGTGTGCGATCCTATAGGTCCATTTAATATTGGCAATGAATTAATAAATTAATTCAAAGGCTATATATACTCTCTAGCAAGATATTATAGCATTCCAAATTAAATGAAAATACAAATGGCATTTAGTGACCTAATGCAATTTTGCATAGTCCCTTACCGTTAAATATCAGAATTAATATAAGGCATGGAACTAGTCATCCTTATATATATTAATTCCTTTTTTGATATTCCAGTGACACTGAACTCTCAGATAAATAATGATTACTCATCATTTCATCTCAGTATGGCCATACACTTCTCAGTTCACTAATCAAGTGGTCGATGATATTTTCTCTCTCATTGAGAGGGGTAATCCATCCCTTCACTTCTCTCATGCTCTCTAACATGAATCAATGTATACCCAAGCATACCCGTACTTGTCACTCTGTGATAAGCACGTTAGGTGTATGTCAAAGTACACAGTATTTCATAAAGAGTTTCATAGAGATTTTAGGTCTAAGAACTCCGATGCAAAACTTGCATTTGAGAAACACTTATGCCTTGTACCATGTAGTGTTCTCATGAACGGATCGAATCTAGATACCATGTTCTAAACATGTATCTATGATCTCTGATTGACACTTTTGTCTTTATGATCCGTAAGATAGAACTCAACTTATCAGAGAGAGCATACTAGTCTTAATTCATTTTTTATTCCCATAACAATGACTGACTAAGGATATTTAGAATGAAGTCTCGATTGTTTCAAGGTCTTACAACCATGTGCCTCACACATGATAACTTAAGTTGAAACAACATTCATGGATAGTTCTATCAATTGATATGCACAGGAATACAATAGATCTCTCAAACTATTCTTTGATAATGAATTTTCTATTAACTTTCAGAAAGAAGTTGCTCTCGCTAATTCTCTTACTTATAGCCACTATGATGATTTTCAGAGAAGGAATTACGATCTAAGGTCGTTTTCCTTAACTTATAATGATACTAATAAAGTTTTAATAGCAAATCCTATATATAAAGATAAATGAAAGAGAAATGATTAAATATAAATAACAACATTCAAGTTCCTAAAAAGAATTCATAATAATAACAAATAAGAAGTAAAGATTAGAAATAAAAGAAGGGGATCTATCAACCCTTCTTCCTTCAATAAAGTGTAGTCTTCTTCCTTGTATTTGCCTCATCTTCAAGCCATAATACTAGAACTAATACCTACAACTATTGCTCTCTAATTACACTTTCAAATAAGAAAAATAAAAAATAATAGATCTCCTCTTTTTTATTATAACTTCTAGGGTATTTATAGATTTTCAAGCATTAAGTTCCTTCAAGTGCCCTCCATAGGTATGCAACCCTTGGTGAACATTGGTGTCCTTTTAGGTGACTTTTCAAACTTAACTTCCTTTAACGGCCTCTTGTCGCACTCACGGCACCTGTTGCACTTGCTACAGGACACGCTTCCTTTTTCCACCTTTCTCTTCCTCATTTCTGGCCCTAGACATACGTCCCTTATCGCACTCGCGAAATTTGTCACGATTGCGATAAGGCTTCTTCTTCACTCCTTCATTAGTATTTCTAAATTTGCCCATTTAAGCTCCAAATTGATTTCTTAACTCCTATAAAATAAATAAAACAACCAAGAACACACAAAATAAATAAAAGCAACAAAATACACATAAAATATATTAATATTAAACACTATACTTGCTAAAACTAAGCACACATAGATACTATTTATGAGCTTTTCATGCTTATATCAGAATATTAAGCCATCATGCTGCCAAATTTTCCCAAATTAAATAACAAATTGACTATAGTAGAAATGTTAATAAATCAATATAGTCTTGAAATTGTATAGAGGGTGTTACACACTAGACCTCAAGTGAATTACACCACCATGAAGAATGAGCTTTTGGTGATAATGTTTTCTTTTGAGAAATTTATATCATATCTCTTTGGTTCTAAAGTCACGGTGTGGACGGATCATGTGGCTCTAAGGCAACTTTTTGCTAAGAAGGATTCCAAATTAAGGCTTATTAGATGGGTTTTGTTGTTGCAGAAGTTTGATGTGGAAATTAGAAATAAAAAAGGAGCAGAGAATTTTGTAGCTGACCACCTGTCTCGATTGGATCATGCTAACATTGAAACAGGGGAAATTATTGATTTATTTCTTGAACAACATATTTGTGCTATATATGCATGTAAAACTTCAACATGTTGGTATGCTAATTTTTTTGCAGGAAGATGCCTTCTAAAGGATTTCACTTGACAACAAAAGAAGAAATTGTAAGCGAATGCAAAACATTATCTCTGGGATGACCCTTATTTGATTAAGATTTGTTCGAACCAAGTTCTTAGAAGATGTGTCATGGAGGAGGAGCAAGAGGATATAATGAGACAATGTCATGGAGGAGAAGTTGGAGGTTATCGTGGATTAAATCATACAGTGCAAAAAATTCTCCAGTCAGGAGACAAGAAAAAGTTACACTCAATGAACTAGAGGAATTTCAACATTGGTCTTATGAAATTGCGCCCTATACAAGGTAAAATGAAGCGGTGGCATGACAAGAAACTTAATCAAAAGGAATTTGCTTCTGAGATGTTGGTTTTGCTTTACAATAGTCGATTGAAATTATTTCCAGGAAAGTTGAAATTCAGATGGTTTGGACCATATCAAGTGTTGTCAAGTAATGACTTTCGAGTAGTCACTATCAAAAGTCTAAAGGATGGGCGTGAATGCAAAGTCAATGGTCAAAAGTTGAAACCGTATTGAGTTAGGCAAATGGAGGTTACGGAGGCAACCATAGTGTTTTACTATTGATACAAGGGTTTCAAGTCTAGCTGATGACTTCTTAAACTCAAAACTAAGCTCTTTAACTCTTTATCTTCTTTGCTTTAAATTTTTGTTTTATTTTTGTGTTTTGGAGTGTTTTTGTTATTTGGGTGTTATATTGTTTTAGTTTGGTTTGATTTAGTTTTTGATTCATGAATTAAAAGGAGTTTTGTCTATTGAGTGCATTCTTTGTGATCTTAATATGAATAAAGGCTTGAATGAGATTTTAGCATGGTTTTAAGTGATATTTAAGAAAGGGAGATATGTTGTTTGAGGTAAAATTGAGATTTAGTGATTGTGTTGTTATGTGAGTTTAAACATAAACTTGGTTGAGGAATGAATTAGTTGAGTAGATGTGTAAACATGGTTCAATGTTATCTTAAGGGGTGTGATTTAGAAATTCAAAGGTTTATATGAGATGGGGGTGAAGCAAATAGTGAAAAACATTGGTCAATTGTGGATTTGAGGTTGAATTTGAAGAAGAAAATTTTTGAGAGAGGGGACAACCATGTGTAACTCGGCCGAGTGGTTCTGGTCACTCTCCTGAGTGAATGGTTGCTTTCCTAAGTAAAAAATTACTCTCCTGAGTGTCTCTTGCAATTTTCAAGCCCTTTAGTCCAGCCTCCCATCACTTTGCTAAGTGGTATTCTCCACTCTCCCGAGTGCTCATCTTTGTTCTATTCAGGAAGTTTTTTTATGGCCTTTATTCTTCCCTTTTGAATCATGACCCCTCACTCGGCCGTGTGATTCTTCACTCACCTGAGTAGCCCTTCTTTAAAAGCCCACTCTCTCATTTTTTTCATTCACTCTTGCACACATTTTTTTACATATTCTCTCACTCACCCACTAAATAGATTTCGCACTCTTGAGTGCTCTTAATTCAAGCTACGATTTATCATCTTTGTGTTAGAGAGTATGCCCTAGAGCCCATGTAATAGGGATGTTTTTCATATTTATAAAATTTATATTCTTAATAAAAGGCATTATTCATTTATTAATGCTATGTTTAAATACATGAGTTTGTAAATCTTAAATTAATAAATGAAGTCTTAGATATTATAAACACAGTGCAAAGGCAATCATGAAGGTGTTCATAATGTGAGATGTCTATTTCATGAAAATGTGTTAATATCTAAATATCCCTAGTTGTAGAATTAACAAGATAGGACATTGTTAATTCAGACAGACTAGTACATGTTATGCTTATTGAATGGTTCAAGCAGTGGTTCTCATAACTGTGATTATGGAAGATAATCAAAGCTAACATATGGATGATTGTTAGAAGAACAAGTTCATTGGAGACCTACAAAGAGAATCCTCACATGGATATTAAATCTATGTCAGTGAGGAATCTCTTCATAGCGGTTGTGCAAGTATCCTTAGACTTGAGATCACCAAAGTTATCTTAAGTAGCAAGTGGTATACTTTGACTCCATAACTGATTACTTCCAACTGAAAGTGAACATAGTTAGGAGATTGGGTATATCATGACCTACTTGAAGATAGTTGAGTGATTGACAAAGGATTCACCATCCCAGATTTAACAAGGGAAGTTATCTCGCATGATTTTATAATTGCCTTGTTCAGAGAATCTCTGGCCAGAGTAATATGCCGAGATGGATGGAGATCCATGAAGGGAATTTTAGGAATAATGGTTTAATTAATAGAACATACATAATTAGATTTATATGAGTTGACAGAAATCCATACTCAGAATCTAATTGAGATAAGAGTAGTGAAAGGAGTAATTGCACGGTAACTGTTTCTATGGAAGGGTACAGTCAAACCACATGACTTTCCTGACATTTGGGTAGTCATGATGCCTAGCTAGAGGCCAATCATGACTTGTATAATGATGTATCAAAATATCAATAGAGATTGATGAAATGATTTAAAGGAGTTTAAATCATGTGAGTTTTGAATAGAACTCACAATTACATATTATACTGCCAATATGGATAGGAACCCAATAGGTCACACACATATAGAGAAAAAGGGTAAAATGGTAAAATGAAAAGGATAATAATATTTGATATTATTATAAAGGTAGAGAGGAGAATATGATAATAATTAATTAAAGAGTTTAATTAATTATGATCAAATAAAATTATCCGCGGAACTTTTGAGAAATGTTCTGTAAATTGGACCTAAATGAAATAATGTATTTTGTGATTTATTATTATTGTCTTATAAGTGTTATAAGACTACTGTAATTGTTATAGGACTGATATAATAATTAATAGGACCATTGGAGAAATTATAAAGGGCCAAAGGAATGAAGAAGTTGGAGGAAGCCCTCCAGAAGAGGGCTACACGCCAACTCCATACAGAAGGGCTTGGAGAGATTTTTCTTGGACCAAATTAATTTATATATGTTACATAAGTGTTATGGAACTCACATATTTAATTTGGTTGGATTTGGAATCCATTTAGGTATTTAAATCCAATTAGATGCACAAAGGGCCTAGTTTGTGGATTTTGTGCATGGTCTTTTATGAAAAGATTTAATTTGTATTTAATTAAGCCTAAATGATTATAATTAATTCCAGAGGCCCAATTAATAATTCTCCAGCAATTTTAAAGAGCCCAATCTCATTAAGGAGTTGGAATTTTAACCTAACTATAAAAGGCCAACTAATGAGAATTAGGGTTAAGTGATTAAACAAAAGGAAAGTCTTTTTCTCTTAATTCTCTCTCCCTTTTGCGCCACTTCCATTGCTAGCCTCTTGGATTTCGGCCAGCCCTAGTTGAACACCAATTTTTTGGTTCAATTTACCCCTTTCTAGTGTGGATTACTCATTGGAGGTGTTTGATTTTGGACACTGTGGTTTGCGACAACCCGGTGCGAAGTAAAATCAACTGTTCAACAAAAATCAAAGGTGATTTTTCTTATTCTCATATAGTTATATTGTGTATTCATGGCAAGATCAGAACTAATGGTTAAAAATTCTAAAATTCCGCTCATGTATGTGATGCATGTAACCATTAAAATCCAACATGTATGTACCCTTATGATGATATATGCTTAGTTATCATTAAGCAATGTCTAGCATAGAAATACATGTAACTAAGGATGTATATCAAAATATGATTATATATGTATAGCTTAACTACATGCTGTTAGGATAAATTCGTAGTTATATGGAAGCACATTGAATTAAGTATGGCATGTAATATGGTTGTTGTTATGCAATTATGCTTTCATATACATATTATTATTTTTTATAATGGAGTAAATGTTTATTTGATGCATGCATCTATACTATGAAGTTAAGAAATGCTTAAATATATTAAATGAAGGTTCTTAACGTACCACTATCACATGATTACATGAATGTAATATATATATATATATATATATATATATATATATATAAACGTCTAAATGATTGAAAACAATTTTTATTGATCTCTTGAAGTTACTATGATACTTATAATTTGAAATGTCAATTTTACTTGTAGAAAGAAGTAATGTGATTTGTAGATTATATGTGAACATATAAACATATGTAAATATATAATACGATCTTACATGATTGGGTTTGAATTTTGAAAGATGTTTTAGAGTAATGATTCAAAGAATATGAGTAAAGTGAAACGTATGGATACGTCTTTACTTAATTGAAATGACATGATTAAGAATATGTGTTGTCATATGTTAACATGCTGAAATACAGATCTACAGTGCTATAGACTCCATTATAGAAATTTTGGTACAACAAGTATTACGAATATATTTCTAGATTGATAAATGATAAACTTTCATAATACTAACGCTCTATCTTACTTTCGAATATGCATATGTCCTTGTTGATCATAAGCTTATATGAATATATAAATATATATATATATATATATATTCCTAGTATATGTTAAAGTGTGTAGTAAGTGGAAGGAATGACTAAGTATAAATAGTGGTATATCATTCAATGAATGAATCGCAAGTCTAAAGGATAAATATGCTTATATGATTAAATGTTGTGTATATAAAGCATCAATGCCGAATTTACTATCATTAAGTCATTTGGTTATCATGTGTGAACTCTTGTCTGCATTTTGTTTTTTTTTTTTAAATTTGGGCATAATTTATACTTATAGTTCATAATGTATGCTTGTTAACGACCACTGTGAGTGGTCATTTGTCATATTTGTGTTCCTCACTAAGCTTTATAGCTTAGCACGGATTTTTGTTTATCTGTGTAGGTTATGAGAACAGGACTTTCATCCAGGACTGATATCTGCAGCAAGTTGGCCAACACAAGTCGTAGAAGATTGATAATAGAGTCTTCTTTTTGTCCTCATATTTTGTAGTTATGGAAACTTTAATTATGTATGGAAATTTTTTAATTACTATAGATTCTTTGTATATGTATATGTAATATTTGATGTTAATGAGATGCACCTATAAGTAAAGCTCCTAATAGTTAATTTTTAGATATCTGTTTAGTAGGATAATAGATGAAATGCTATGATAAGCATGCTTAATTAATACTAAATAAAGTGTTATAGCTAAGTATAGGGTAAAGGTGTTACAATTACTGGTATCGGAGCTTAGGTTTAGCCGTTTCAGGGCTATAAGTGTTTAGAGTAATTGTTATATGGAAGTTTTAGTGTGTTGGCCTAATGTAGATATCTTGGTTTTGTTTTGTATAGATTAAAGATGGATAAACTGAAAAAAAATGGAAAAGAGATCATTAAAGTCAGCAATTTCGGGGCATTAAACTTATTTGTCCCCGATCCTGTGAATGTAACTCATGTTGAGATGTCTGTTTCTATATTAGAGGAACTAAAGAAAATGAATTGCATCTTGAATCAAATTTTACAAGAGTTAACTGAGACTAGAGTATTAAAAGAGGTTGATAGGAATAATTAGAACAAAAGAAGTCGAGATGGGAATATGGATAAGAGGAAGATAGGAAAAAGAATTAAGATATTGAAATTAAGTTCTTCTAGCAACACATTCCATTATGCACAAGGTTTGGCAGGGAAAAGTCAAGGGATTCAAGTTCCTAAATGTTTTCATTACACAAGGAATCATTGGGGTACTTGTAGAGCTTTAAACGGGGCTTGTTTTAGATGTGGTAAAATAGATCATTTTATGGCTAATTGCCCAGTGTTGCCAAGGAAAGGTAAGGTATCATCAAAGAATGAAAAGAATCTTATCATTGCTAATGTACCTCAGATAGAAGAGATAGATCATAGTGAAAGAGACAAATCTATACATCTTATTGTATCGGTTCAGACCGGTAAAATTGAGGTTTCATCAAAGCAGGATGTCATCAAAGGAGATATTGGTATTTATCTTTTCTTGTTTAATATTTTCTCATTCACAATAATATGTTCTTATTATGGTAATGAATTTTATGCTTTTAGGAATGTTTTGATATGGTGGAACTTTGAGAATATTGTGCATATTTGACCATTAGGTAAATTATAGTACAAATGCATTGAAGGAATTCATAAAGATTACTCTATGATGGTATATTAATAAAATCCTAACTTTGGATTAAAAAGTAAATGATAAAGAAATGTTGATATGATTAGTGTTTGGATTATAGTACAAGTGTATTAATAGAATATAGTATAAGTGTGCTAATATGGCTTTGGAAAAACAATTTAGGTATTGTGAATAAAATCTTTCATATGTGAAGTTGTTGTGAGGAAATTGGGGTTGATTACAATGCTATGTATACCTGCCAGTGAATCCTTAACTGGCATGGGCAATTGACAAAACATTATACATGGGATGGGGCAAAAACATATATAGCATACGAGAGAATACATTTGCATCTTATTGCATACACGAAAGCATTATTCACGAATAAGCATAACATCAAGCATCATACTATATGTACAGGCCCCAATTGAATAGGAAAACTGACAGGATATACATTAAGCATAGTAATGATATAACCGTATGATACGGTTGCCCTTATTTGGAGATAAGGTTTAATGAGAAGTGAATAGAGATGATGGTAGAGGAGGTACAAGATCATAGATGATTGTGATAGACATAGAGGTATAGAAATAATAGTGTTGTACATGAGTAAAATATACAGGTATGAATTTTGAGGGCGAAATTCCTTAAGGAGAAGATATTTGTAAGGGCCCAAATAAGGCCTTAATTGAATTCAATGACATAATTCCAATTATTAATGTTTAATCAAGCTTAATTAGATGAATTATTATGAGTTTATATATTGAAGGATAAACTAGTTATTTATTTCTGTGTGTAATTGAAATAATATTTTATTTCAAGGATCAATTGGGATATAAGTGTTATTAAGTTATCAATAATTATGTGATAAATGTGTAAATTATATGGTATTAATTTTATAAGGTCATAATTAAATTATTATGATTGGTTTAATAATATTCAAGGGAGTAATTGAAGTATAAAGTATTAGTTTAGGGGTCAATTTGTAAATTTAGCATCTTAAGGGTCAAATGTGAATAAAATAATGATTTGAGAGGTTGATTTAAGAGAGGTATAAAATATATGGGTCAATTTTAAGTATGCAAGAAGATGAGAGGCAAAGGTGTAACATGCAAAAGATAGGAAGAAGTTAATGGAACATGCAACTTTCTAAGGGACCAAAAAGGGAATTTTCCCTAACTATTATAAGCAGTCTTTTTGCTAGTGGAATGAAAGAGAAACTTAAAAAGAGAGAAGATAGGGGATGGTAATAAGAGAGGGAGTTACAAATTTCTTCATTCTCCTCTCTTTCATTCTTGGTTAATCTCTAAGAAAATCTTTGAAGAATTCTTGCATGTGGATTTTTGAAGAACAAGTTAGTATATATCTACAAGTTAATTAACTTAATTAAATGATTCTTCTTCTCCTTCTACATCTTTTTGTATTAGTTAATAGTAGATTGAATTAGATGCTGAAAGTTTGTGTTAATGGATGAAATTATTGTGAAAGGAAAAGGAGAAAATTAAGATCATGAAAGAAGAAGATAGTGAGAGACAAAGGAGAATTTACAAGAAGATTTGAGTTGTATGTCTAGGTATGGGAACTTAGGTTGTTCATAATTGCATGTAAAATTTGCTAGAACATGTTGTGGTTGACAGAAATTTAGGGTTGTGTTTTTTCTGGGTTTTATCGGGGTTTTATCGAAATGAGTTTGAAGAACAGTTTGAGTCATTGTCGAGTCGTGAAGATCTTCAGGAGTTATGAATTATTTTCTGACTCATGAAGCTCTTCATGAGTCATGCACCATGTTTTCCTGGGTCACTCGTGAGCCCCTTCATGAGTCGTGAAATGTAGCCCTTTTTCTTCACTTGTGAGCCCCTTCGCGAGTCGTTAAATGTAGCCCTTTTTATTCACTCATGAGCCCCTTCATGAGTTGTGAAATGTTGCCCTTTTCCTCCACTCATGAGCCCCTTCATGAGTCATGAAGTTTAGTCTTTTTACTTCACTCGTGAGCCTCTTCATGAGTAGAATATTTCTTCACGACTGATTGACCTATCTAGATTGTTTTGCTCATAAGTTAAGCTATAGATCAGAAAATTGAGTGAATTTTTTTGCATTAGAAACTAGACTACCATACCTATATTTCATATGAAGAAACCTAAACTTCAATCTGTCTCTAAGTATATGGAATTTAGGGTTGAATTTGGACTAGTCCCCTGGACTACTAATAGAAACAAAATTTGTAATAATGGGCATAACTTTTTGTAGCGATGTTAAAATGATACAAAAGAAAATTATGGTGAAACTAGAGACATTAAAGTCCAACTTTCATGAAGAAATGTTGGTCTATATCCATTTAAATTTTATGTTATGAATTTTCTAAGTGATAGACCACACTATTTTAGTTTTAAAGACAACCTATATTATTTTTCCAATAACACGAGCTATAGGTCAGATATTATGATGAATTTTAATGATCTAGAAACTAGACTTATAGGGGGATAATATTGTAGAAGATCATTTTGCCTAAAAATGACATCTTCAATTTCAGATGTAGCTCACAATTCGAGTCCAGAATGCTGCCCTGTGCAGATTTTTTTTAATGTACTTTATTTTATGGTTTTCAATTAGTTAAGCTAAATATGTATTTATGTGATTACAAAATGAATTGGATAGGGCTTGTAATATGACTATTAAAAAAAAGGTTTTATGTATACATATACATTCATACGTGTGTATAGGTAACGATTAGTGCTGAATATATCTAACATATATTCGTGATTAAATTTGTACATAATTGTTATATGCTAGGTTAATGTATGTATGTAACCTTATGATGATATATGCTTAGTTATCATTAAGCAATGTCTAGCTTAGAAATACATGTAACTAAGGATGTAAATCAAGTTATGATTATATATGTATAGCTTAACTACATGATGTTAGGATAAATTCATAGTTATATGGAAGCACATTGAATTAAGTATGGCATGTAATATGGTTGTTGTTATGCAATTATGCTTTGATGTACATATTATTATTTTTTATAATGGAGTAAATGTTTATTTGATGCATGCATCTATACTATGAATTTAAGAAATGCTTAAATATAATAAATAAAGGTTCTTAACGTACGACTATCACATGATTACATGAATGTAATATATATATATATATATATATATATATATATATATATATATATATATATATATATATATATATATATATATGTAAACGTCTAAATGATTGTACACAGTTTTTATTGATCTCTTGAAGCTACTATGATACTTATAGTTTGAAATGTCAATTTTACTTGTAGAAAGAAGTAATGTAATTTGTAGATTATATGTGAATATATAAACATATTTATTTATTTAATATGATCTTACATGATTGGGTTTGAATTTTGAAAGATGTTTTAGAGTAATGATTCAAAGAATATGAGTAAAGTGAAATGTATGAATACGTCTTTACTTAATTGAAATGACATGATTAAGCATATGTGTTGTCACATGTTAACATGCTGAAATATAGATCTACAGTGCTATAGACTCCATTATAGAAATTTTGGTACAATAAGTATTACGAATATATTTCTAGATTGATAAATGATAAACTTTCATAATACCAATGCTCTATCTTACTTTCGAATATGCATATGTCCTTGTTGATCATAAGCTTATGTGAATATATATATATATATATATATATATATATATATATATATATATATATATATATATATATATATATATATATATATATATATATATATATATATATATATATATATATATATATATATATATATATATATATATATTCCTAGTATATGTTAAAGTGTGTAGTAAGTGGAAGGAATGACTGAGTATAAATAGTGGTATATCATTCAATGAATGAATCGCAAGTCTAAAGGATAAATATGCTTATTTGATTAAATGTTGTGTATATAAAGCATCAATGCCGAATTTACTATCATTAAGTCATTTGGTTATCATGTGTGGACTCTTATCTGCATTTTTTTTTAAATTTGGGCATAATTTATACTTATAGTTCATAATGTATACTTGTTGACGACCACTGTGAGTGGTCGTTTGTCATATTTGTGTTCCCCACTAAGCTTTATAGCTTAGCACGGATTTTTGTTTATCTGTGTAGGTTGTAAGAACAGGACTTTCTTCCAGGACTGATATCTGCAGCAAGTTGGCCAACACAAGTCGTAGAATATTGATAATAGAGTCTTCTTTTTGTCCTCATATTTTGTAGTTATGGAAACTTTAATTATGTATGGAAATTTTGTAAATACTATAGATGCTTTGTATATGTTATATTTGATGTTAATGAGATGCACCTATAAGTAAAGCTCCTAATAGTTAATTTTTAGATATCTGTTTAGTAGGATAACAGATGAAATGTTATGATAAGCATGCTTAATTAATACTAAATAAAGTGTTATAGCTAAGTATAGGGTAAGGGTGTTACAATTAGTGGTATCAGAGCTTAGGTTTAGCCATTTCTAGGCTATAAGTGTTTAGAGTAATTGTTATTTGGAAGTTTTAGTGTGTTGGCCTAATGCAGATATCTTGGTTTTTTTTTGTATAGATTAAAGATGGATTAACTGAAAGAAAATGGAAAAAAGATCATTAAAGTCAGCAATTCCGAGGCATTAAACTTATTTGTCCCCGATCCAGTGAATGTAACTCATGTAGAGATGTCCGTTTCTATATTAGAGGAACTAAAGAAAATGAATTGCATCTTGAATCAAATTTTACAAGAGTTAACTGAGACTAGAGTATTAAAAGAGGTTGATAGGAATAATGAGAACAAAAGAAGTCGAGACGAGAATATGGATAAGAGGGAGCTAGGAAAAAGAAATAAGATATTGAAATTAAGTTCTTCTAGCAACACATTACATTATAAGCAAGGTTTGGCAGGGAAAAGTCGAGAGATTCAAGTTCCTATATGTTTGCAATGCACAAGGAATCATTGGGGTACTTGTAGAGCTTTAAAAGGGGCTTGTTTTAGATGTGGCAAAACAGATCATTTTATGGCAAATTGCCTAGTGTTGCCAAGGAAAGGTAAGGTATCATCAAAGGATGAAAAGAATCTTGTCATTGCTAATGTACTTCAGATAGAAGATATAGATCGTAGTGAAAGAGACAAATCTATACATCTTATTGTATCGGTTCAGACCGGTAAAATTGAGGTTTCATCAAAGCAGGATGTCATCGAATGAGATATTGGTATTTATCTTTTCTTCTTTAATATTTGCTCATTCACAATAATAAGTTCTTATTATGGTAATGAATTTTATGCTTTTAGGAATGTTTTGATATGGTGGAACTTTGAGAATATTGTGCATATTGACCATTAGGTAAATTATAGTACAAATGCATTGAAGGAATACATAAAGATTACTCTTTGATGGTATATTAATAAAATCCTAACTTTGGATTAAAAAGTAAATGATAAAGAAATGCTGATATAATTAGTGTTTGGATTATAGTATAAGTGTATTAATAGAATATAGTATAAGTGTGCTAATATGGCTTTGGAGAAACAATTTAGGTATTGTGAATAAAATCTTTCATATGTGAAGTTGTTATGAGGAAATTTGGGTTAATTACGATGCTATGTATACCTGACAGTGAATCCTTAACTGGCATGGGCAGTTGACAAAACATTGTACATGGGATGGGGCAAAAACATATATAGCATACAGGAGAATTGTTAGTGTAAGCCCTAGCCCCACTGCATTGTAATAAAACACTTTAATTAATAAAATGAGGCATTTGTTTTATCTATTGTATTCCTGTGCATATCAATAGATAGAACTATCCAAGAATGTTGTTTCAGTTTAAGTTATCATATGTGAGGCACATAGTTGTAAGACCTTGAAACAAATGAGACTTCATTCTAAATATCCCTAGTCAGTCATTGTTATGGGAATAACAATGAATTAAGACTAGTATGCTCTCTCTGATAAGTTGAGTTCTATCTTATGGATCATACTGACAAGAGTGTCAATCAGAGATCATAGATACATGTTAAAGAACATGGTATCTGGATTCGATCCGTTTATGAGAACAGTACATGGTACAAGTCATAAGTGTTTCTCATATGCAAGTTTTGTATCGAAGTTCTTAGACCTAAAATCTCTATGAAACTTTTTATGAATTACTATATACTTTGACATACACCTAACGTGCTCATAACAGAGAGACAAGTACGGGTATGATTAGGTATACATTGATTCATGTTAGACAGTATGAGAGAAGTGAAGGGATTACCCCTCTCTATAATAGAGAAAATATCATCGACCACTTGATCAGTGAACTGAGAAGTGTATGGCCATACCGAGATGAAATAATGAGTAATCATTATTTATCTGAGAGTTCAGTGTCACTGGAATAACAAGAAAGTAATTAATATATATATAAGGATGACTAGTTTCATGTCTTATATTAATTCTGATATTTATGGGTAAGGGACTATGCAAAATTGCATTAGGTCACTAAATGCCATATGCATTTTCATTTAATTTTGAATGTTATAATATCTTGCTAGAGAATATATATAGCCTTTGAATTAATTCATTAATTCATTGCCAACATTAAATGGACCTATAGGATCGCACATAAAGTATTGGGCTTAAAACATTTAAATAAAGTATTGGGCGTTAATTTGGGCTTTTAATTAAAGTCAAATTAATGTATGTAATGGGCATTTTAAATGCTATTGGACCTTGGCCCATGAGAGAGAGAAATTCAGCCCACATGATTTAATTTTAATTAATTAATTATCTTGTATTAATTAAGTTAATTGAGTATTAAAGCCTAAAAGAATTTAAATTGAATTAAATCATTTAAATAATATATAGAGTGGACGAAATTCCAAAATGAAAATCAAGGAATTTCGGCACATGTTCATTATTTATATTAAGTGATTTTATTTAATTAAATGTCTTGTGTTTTATTTCAAATTTGAATTTTAAATTCAAAGGAGTTTAAATCAATATATATTACTTATATTTTAGGAAGTGATTGAAGTTGAATTAATTATCTTGAGATGGTAAAATTCAGATCAAACACTTGCCAAAAGACAAGGATAAATATATATATATGAAAAGAAATAAAACCCTAAGGAATAACTAAGTTTGGCGTGAAAAACCGTAGTTTTCTCTAGGTTTGGCGTGAACTTATCTCTCTCTCTCACAAAATTCTTTTGGCCAATTTTCACAAGGAGAAAAGATTGTTCCTCATTCTCTTGTGTTCTTGGGTAGTAATAGCAACCTAAAAGAAGTACAAAATCAAATTTTGTAGCTTCAAACCATAGCCATTACACAATACCTTAAAAGAGAGCTAGCAATTTCGATTTTAAGCTGTCGGTGCAATTGTGTGTATGAGAATAGAGGGAGTGGCGTAAAAGGCTGTTCCTTGGCATTGGTGATCAAGATCTAAGGCGGATAAAGTTATCTTAGTTGCTGGTCATCACCAAATTTAAGATTTAAAAGGCATCAAAAGTTGTAAGTTTTAAAAACCCTAAAATTGCATGTTTCGATTCTTGTCATGGAATTGTATGGCATGTATGATCGTTTTTATCGTTTTTTCGCTGCACGATTACCATGAACATACCATGTCATATTCCATCAGTGGTATCAAAGCCTAAACATGCTTATTTTAGTGCTTTAGATTCTTGAAAAAATTAATTAAAAATCGTTATTTTGAAAACATGCAATGCTGAAATTTTCTGTTTTGAGTTTTTTATGCATTGTTTTGGTGTAAAAATGATTTTAATTGATTAGATAGGTATTATAATTAATATGAAATATTAATATACTTTCCTAAGATGTTCTAGGAGCTGTTAATGGTTGGATTTAATTGATAATACCTGATGGTACATGTTAATATTAAAACTAGGTGTTATTTGGCATGTTAATTGTTAGTTTAACAACTAGTTTTAAATATTAAATGTAAAAACGATTTTGGCATGTTTGTAACTGATTTTTAAAGATTAAATATCAGGGTTGGACATATTTTAAATTTGGTTTTAATTCTGGTCCATGATAATTTAATTGATTAATTTTAAAATCACTTAAAACTATGACTAGTTTGTGTTTGTTACATATTTAATCAACATTGTTTGTTTTCTTTTGATTAAAATGGTAAAAACACATTTAGATCAGATTGGTACAGAATATTAAATCAATATTTATGACCTTATTTTAATTATTAAATGACTCATAAAATTGATTTAAGTATTTGTGCATTTTATGGCATCACATAAGCATTAAACAACTAGTTTTGTTGTTTGTTTGTTTTTATATGCATGCCTTGTATCATATATATGTTCTTCATGATTTTGTATTTTAATTCATGTTGGTACATCTTATATGTATTTTTAATTTTTATGGGCTGTATGACATAAAATTAAAAAATGGCAAAATTGAAAATTATACTAGAGTTGATTTATAGCACAAATCCAACTAGTTTGTGTTTTGGGCTTTTAAGAGAACTTATTCAATAAGAGGATTTAGTCCATTGGTCTTTGGCCCAGGCCCATCACGGGTTAATCTTTTAGGTTCAAGTACACAATTTCCATTAATGGGCTTGGCTAAATTAATTAAAATTGGACTTTGTTTGATCCATGAATATCATGTATATTTATTTGCTTGTTTGGTGTGATGAATGGATATGCATTGTGCATTCATGGGCCCTGGGTTTTGTAATTAAATATGGCCTGCGAGCCATTATGTATTATTGTAAAAGTTTCATTTATTTCTTAGAATAGAATTTACTTGAAGACTTTGTAAATCAAGACGAAGCCCACCGGAGTGGAGAAGCCAAACTCGAAGATTCTTATGTAATAGTATAGAATCTTAGTTGTAGGTTTTTGGGCCCATATTTGTCACGCTTTACTTTATGCAATTATATATATATATGCATGCTATGTATGGATGACAAAGCGTATGCCATGTAAGTCGTAATAAAATGAATCCCTAAAATAATAAGTCACAAAGTTGCCTTCCTAATTCGAAACATGTCAAGGCATCAATCATCGGTCACGTAGACTAGGAGTCCTAGATGCGTCTGATTATCTTTGTGAGGCATGGGTTGTGAATGTAGGTTGGACTTAACATGGAAAGGGATGCCCGAACCTAAGCAACTAATAAATGGGTTTGTGCAATAACATCTTAAGATGTTAGCCCATTTGATCCAAGAGTCATGTACGAGACATGATTGGAGTTTTCCTACCTAAATAACTTAACTCGTTAGGTGTACAAGCTCAGCTTGACTAACAAGTTGTTGTGAAAAGTGGATCTAGGCCCATATTAAATCACTAACGCGAATTATTTAAGGATATACATTAGGCATAGTAATGATATAACCGTATGATATAGTTGCCCTTATTTGGAGATAAGGTTTAATGAGAAGTGAATAGAGATGATGGTAGAGGAGGTACAAGATTGTAGATGATTGTGATAGACATAGATTTATAGAAATGATAGTGTTGTACATGAGTAAAATATACAGGTATGAATTTCGAGGACGAAATTCCTTAAAGGGGAGAGATTTGTAAGGGCCCAAATAAGGCCTTAGTTGAATTCAAGGACATAATTCCAATTATTAATGTTTAATCAAGCTTAGTTAGATGAATTATTATGAGTTTATATATTGAAGGATAAAGTAGTTATTTATTTATGTGTATAATTGAAATAATATTTTATTTCAAGGATCAATTGGGATATAAGTGTTATTAAGTTATCAATAATTATGTGATAAATGTGTAAATTATATGGTATGAATTTTATAAGGTCATAATTAAATTATTATGATTGGTTTAATAATATTCAAGGGAGTAATTGAAGTATAAAGTATTAGTTTAGGGGTCAATTTGTAAATTCAGCATCTTAGGGGTCAAATGTGAATAAAATAATGATTTAAGAGGTTGATTTAAGAGAGGTATAAAATATATGGGTCAATGTTAAGTATGCAAGAAGATGAGAGGCAAAGGTGTAACATGCAAAAGATAGGAAGAAGTTAATGGAACATGCAACTTTCTAAGGGACCAAAAAGGGAATTTTCCCTAACTATTATAAGTAGTCTTTTTGCTAGTGGAATGAAAGAGAAACTTAAGAAGAGAGAAGATAGGGGACGGTAATAAGAAAGGGAGTTACAAATTTCTTCATTCTCCTCTCTTTCATTCTTGGTTAATCTCTAAGAAAATCTTTGAAGAATTCTTGAATGAGGATTTTTGAAGAACAAGTTAGTATATATCTACAAGGTAATTAACTTAATTAAATGATTCTTTTTCTCCTTCACTATCTTCTTGTATTAGTTAATAGTAGATTGAATTAGATGCTGAAAGTTTGTGTTAATGGATGAAATTATTGTGAAAGGAAAAGAAGGAGAAAATTAAGATCATAAAAGAAGAAGATAGTGAGAGACAAAGGAGAATTTACAAGAAGATTTGAGTTGCATGTCCAGGTATGGGAACTTAGGTTATTCATAATTGCATGTAAAATTTGCTGGAACATGTTGTGGTTGACAGAAATTTAGGGTTGTGTTTTTTCTGGGTTTTATCGAAATGAGTTTGAAGAACAGTTTGAGTCATTGTCGAGTCATGAATTATTGTCCGACTCGTGAAGCTCTTCACGAGTCATGCACCATGTTTTCTTGGGTCACTCGTGAGCCCCTTTACGAGTCATGAAATGTAGCCCTTTTTCTTTACTCGTGAGCCCCTTCGCGAGTCGTGAAATGTAGCCCTTTTTATTCACTCATGAACCCCTTCATGAGTCGTGAAATTTTGACCTTTTTCTGCACTCGTGAGCCCCTTCACGAGTCGTGAAGTTTAGTCTTTTTACTTCATTCGTGAGCCTCTTCACGAGTAGAATATTTCTTCACGACTGATTGACTTATCTGGATTGTTTTGCTCATAAGTTGAGCTATAGAACAAACAATTGAGTGATTCTTTTTGTGTTGGAAACTAGACTTCCATACCTATATTTCATATGAAGAAACATAAACTTACATGGAATTTAGGGTTGAATTTGGACTAGTCCCCTGGACTACTAATAGAAACAAAATTTACAATAATGGGCATAACTTTTTGTAGAGATGTTGAAATGCTACAAAACAAAATTATGGTGAAACTAGAGACATCAAAGTCTAACTTTGATGAAGAAATATTGGTCTATATCCTTTTGAATTTTATGTTATGAATTTTCTAAGTGACAGACCACACTATTTTAGTTTTAAAAATAGCCTATAGTATTTTTCCAATAACATGAGCTGTAGGTTAGATATTATGATGAATTTTAATGCTCTGGAAACTAGACTTATAGGGGGATAAGATTGTAGAAGATCAATTTGCCTAAAAATGACATCTTCAATTTCAAATGTAGCTCACAAGTTGAGTCTAGAATGCTGCCCTGTGCAGATTTTCTTTAATGTACTTTATTTTATGGTTTTCAATTAGTTAAGCTAAATATGTATTTATGTGATTACAAAATGAATTGGATAGGGCTTGTAATATGACTATTAAATACAAGGTTATATGTATACATATACATTCATATGTGTGTATAGGTAACGATTAGTGATGAATATATCTAACATATATTCGTGATTAAATTTGTACATAATTGTTATATGCTAGGTTAATGTATGTATGTACCATTATGATGATATATGCTTAGTTATCATTAAGCAATGTCTAGCATAGAAATACTTGTAACTAAGGATGTAAATCAAGTTATGATTATATATGTATAGCTTAACTACATGCTGTTAGGATAAATTCATAGTTATATGGAAGCACATTGAATTAATTATGGCATGTAATATGGTTGTTGTTATGCAATTTTGCTTTGATGTACATATTATTATTTTTTATAATGGAGTAAATGTTTATTTGATGCATGCATCTATACTATGAATTTAAGAAATGCTTAAATATAATAAATAAAGGTTCTTAACGTACGACTATCACATGATTACATGAATGTAATATATATATATATATATATGTATATATATATATATAGGTAAACGTCTAAATGATTATACACAGTTTTTATTGATCTCTTGAAGTTATTATGATACTTATAGTTTGAAACGTTAATTTTCCTTCTAGAAAGAAGTAATGTGATTTGTAGATTATATGTGAACATATAAACATATGTATATATTTAATATGACCTTACATGATTGGGTTTGAATTTTGAAAGATATTTTAGAGTAATAATTCAAAGAATATGAGTAAAGTGATACGTATGAATACGTCTTTACTTAATTGAAATGACATGATTAAGCATATGTGTTGTCACATGTTAACATGTTGAAATACAGATCTACAGTGCTATAGACTCCATTATAGAAATTTTGGTACAATAAGTATTACGAATATATTTCTAGATTGATAAATGATAAAATTTCATAATACTAATGCTCTATCTTACTTTCGAATATGCATATGTCCTTGTTGATCATAAGCTTATGTGAATATATATATGTATATGTATATATATATATATATATATATATATATATATATATATATATATATATATATATTCCTAGTATATGTTAAAGTGTGTAGTAAGTGGAGGGAATGACTGAGTATAAATAGTGGTATATCATTCAATGAATGAATCGCAAGTTTAAAGGATAAATATGCTTATATGATTAAATGTTGTGTATATAAAGCATCAATGCTGAATTTACTATCATTAAGTCATTTAGTTATCATGTGTGGACTCTTGTCTACATTTTGTTTTTTTTTTTAAATTTGGGCATAAGTTATACTTATAGTTCATAATGCATGCTTGTTGACAACCACTGTGAGTGGTCATTTTTCATATTTGTGTTCCCCACTAAGCTTTATAGCTTAGAAAGGATTTTTGTTTATTCGTGTAGGTTGTGAGAACAGGACTTTCTTCCAGGATTGATATCTGCAGCAGGTTGGCCAACACAAGTCGTAGAAGATTGATGATAGAGTCTTCTTTTTGTTCTCATATTTTGTTGTTATGAAAACTTTAATTATGTATGGAAATTTTGGAATTACTACAAATGCTTTGTATATGTAATATTTGATGTTAATGAGATGCACCTATAAGTAAAGCTCCTAATAGTTAATTTTTAGATATCTGTTTAGTAGTATAACAGATGAAATGCTATGATAAGCATGCTTAATTAATACTAAATAAAGTGTTATAGCTAAGTATAGGGTAAGGGCGTTACACTACCTTATGATAAAATGCCATTCTTGCTAAACTTAAATTATTATTGTTACTTATTTGAGCTAGTTTATCTTGCATAGTGCCTCCTAAAAATGCTAGACATGTTGAAGCTTTATGCTCTTTCAGTTCGCACATCCCGGCATATATGGATAAGGGGAAACACTCATTGTATGAATACTTAAGTGCATTGACCAATGTCTAGCAAGTGTACTAGATCGGCTAGTAATATAGGGAAAGATAAAATAAGACCCAAATATTATACCCAAGGAAAATTGTGATAATACAACTTGTTTCAGATTTTAAGGTGAAAACGTGTGCAAATAATAAAAGAAATCTCAAGTTTATGATGGTGATGAAAGATGAATAAAAATTAAGCAATTATATCTAAACAAAGTGATAGGGATTTAATTGAACCCTTAGTCTCACTAGACTGTGTATAGTATGAGTAGGGTATCGTTCCAAAGGGAACGGGGTAAATTTTATATTGACATAACAACTAGTAAATGGATAGGTAACAATTTCAATTAAAATCATGCAATTAATGTAAATACTAAACTACTTAAAATATATTAAGTTAATTTTGGATAATAGATTACTTAAAAGATGGGATAAACATACATTATAACCAAATAAAAAAGTTCATCTTTGAGTTAATTATCAATTATATGAATGGTATGAATGGAGAATTTAGCCAAGATTCTTTAAAGCAATTCTCATTGTCAATAAAGACTGTTCTTACTTAGAGTCTATAAGCATTCTCATGTCATTATAGAGATAAATAAAAAATATGAAGTTCTATGCCAATTCTTTAACCCCTTAAAGTGAATTCCTTATCTCTAAGTGAATTCAATGCTTCAAGTAAATTCATTTAACTTTCCATCAAAGAATTCCAACTCTCATTGTGAATTAAATGACTAACATACTTAATATGGTGATCAAGCATACTAAGAAAATCAAAGCACTTAAACAAACTTAAATCATACTTCATACATAAATAAAATAAACATTCAATAGACAAAGATAAGTAGATGAATAACAACTTAAATTAAATAGTTAAAATGTATCAAAAGAACTTAGCCATAAACAAAATTACAATAAAGATGAAATAAGAGACAAGAAAACATCACTCCCCAGGGTTTACTTTCTATTTTGACCTTTTGATATATCTCTTATTCCTTTGGCTTTGTTCTTTTGTCATCCTCTAAAACTAAGTAAAATGAAATTGTCCAAAACAACTAAAATATTCTTAAGAAAACAGTAAAAGAATTTGTTGATTTTTTCATCATCCTCTCCTCTAGAGTTTTTCTCCCATATAGATAGATCTTTACTCTACAGATATGCCCCTTAATAAGTCACGGAAGGTTGCTCTAAAAGGACATAATGTTTGGCTGAAAATTCGGGTGCAACAGTCATGACATTTGAGAAATAGTTTTCTTGTCCGACTCGTGAACACCCTCACGAGTCGTGATCTTCAGCTATTCTTCTGGACTCATGATTTCTTGCTTTAGTCGTGATTTGTGCTACTCTCCTTACTGAGTCGTGACTACCTTCAAGACTCGTGAACTACTGCTGGGACTCGTGAATGGCTTGCTCTTTCTTCTTCACTCCTTCTCCACTCGTGAGGCTCTTCACTGGTCACACAAAACTATCTGAGTCGTGAACCACTTCACTACTCGTGATCTTTTTCTTCAAAATTTCACCATCCTCTTCCTTTTCTCCACACTTCACCAATTTTAACCTAAAAACAAACATAAACACATAAATTGGACATAAATACATAAAAATACATATAATATTACATACTTAACTACATAAATAAGAGAAAAACACACATAAAAAGATCGACATTTTACATGACATCAAATTCCCCCACACTTAAACCTTGCTTGTCCCCAAGCAAGAGAAAAGTGAGAAAATTTAATCTCAAGTCAAACTAAGTTACATTATAACGCATTGCTCAATTGTCACTTAAGATAAGATTGATATGAATTCAAACACCTTAACACTCAAAATATTAGTACATCAAGACTTAAAACATGCATCTTAAATCATCAAGTCATCTAAATTTACTAAATTCAACATCAAGAATATAAAGTCTCAAGACTAACCATGCTTAAGAGAGAATAATGATCATAAAGCCTAAGATCCTAAGACTATAATTGCCTTTTTGGACAATTAAAAAGCACACATACCTTTAAACCCATCTCATGGCATTTTTAGACTATGTTTTTCATCTTTTTCTTTTTCTTTTCTTTCTTTTTCTTCTTTTTTTTAGCATGGGTATACTTTTAGACTTTATCCCATGAACAGTAAGAGAATGTAGTATTGGGTGCGTTTTACGCTCCATCCCATACTTTATTAAGCTTTTAGATTTGCATCTTGCTTTATTTAGTTTATTTGTCATCATTTTTTTTGTTTAGATGTTAGTCCTCATCCATTATTAAAAGGCTAAAAGTAAGTATTATGGCTATAGTTTCCATGAAGCAACTAAAATCCTAAAATCTTAAACTAAATGAGCATATTCTAACCTTAAAGCATAGTTAATGAAGAGACTAAATAACCTAAAATGTTGAAAGAAGTAAAAAGAGATAACTTAAAAACATAAAACACATGCCAAAAATCTTGAAAAACTAATCAAATGAGTATAAAAGGTAAATGAATCTTCATAACAACCTATATTACATACAATATGAGCAATACTTATAACAAAACTCACTATAAAAGTTAGTCTACGTAAAGAAAAAGATAAACAAACAACAACACACACAAGTGCTCCCCCACACTTAGAACACACATTGTCCTCAATATGGAGAAACAAAACAAACACACAAACAAAAAGAAAATTAAAAATAAACAAAAGCATAGAAGAAAGAAAACTCCCCTCAAAGTCGTGGTAAAGGTGGAGGCGAAACAACCACATAGCCCGATTGGGCAATGAAAGCGTCCACCTTGTGCTCAAGGCGGTGTTGACTATGAACCAATTGACTTGTGGTTTGTTCCAATGAAGCCAATTGACTTTGGATGGTGGATTGATTGTGAAGCAATTGATTGAACATGGAAGTGGTGATATTCGAAGAAGATCCAGCAGTTGGTGTGAAAACAGGTGAATGACTAGGTGTACCCTCCATAGGATCATCACTTTGCCCTAACTCCTTTGGCCTTGACTCTTCCGAAGTACTTTCCATAGCAGCCACGTGGGGTGTAGAAGTGCTTGTTAATTCCTTCCAACAAGAACGATATATAGGTGGTATGTATTGAAAGGAATTGTTAGTGACTTCTCCTCTTACAAATAAATGCTTAGAAAAATATATGCATGGAAGTACACCATCATAAATACGCAAATCAATATCAATTCCCCTAGCAATAGCAGCTATGACATGACCATGTGTGATAGGGGACTCTAGGCGATTAACATAATTCAATAATTGGTTGAAAATCCAATAAGACCAACATATAGACTTACGATTATGCACACACCACATCAAAAACAGTTCATGACTAGAAACTCTATTAAATTCATGCTTGTTGAAGACAATGGAGGCAAGAATCTTATGCAAAATCCAATATTTCAAGTCCGATATAAACATGGATTTAGCCTTTTTAGCCCTATATGGTGTAGTCAAACCAGTAAGAAAGGTCCAAAAATGATTAGGTCTATAACTCTTGGGAGGAGTACATAATCCATTTGGGCTAAATCCAAAGATACGATGCATCATGAAATAAGTAAGAGTATGATCAACACCATTCAAGCAAAAGTCTACAAGCCTAGGATTATCAGCATTTTCTTTGAAATTTGTGTAAAATTCCAAGACTAAGTCAGTATAGAATTGCTCATGCATATTAACAAACCTCAAGAGACCACATTGAGACAACATCTCATTCACTTTATCAAGAACACCCACATGTTCAAGCAAAGAGTTAGGAAAATACTTACATTGAGATTTTGCTCTATCTTTTAAAATAAGAAACCTGTTACCTTCATGAATTGAGGAAAGAGGGAATGGTGAACCAAAGTCTGTCTGTAAGCTCTGAAGTGGTGGTTCATCTCCTCCTTGCTGAAACATTCTTTGTCCTTACCATGGTTGTTAAAGAAAAAATGAAACAGAGAAGCAATGTGTAACGTGAATGCAAGGAAAGGAAAAGAGAAGAAGATGTTGCAGAGAAGGAAAAACAAATAGACAAAAGGAAATTCAAGTTACAGTTGAAAAAAAAATGTACGAGAGGAGTAAAAGAAAGAGAATGTAAAAAAAAAGAAAAGGAAACCAACTACAATTTTTATAGAAGAATGAGGGAAAAATGAAAAGGTATGTCGTTTAAAAACCCTATTGAATTTATAACCGTTCCCTCTCTTAAATGTAAGTTAATAAAGGGTAGTTAAGGGGTAGTTAATTCATATAAAAACAGCTAAGACTCCTAATTAGAAGAAAAAAAAGTAAAATAAAGAAATAAAAATGAAATAGAAATAAAATCAGGAAGGTAAAAATCACGACTCGTAACTTTTAGAACAGAGCATCACGAGTCGGCATGTGCCTCACGACTCGTGAAGTATAAGGCAGTTGGTATGAATGAAGCAATGTTCATGACTCGGCATGAATCTCATGACTCGTGAGCCTTTCCCTTCTGTACTACACGTGATACCCTTCACGACTAGTGATTCTGCTCACGACTGAACGGATGAAGCTTCTGGAATACTCGTGAACATGATCACGATTCATGATGCACTCGTGAACATGATGTATTTCTCTGCAAAATCTTAACAACTTGATCCAAAAAAATAAAGTAACAAAGAAGAATAAGCTAAAGAACATAAAAACTATATAAAACATATAATGTAGTCTACAATCACACCATAAAATAAATAAATTCAAACTAAAAGAACTAAGGAAAAACAAAAATCATATTAGGAGTATGCAAAAGAAGAATTCATCAAAGAAACTTTGTGAGAAGGAACCAATGCGTCACCAATGAAACAAGGCTTCAATCTATGTCCATTTACCTTAAAAATCTCTCCTTTATCATTAGCAATATCAACAGCCCCATAAGAAAAAAACTTGAACAACCTTGAAAGGTCCCGACCATCTAGATTTTAATTTTCCAGGAAAAAGCTTCAATCGAGAATTATACAACAAAACCATGTCACCAACTTGAAATTCTTTCTTTAGTACATGTTTATCATGCCATGATTTAGTTCTTTCTTCATATAACTTGGCATTTTCATAAGCATTCATACGAAGTTCCTCTAACTCTAGTAATTAAAGCAATCTCTTTCTACCAACTTGTTGTATATCAAAATTTAACACCCTAGTTGCCCAATATGCTTTATGTTCAATCTCAACTGGCAAATGACAAGACTTACCATAAACCAATTGATAAGGTGTAATACCTATAGGAGTTTTGAAAGCTATTCTATATGCCTAAAGAGCATCATCTAACTTAAGTGCCCACTCTTTTCTTGATCTAGAGACAGTTTTCTCTACAATCCACTTAAGCTCTCTATTACTAATCTCAACTTGTCCACTAGTTTGGGGGTGATAAGGTGTAGCAATTTTATGAGTCACATTATATTTTCTCAATAATTGCTCTATAACTTTATTGCAAAAATGAGATCCACCATCACTAATAATGGCCCTAGGTGTTCCAAATCTAGGAAATATAACTTTCTTAAGCATCTTTTTAACCACCTTGGCATCATTAGCAATGGTTGGAATTGTTTCCACCCATTTAGATACATAATCTACAATAACCAAAATATACCTATTTCCTAAGGAACTAGGAAATGGTCCCATAAAGTCCATACCCCAAACATCAAACAATTCAACTTTCAAAATACCATGTAAAGGCATTTCATTCCTCCTAGACAAATTTCCCATTCTTTGACACTTATCACAACTAAGAACAAAGTCCTTGACATCCTTAAACAATGTAGGCCACCAAAAACTAGCTTGCAAAACCTTGTAAGCTGTCTTAGAAACCCCAAAGTGACCACCTACAGCATAAGAATGACAATGAGCTAATACTTCACCAACTTCTTCATGAGGAAGACACCTCCTAATCAATCCATCAGCACATCTCCTATATTATAAAGGCTCTTCCCAATAGTAAAACTTCACATCATGAAGGAATTTCTTCCTTTGCCTATAATCTAAACCATAGGGAAGCATACCACTTACTAAATAGTTTGCTATATCGGCAAACCATGGAACTTCCTTAAAAACCACACTAAAAAGATGTTCTCCATGAAAAGATTCATCAATAGGTATCCCATCATCATTATCTTGTAAAACACATTGGGTTAACCTAGATAAATGGTCAGCAACTAAATTCTCCTTTCCCTTTTTATCCCTTATCTCCTGATCAAACTCTTGTAGCATTAATATCCATCTTAACAATCTAGGCTTAGCATCTTTCTTACTCAAAAGGTACTTAAGGGCAGCATGATCAGAATAAACAATGACTTTTTGCCCCACAAGATAAGACCTAAATTTATCAAAAGCATATACAATAGCCAAGAGTTCTTTTTCAGTTGTGGAGTAATTAATTTGGGCATTATCTTGTAACTTGCTAGCATAATAAATAACAGATGGCTTCCCATCAATTCTTTGTCCTAAAACAGCCCCTACCGCATAATTACTAGCATCACACATCAATTCAAAAGGTTGCTCCCAATTTGGTGGTTGTAACACCGGTGAAGTGACAAGAGCATGTTTAAGAGTTTCAAAAGATTTAAGACATGCCTCATCAAAATGAAAATCAACATCTTTACCTAGCAACGTGCATAAGGGTTTAGCTATCTTAGAAAAATCTTTGATAAACCTCTTATAAAAACCAGCATGGCCTAGAAAGCTTCTAACATCTCTAACATTTTTAGGAGGAGGCAAATTAGCAATTATTTCCATTTTAGCTCTATCAACTTCAATCCCCCTATTAGAAACTAAATGTCCTAAGACAATGCCCTCTTGAGCCATAAAATGACACTTCTCCCAATTTAAAATCAAACCATGTTCCATACATCTATCAAGCACCGTAGAAAGATTAGATAAACAATCCTTATAAGTAGTGCCATACACACTAAAGTCATCCATGAAAACTTCTACACATTGATCAATAAGATCACTAAAGATAGAAAACATGCATCTTTGAAAAGTGGCTGGTGCATTACACAAACCAAAAGGCATTCGCCTAAATACAAAAGTTCCATATGGGCATGTAAAAGTTGTCTTAGATTGGTCATGTGGATGAATTGGTATTTGATAGAAACCACTCAACCCATCTAAGTAACAAAAATAAGAAAAATTAGCCAATATTTCTATAACTTGATCAATAAAAGGTAAAAGAAAATGGTCCTTTCTTGTAGCCTTATTTAACTTCCTATATTCCACACACATACGCCAACCCGTGACAGTCCTAGTAGGAATTAAATCATTATTATCATTACGAATTACAGTTAAGCAACCCCTTTTGGGGACAACTTGAATTGGACTCACCCACTTGCTATCACTTATAGAATAAATTATGCCATTATCAAGCAATTTAATTATTTCCTTCCTCGCAACCTCTTTAAGAGTTGGATTAAGCCTTCTTTGACCTTCAATAGAGGGCTTAGAATCCTCCTCTAACAAAATCCTATGCATGCAAACTTTAGGTGCAATACCTTTTAAATCACTAATAGAATATCCCATGGCATTTCGATGAGCAAGTAAAATATCACGTAAAGCATTCACATTATGCTTATCAATTGAAGAATTAACAATGAATGGTAATTGAAACTTTGAATCTAAAAATGCATACCTTAAGCTTGTTGGTAACGGCTTGAGTTCAAGTTTAACTTCCTCCTTAGATGTCTCTAATGGCATATCCTCATCCTTCCTCAAAGACTCAAACCCTGAGAATCTTCCTTGGAAAGGATATGAGGCAACTTGCAAAACCTCATCACAACTCTCATTTAAATAATAAGGTGCAATAGGGGTTTGACTTAAACAATCATTCACAACACTATCAATACACTCATCAAGAATATCATAAGCATCAATTCTATTTACCACCTCCATTGGTGAAGATTTAACCATCCCAAAAACATTAAATTTAATTGTTTCACCATTAACTTCAAGAGATATTTTACCATTTTTAATATCAAAAATAGCCCCAACAGTAATTAAGAAAGGCCTACCAAACAAAATAGGAATTTCAGGATCCTCATCCATTTCTAGCACAACAAAATCAGCAAGAATCACAAATTTACCCATTTTGGTAGGAATATTTTCTAATATACCTATAGGGTGTGAAATAGATTTATTCGCCATTGATAAGCACATACTGGTAGGCTTTAATTCACCTAAATCAAGCTTTTTATAAATGGAATAAGGCATAAGCTAACACTAGCACCCATATCACATAGAGCCTTATCAAAATATGTACCACCTATAACACAAAGAACCGTGAAACAACCAGGATCCTTTAGCTTAGGTGGGTATTTAGAATACATAGCCTTAGATTCTTCTACCAAAGAAACATACCCATATTCTTCAAGTTTACCCTTGTGACTCATAATTTCTTTTAAAAATTTTGCCCATGAAGGCATATCCTTAATTGCATCCACAAAGGGTATAGTTATAGTAAGTTCCTTTAAATAATTCAAAAACTTTCCAAATTGCTTATCAAGATTTCTTCTAATGATTCTTTGAGGGAATGGCAAAACATTCAAATTAACTTTAGGGTCATCTTCCCTAGATAAGGTTATCTTTTCCTTAGGTTCATTAAGCTTATGCATTACATCATCATTTTTACTTGCATCCAAAACATGATCATCATGCACAATAAGACTCTCATTACCTTTTTGATTACTTTCAATCTTTTTACCACTCCTTAACATAATAGATTGAACCGATTCATGAGGCAAAAACTCAGGTTGACTTGGTAGCTTGCCTAAAGGTTTAACACTAGAAGTAGCTTGTTGAGCCAATTGGGTTTCAAGCATCTTATTATAAGTGACAAGTTGATCAATTTTAGTGTTAATTTGCCTAAATTATTCCTCATTTTTCTTGTTAGTAGTCATTTGATGATTAACAAATTGCTCCATCAAACTCTCTAAATAGGATTTAGGTTGTTGGGGGTTAAAAGGTGGTTTATTTGGAAAAGGTGAAGGGTTAGGTAATTTCCTCATATGATTGTAATTATTAGGAGGGTTCAATTGGGCATTTTGGCTAGACCAAGAAAACTGGGATGGTTTCTCCATTGTGGGTTGTAATAATTAGAATTTTGACCCATCATTTGGTTATAGTTCCCTTGAACAAAACTGACATCCTCACTAGACCCCTCATTATAATTAGCATACATATGAGATCCACCACATTTCTCACATACTTGACTAATATTTTCAACATTGGAATGAGAATTACTTACCATTTTTGTCAAAGCTTCTACCTTAGCCGTCAAAAGATTAATGGAATCCAATTCCAAAAACCCCTTAGCCTTTGCCATAGTGGGTTCTTCTCCCATATAGCCTTGTGAGGCTAATTCTTCCAATAATGTTTCAGCTTCCTTAGCAGTCTTCTCTAACCATTTACCACCTGAAGCAGCATTAACAATATTTCTATTTTCCTCCATTAACCCATTGTAAAAGATTTGAGGAATCATCCAATCCAACAAACCATGATGAGAATATTGCCTTTGAAGTTCCTTAAACCTTTCCCAAGAGGTATAAATAGTTTCATTAGGCAATTGTTTAAATGTAGATATTTGATTTCTAAATTTTTCCGTTTTATGAGGTGGAAAATACTTATGAAGAAAAGCTTGTTTTAATTGGTCCCAAGTAGTAATTGCCTCACTAGGTATACTACCAAATTTAGGCCTTTTCTTTCAAAGAAAATGGAAATAACCTAAGTCTAATTGCATCATTACTCACTCCATTAATTTTAAACGTAGCACACACATTAAGAAAAGCAAGGATATGAGCATAAGGATCTTCCCCTTGCAAACCACCAAATTGATTATTTTGTACCATTTAAATGACAGCTGGCTTGATCTTGAAATTGTTATTAGCAATAGCCAGTGCCGCTATTCCTCTAAAACTCTCAGAAATATTGGGCATTGCAAAATCACCAAGCGTTCTCCTTTCTTTGGCCGCCATAATTTGAAAATTATGACCTTCCTCCAATTTAACACTTTGTTCTCCTTCTACTTGCAAACTAAGTTCCTCTTGTTGCTTCCTTCTTACAAGAATTAAGAATACTTTTAGTCTAATATCATTACAAAAACTCTAATTCCAAAACAAACAAACACAATATAAGAATTCATACATCTAACAACTAATATATTATACAATCCTAAAACATCTACTCTTTTGTATCAATCAATAAAAATTCATTTTGAACCGTTCCCCGACAATGGCGCCAAAATCTGATGGGGATTTAATTGAACCCTTAGTCTCACTAGACTGCGTATAGTATGAGTAGGGTATCATTCCAAAGGGAACGGGGTAAATTTTATATTGACGTAACAACAAGTAAATGGATAGGTACCAATTTCAATTAAAATCATGCAATTAATGTAAATACAAAACTACTTAAAATATATTAAGTTAATTTTGGATAATAGATTACTTAAAAGATGGGATAAACATACATTATAACCAAATAAAAAAGTTCATCTTTGAGTTAATTATCAATTATATGAATGGTATGAATGGAGAATTTAGCCAAGATTCTTTAAAGCAATTCTCATTGTCAATAAAGAATGTTCTTACTTAGAGTCTATAAGCATTCTCATGTCATTATAGAGATAAATAAAAACTATGAAGTTCTATGCCAATTCTTTAACCCCTTAAAGTGAATTCCTTATCTCTAAGTGAATTCAATGCTTCAAGTAAATTCATTTAACTTTCCATCAAAGAATTCCAACTCTCATTGTGAATTAAATGACTAACATACTTAATATGGTGATCAAGCATACTAAGCAAATCAAAGCACTTAAACAAACTTAAATCATACTTCATACATAAATAAAATAAACATTCAATAGACAAAGATAAGTAGATGAATAAAAACTTAAATTAAATAGTTATAATGTATCAAAAGAACTTAGCCATAAACAAAATTACAATAAAGATGAAATAAAAGACAAGAAAACATCACTCCCCAGGGTTTACTTTCTATTTTGACCTTCTGATATATCTCTTATTCCTTTGGCTTTGTTCTTTTGTCATCCTCTAAAACTAAGTAAAATGAAATTGTCCAAAACAACTAAAATGTTCTTAAGAAAATAGTAAAAGAATTTGTTGATTTTTTCATCATCCTCTCCTCTAGAGTTTTTCTCCCATATATATAGAGCTTGACTCTACAGATATGCCCTGTAATAAGTCACGAAAGGTTGCTCTGAAAGGACATAATGTTTGGCTGAAAATTCGGGTGCAACAATCATGACGTTTGAGAAACAGTTTTCTTGTCCGACTCATGAACACCCTCACGAGTCGTGATCTTTAGCTATTCTTCTGGACTCATGATTTCTTGCTTTAGTCGTGATTTGTGCTGCTCTCCTTACTGAGTCGTGACTACCTTCACGACTCGTGAACTACTGCTGGGACTCGTGAATGGCTTGCTCTTTCTTCTTCACTCCTTCTCCACTCATGAGGCTCTTCACTGGTCACACAAAACTATCCGAGTCATGAACCACTTCACTACTCATGATCTTTTTCTTCAAAATTTCACCATCCTCTTCCTTTTCTCCACACTTCACCAATTTTAACCTAAAAACAAACATAAACACATAAATTGGACATAAATACATAAAAATACATATAATATTACATACTTAACTACATAAATAAGAGAAAAACACACATAAAAAGATAGAAATTTTACATGACATCACAAAGCAATCAATTAAAGTTGATAAATTCAATACTAAAGGCAACTTCTACTAAAGGACTATCCACCTTAACCTTATATTACAATGACTTAACAAAAAGGGAACACAAGTGATTATGAAGAAATCATATGAATAAGGCAAGATAACTTACATCAAGATTATCATTCTTAAGTATTAAACTTTCCTTTTCAGAATTATTCAACACTTAGCATAAAGATCTGATTTTTACCTCCTAGATGTCTATTAAATTCTTTTGCAAGTAAATTTAACTTTCACCTATTTTTAATTTTAACTTTTCTTAATCTTAATCTATTATGACCAACACACCACTATACCTTAGTTCAAGACATAATCATGTATTAAAACCAATAAATTAACCTAAGAACATACAAACCAATAATCATGCATAAACTAATTGTCAACTATTAATTCAAATAAGTTAACAATTAAATTATAGATAATCAAGGGTAAGAATTTGCACAAAACTAAGAAATAATCAACTTGTATCACATTAAGCACAAATTAGGTCATTACAATGCAAGATTAAGGATTCAAGTATTCTTTAGCAAAAGTTTAAAGAAAACTACTTGCACTTCATATTAAAAGCTAAACAAAGTAAAATAAAGTTGATACAAAATTAAAACTAAGCTAATGTATATTAATGAAAGGAAAATTCGTAAGGTAAAAGGTCTTCTTTAATCTTTAAGTCTTCAACCCTTTTTATAGCCTCCCACAAAAAGAGTTTACGCCTTCTGTGACTTTCGATCTTGGAAGAATTCGAGTTTTATTGAAATATGATGACTTTAATCACCTAAATAGGAGATTTACTCAGGAGAATGAGTCTTGCACTCGGGAAAGTGAATTTAATGCTCGAGAGAGTGGACTTTATGCTCGGGAGAGTGGCCTTCTACTGCATTTCATGTAATATTTGCTTGAGTGAGTGAAAATTTCACTCTAAAGAGTGCCAAATCACTCAGCCGAGTGAGGGAATCACTCAGTCGAGTGATTCATGGCTGCCTCCCATGAGTGAAAGCCATATTTCCCTTTAATTCCATTTTGACCCTAACTTTCTCCTTTTTACACTATATGCCCTTTTCTCTTTAATTTGGCCCTAAAAAACACCAAAATTAATAATTAGTTTTAAAAACACAAAAACTAAATAATTAAACCTAAAACTAAATAAATTAAAACTAACTTGACTCAATTAGACACATAAAAATATAAAAAAAATATAGTATAATTCACACTTATCAAATACCCCACACTTAGTATTTGCTCGCCCTCGGACAAACTTGAATAAACCAACTCCTCAAAATTAGCAAAAGTTAACAAAGAATTATGCAGTTTAAAAATAAGATTAATAATTAGTAAAAGCACTCAACCAAATTTTAACTAGTAAAAAAATATTCAAACAAGATGATATGAGCTAGTTTCCATATATGTGTGTGCAAGACCAAAATATTTTAAGCATTGTTAAAAACAAAACACCAACGCAAATTCATAGCTAAGCTTGAGAATGAATGTACACCAAAATGTACAAATGGTTTCACACTTGAAACTCTAAAAATGCCATAAGTCTCTCCTTTAGCATCGGAACTCAAAGGTCATCTCCACTAAACAACTCAAAAGTAGACTTAAAATCACTTAGGTCTTAATTCGGTTGTAATGGGATTAAGGTATTGGTTATCAAAGAATGGATAAAAAATGATAAAAAAAATAATAGCCACTCTATGATAAGATAAACTAAGATTCAAAATTTTAAATTTTTAAGCACAAACCCCTTTTTTCCATACTTGTTCATTCAAACCCATGCACAACTTAAGCATTTTGAGAAAAAAATATCAATGAAAGATTTCTTTACAATTTACCCCTTTTACTAAAATTACACATGCTTTCTCTTGCAAATACCCCACACTTAAGATTTTGCCACGTATACTAGCTTTATTGCTTTTTCTTTCTTTTCTTTTCTTTTTTTTTCATACTAGCTTTGATGCTGGCAATTCAATAAAAATAGGTAATTACAAGGTAAATTCTCACAATTTGCTTGACTTCCTCAATAGCCTTGATAATATTACCAAAAATGTCTTACTATACCTTTCACAATACCCAACAAAATTAATCCATCTAATCCTAGAGTGTCAAATTCTAAAAGGGAAAGATAAAGGCTCTTTAGGCTATATGGTTAATAATTGACCGTAACAAGAAAAAATAAGATGGCATGCATTAACCATGCCTCATTAGGCTTAAAATGGCTAATAAGGGTCAATTACATCAAAAGGTAGGTTAACAGTCATTTTATGGCTCAACAAAAATAATTGGGCCTAGATCACTTTTTAAAATTCTTTGAATTTCTTTTATGCTTCAAAGGGTGATAAAGAAGGTTTTAGTGCTTTAAAATTTCTCACTTAACTACATCAATGCATTGGTTTTTCTCTAGGTTCAAAAACTGGTCTTCTGTGCTCAAAAAGTGGAAACTAACAAATATAAGACAAGTTGAATGTTAAACTAACTAAAATTCCATTAAACAACATGCTTGCCTTAGTGCTAAACCAAAATTTTGAATAACACACATTCTAAGTTTAAGTTCAATAAGTTTAAAATTTGAGAATAAATAGGGCAAACTAAGTTTAGTGCAAGATAAAAGACAAATTAGAACTGACTATATTTTTAGCTCAACCAGACAACTAGTAACTAAAAACTAAGTTATAAAGTCTTTACATAAACTAAAATAACAAAAAGCTTAAAACATAAGAACACAACTAAAAACAAAAATAAAAACTACAAAAACACACAAGAAATTTCATGCATAAAAAAGGAGTAAAAATTTTTCTACTTCCTGGACAAAATTGAGCTTGAGTAAGCTCCACCCCCTTTCCAAAATCTTGTTATCCTCAGAAAATTACTCTGCTGGTAGAGGTGGTGGTGGAAATCTCCGCCAAAAGCTATCAACAAAATGCTTAAAATCCTGTCTCTGTTTATTGATGCTTTCCTGCATTGTACCCATTCTGCTTTGTAGGTTATCTAAATGAATATTAATCCGATTTAAAAGATCAATCACCTGGGGATTAGTAGCAGCTTCAACTTATGGTTCCACCTGGTGCTCCTCTTCTACCTCATGTTCTTCCTCTTGGTGGTCAGTAACATGAATTCCATAGTCATTTAAGTATTCTTCTCTAGTAGTCCAGTGTTGTCAAGGTGTAAGAGACAGAATCTTTATGCACTTCAGCATAGAATAATCGATGTACTCGAGTGCCCCTGTAAGTGGATGGCCTAAATCTATATGGTGGACTACATTGGCCATAATGGTGGCTATCCAACCAATGGAGATATCCTTAACAGTGGGAGGTTTCTTTTGTAGGTCCTTTATGTATAAGGCCTCTAACATGACCCTAATTTAAATTGCATATTTTTAAATGTGATTTTTTATTTGATTAAGATTAAATTAAATGAGAATTTTGTATAATTATGGGTCAAGGGGGTAAATTATCATGTTATTATGTTAATTGCATGAAAATAAAATTTAAGAGTATGGTTAAATATTAATTGAGGGTGCAATTGAAGTAAAAAAGTATTAATTTGGGGTAAATTTATAATTTTGGAAATTTAGGGGTCAAATGTGGATAGAAGCATATATTGAGAGTTCAATTTAAAAGGTGGAATTAAATCATAGGTAAATGTATGAAAGGAATTAAAAGGAGGGGTTAAAGATTAACATGCAAAGAATAAATAGGTAAGTGTGAGACATGCAATTTTTAGGGGAACCGAAACAGAACTTTTTCACCCCTTTATACAGGCTTAACTCTTGCATGTGGGAGAGAGAAATGCAATGGTTGGTTGGAGATGAGAGTGGGATGGCATAGGGAGGAGAATTTCAGATTTTGCTTCTTCTCTCATCTCTCAATTCTCTCTTCCTAATCCTTGCATGCATGAGATTTAATCAAGAAGTATTTGTGCAACAAATTAAAGGTAACTAATCATCTGAATTTCTTCTTCTTCTTCTTCTTCTTCTTCTTCTTTTACTCATTTTGGTGGAGGTAATTGTTGAATAAGGTGCTGGAAATTTTAATTGAATGATGATGATGTTTGTGAAGGAGAAGAGGAGGGTAGAAAGAGTAAAGGAAAGGAAATTGCAAGGGGTTGAATGTTGGATTTTAATGGTTACATGCATCACATACATGAATGAAATTTTAAAATTTTTTTAACCATTAGATCTGATCTTGCCATGAATACACAATATGACTTTATGAGAATAAGAAAAATCACCTTTGATTTTTGTTGAACAGTTGATTTTACTTCTTACCGGGTTGTCGCAAACCACAATGTCCAAAATCGAACACCTCCAATGAGTAATCCACACTAGAGAGGGATAAATTGAACAAACAAATTGGTGTTTAACTAGGTCTGGCCAAAATTCAAAGAAGCTAGCTTGGAGTTGGCACAAAAAGGAGAGAGAGAATAGAGAAAAAGACTTTCTTTTTGTTTTAAACACTTAACCCTAATTCCTCATTAGTTGGCCTTTTATAGTTAGGTTAAAATTCCAACTCCTTAATGAGATTGGGCTCTTTAAAATTGGTGGAGAATTATTAATTGGGCCCCTGAATTAATTATAATCATTTGGGCTTAATTAAATCCAAATTAAATCTTTTCATAAAAGACCATGCACAAAATCCACAAACTAGGCCCCTTGTGCATCTAATTGGATTTAAATATCCAAATGGATTCCAAATCCAACCAAATTAAATATATGAGTTCCATAAAACTTATGTAAAATATATAAATTAATTTGGTGCATGAAATGGGCCATTAAGGCCTTCTGTATTGGAGTAGGCATATGGCCCTTATAGAATGGCTTCCGCCAACTTTCTTCATTCCTCTGGCCCTTAATAATTCCTTCGATGGACCTATTAATTATTATATCAGTCCTATAACACTTATAGTAGTCTTATAACACTTATAAAACAATAATAATTAATCATGAAATACATTATTTCATTTAGGTCCAATTTACAGAACATTTTTCAAAAGTTTCGCGGATAATTTTACTTGATCATAATTAATTAAACTCTTTAATTAATTATTATCATATTCACTTCTCTTTCTTCATAATAATATCAAATATTATTATCCTTTTCATTTTACTATTTTATCCTTTCTCTATATGTGTGTGACCTATTGGGTTCCTGTCCATATTGGCAGTATAATATGTAATTGTGAGTTCTATTCAAAACTCACATGATTCAAACTCCTTTAAATCATGTTATCAATCTCTATTGATATTTTGATACATCATTATACAAGTCATGATTGGCCTCTAGTTAAGCATTATGACTACCCAAATGTCAGGAAAGTCATATGGTTTGATTGTACCCTTCCATAGAAATAGTTACCGTGCAATTACTCCTTTCACCACTCTTATCTCAATTAGATTCTGAGTATGGATTTCTGTCAACTCATATAAATCTAATTATGTATGTTCTATTATTTAACCATTGTTCCCAAAATGCCCTCCATGGATCTCTATCTATCTTGGCATATTACTCTGGCCAGATATACCCAATCATAGAAACATGCGAGATAACTTCCCTTGTTAAATCTGGGATGGTGAATCCTTTGTCAATCACTCAACTATCTTTAAGTAGGTCATGATATACCCAATCTCCTAACTATGTTCACTCCCAGTTGGAAGTAATCAGTTATGGAGTCAAAGTGTACCACTTGCTACTTAAGATAACTTTGGTGATATCAAGTCTAAGGATACTTGCACAACCGCTATGAAGAGATTCCTCACTGACATAGATTTAATATCCATGTGAGGATTCTCTTTGCAGGTCTCCAATGAACTTGTTCTTCTAACAAGCATCCACATGTTAGCTTTGATTATCTTCCATAATCACAATTATGAGAACCACTGCTTGAACCATTCAAGAAGCATAACATGTGCTAGTCTGTCCGAATTAACAATGTCCTATCTTGTTAATTCTATGACTAGGGATATTTAGATATTAAGACATTTACATGCAATAGACATCTCACATCATGAACACCTTCATGATTACCTTTGCACTGTGTTTATAATATCTAGGACTTCATTTATTAATTTAAGATTTACAAACTCATGTATTTAAACATAGCATTAATAAATGAATGATGCCTTTTATTAAGAATATAAATTTTATACATATGAAAAGCATCCCTATTACATGGGCTCTAGGGCATACTCTCTAACAATCTCCCACTTGCACTAGAGCCAATCACTCATATGTCTAAAACCCATGCTATTTATATGGTGATCATGCTTAATTTGGGAAAGTGCTTTAGTGAGGGGATCCGCCACATTATCATCTGTGGGAACCCTTTTTATTTTCACATCATTTCTAGCTACTATTTCACTTATGAGATGGTACTGTCTGAGAACATGCTTGGATAGCTGATGAGACCGTGGTTCCTTTGCTTGCGTAATGGCTCCATTGTTGTAACAATATAAAGGAATCAGATCAACAATGCTAGGTACCACTCCTAGTTCAGTTGTGAACTTTTTGATCCAGACAGCTTCTTTGGCTGCTTCTAAAGCAGCAATGTACTCAGCTTCCGTTGCGAAATCAGCAGTTGTTTCCTGTTTGGAACTCTTCCAACTAACTGCTCGTCCTGCCATTATGAACACAAAACCAGAATATGACTTACACTCATCTTTATCAGATTGGAAGCTGGCATCTGTATATCCATTTCCTTCCAAACTGCCCTCTCCATATACCAAGAATATATCCTTAGTCCTTCTCAAGTACTTAAGAATATTCTTGACAGCTGCCCAGTGTTCCTCTCCAAAATTAGATTGGAATCTACTTGTGACACTCAAAGCAAATGCTACATCTGGACGTGTACATAACATAGCATACATGATAGAACCAATTGCAGATGCATATGGTATTCTATTCATGCTCTCTCTATCCTCTAGTGTCTGCGAACACATAGACTTAGAAAGGTATTTTCCATGCACCATGGGTATAAACCCTTTCTTAGAGAGATCCATATTGAACCTCTTCAATACTTTATCTTTATATGTACTTTGAGAAAGACCTAGCAACCTATTGGATCTATCTCTATAGATCCTTATTCCCAGAATATAGGATGCTTCTCCAAGGTCTTTCATGGAGAATTGCTTGGATAACCATATTTTAACAGATTGGAGAAGAGAAATGTCATTTCCCATGATCAATATGTCATCTACATATAGAACTAGGAAGACAATTGCACTCCCACTGACCCTTTTATACACACAAGGTTCATCTTCATTCTGTGAGAAACCAAACTCTTTGATTGTCTCATTGAATCATATGTTCCAGCTCCTAGAGGCTTGCTTCAATCCATAAATGGATCTTTGAAGCTTGCATACCTTTTCGCCATTTCCTGATGTGAATCCTTCTGGTTGTGTCATATACACATCCTCAGTAAGATTTCCATTAAGGAAAGTTGTCTTCACATCCATTTGCCAAATCTCATAATCATAATGAGCTGTAATGGCTAAAAGTATTCTTATAGACTTAAGCATCACTACAGGAGAAAAAGTTTCGTCATAGTCAATACCTTCTTTTTGACGATAACCTTTTGCTACTAAGCGAGCTTTATAGGTAACTATATTACCTTTCATGTCAGTCTTCTTTTTGAAGACCCATTTGCACCCTATGGGTTTTATCCCTTCAGGTGATTGAGTTAAAGTCCATACTTTGTTCTCATACATGGAGTCCATTTCAGACTGCATAGCCTTAAGCCATAAATCACGTTCTGAACTGTTCAAAACTTCTTGATAGCTTGTAGGCTCATTGTCCTCTACTACAGTTATGCCTCTATCCGAATCAATGTGAAATCCATATCTTATAGGGATAGAATGCATCCTAATAGATCTTCTAGGATTTTGTGTATAATCAGGTTCAACTGTAATCTCATCATTATAAAATTCAGTTTCGGGTTCAATCGGTTGATCATCTTCTATTTGTGGGTCTTGAACTTCACCAAGTTCAATTTTACTCCCACTGTCCTCTCGTAGGAGAAATTCTCTTTCCAAGAAGACAGCATGCCTTGAAACAAACACCTTTTGTTCTAAGAGATGATAGAAATAATATCCAAACGTTTCTTTTGGATATCCCATAAATAAACATTTGTCAGACTTAACATCCAGTTTGTCTGACATTATTCTCTTCACATAAGAAGGACAACCCCATACTTTCATATGAGAAAGCGTGGGTTTCTTGTTATTCCACATCTCATATAGAGTAACATCAACCGATTTACTAGGAACTCTGTTTAACACATAAACAGCAGTTTCTAGTGCATATCCCCAAAAGGACTTAGGCAAGTCTGCTCGGCTCATCATTGATTGAACCATATCTAATAGTGTTCGATTTCTCCTTTCATATACACCATTGTGTTGTGGTGTATATGGAGGAGTCCATTGAGATAAAATCCCATTATCTCTAAGATAATCCTGAAACTCTTGACTTCAGTATTCTCTACCTCGATCTGATCTAAGTGTTTTAATACTTTTGCCAAGTTGTTTCTCTACTTCATTTCTGAACTCTTTGAACTTTTCAAATGCTTCAGACTTATATTTCATTAGATAGATGTATCCAAACCTGGAATAATCATCTATGAAAGTAATGAAGTAGGAGTAACCTCCTCTGGCATGTGTAGTCATTGGACCACATACATCTGAATGTATTAAGTCCAAAACCATTTTAGCTCGTTCTCCTTTACCAATAAAGGGAGCTTTTGTCATTTTTCCCAATAAACAAGATTCATATGTATCAAATGATTCATAATCAAATGATCCCAAATCACCTGACTTGTGTAATTTGGTCATGTGTTTTTCATTTATATGGCCTAAACGACAATGCCATAAGTATGAGGTATTTAGATTATCATGTTTCATTCTCTTGGTATAAACATTATGTACTTCTTTAATTAAATCAAGAAAAAATATACCATTCTCAATGATAGCTTTTGCATAAAACATATTGTTCTTAAAAATGTAACAACATTTGTCCTTTAAAGAAATATCATAATCGTTCATCAAACGACTGAAAGAAATAATACTTTTGGATAAAGCTGGAACATAATAACAATTATTTAATTCCAGTACTAATCCACTAGGAAGAGGCAAATAGTAAGTCCCCACAACTGTTGTAGGGATGTTCTGTTCAGTAGCTGACTGCAAACATATCTCAGCCTTTCCAACTTTTCTAAAGCTTCTAAGCCCCTGTAGATCATTACATAAATGAGATCCACATCCGGTATCTAATACCCAAGATTGTTTTGAAGCAATAGAATAAGTATTAATTTCAATCATATGAATACCTAAAGTAGAAGCATCAGCTTGCTTCTTCTCCTTGAGAGAATCTAGATAGGCCTTGCAGTTACGCTTTCAATGACCATCCTTTCCACAATGGAAGCAAGTTCCTTTGGGATTCTCTTTCTTGGCAACCTTCTTCTTGGAGATCCCACCATTCTTTGGCTGCGCCTTGGTTATCTTCTTCTTCTTCTGCTTCTTGTCTTTAGCAGAAGTGACAACCATGACACTTTTTGGATCCTTCTTAAATGATCCATCAGCTGTCTTGAGCATATTGATTAACTCAGGAATGGATACTTGGATCTTGTTCATGTTGAAGTTAAGCAAGAAAGGTGCATAACTTGGAGCCAACGAGTACAAGATTAAATCTATGTATAGATCATTATCCATAACATAGCCAAGTCTACTCAAATGCTCAATATACCCATACATCTTCAATGCATGAGTAGCAGCTGAAGTGCCTTCCGCCATTTTGCAGCTAAATAGAGCTCGAGTAATCTCATATTGCTCAGTTCTAGCCTGAGAAGAATAAAGCTCCTTTAGATGCAAAATGATGGTTCTAGCATCCATCATTTCAAGTTGCTTCTGAAGCTCCGAGGACATAACACCCAGCATCAGACATGCTGCTGCTTCACTATCCTCCATGTATTTTCGATAAATTCCTTTGATCTCATCAATGGCATCATCTGATGGAAGTGGTGGTGGATTTTTATCCAAGATATAGTGGATTTTTTCAGCTCTAAGAACAATTCTCACTTGCCTGTCCAGTCAGAATAGTTGTTGCCAACCAGCTTGTTATCCAAGATTGATCGTATATTAATGTTTGATGTGCTCATGATGATGACCTAGATGTGAAAAAGAAAAGATATGAGAGTATGTTCATATATATGTATGCATTAATAAGGTCTTTAATTAATCCATTTACTCCCACTATTTTATTGCGAATTAATAGCCCTCACTATATAAACCGAGAAAACCCGATGGTTTTCTTAGCGGGCCAATATCCAATCCTTGATATGTAATTTAACCTTGACTGTGGTCAACAAGCCAAATTCCATACCCTTGAAAGGTAGGTATCTCTATACCAATTGTGTCTCTACACAACTATTGGATCATTAGGTTATCAACTCTTGATGCAAGCATATCATATATGCATTCCCTAATCTTACCTCTAGAACCATTAGCCTTGATTGTAGTTAACAAACTAATGGGCTAGCTAAGATGACCCATTTAATTAGATTTGAACATATTCAATATAATGTGAGCTTGACTGTGGTCAATAACCCACACTATAAAGAACTCTGGTTCTCCTCAAATTAATGGAAGGCTTATATACCTTAGTATTTGTTTGAGGATTTTAGTTAATTAAGTCTCATCATACATGGTTGGCATACATTGGTATGCATCCTATATCTATCACATAAATATAAGCATACAAATATGGTATAGTTATGGACTTCACTACATTGATTTCCCCGAGCCAAGAGGGAAATCAAAAGGTCACACCTAGGTAGTATGCATGTTTCAAACAAGAAAAATAATTACATTATCTTCAAGCTTGTTGGATCTCCATCCAGCCCATCTTGCTCCTTGATAGTGGTCTCCATCTCTATTTCTAATTCTAATACAAGTAATCTAATTATATATTACAACTTGAAAAGAAATACAAACCAAAAACAAGTGGCTGGGACATGAAAGTCCTCATTGGGCCAAAACATGCATAATGCTCAATCACATTGGGTTTTGTCCATAACTATCCATCATGCCAATCATACACCCTTATATGCCTTTCTAATGCATAAAGAAATGGATTACTAACTTTGTTTCAACCTTTGAAATAATATTTTGAGTTATTTTGATGATGTGATCAAATTAGGAAAGTTTTTCCATTTTGGAACCTTTCATTTTAGGAAACCTTTTTGCATGCATGTGTTCTTACCTTAATAATCAATCCAATTGATTATTAATTAAATATAAATTGATTATTTAATTAATTAATCATATTAAATAATTAAAAGAATCAATTTTGGGCTTAAAATCAAGGGTGAGCCGAAACCCACAAAAGTAAACCCTAAATGTGTTCACACACAAACTAGTTTTATGTCTTTTAGACCATTTGGGCCTTTTGGAATGAGCCAAGCCCACTCCAGCCCTTAAAACCCATTAATAAACTTAATTAATATTTATAATATTTAATTTAAATCAGCTCCTTAGGCCCACCAAGTCATTCACTAATTTAAACCAAGTCCGTAAACATAATTAAGCCCATTAAGTGGTTTTAATAAATTAAAATTAATCAAATTAATTTAAGGCCCATTTTAATTAATCCAATTAATTAAAAACACTTTAATATATCATATATATCAGATTTAGAAGATCAAAATTCGTTCTAACCAAGAACACATCAAGAACACACGAAGAACACCAATTTATCGAACTTTTCGACTAAACTAGTTTTCATGCAAAACTTGTTCGATTTTAATTCCGTTCGATCCTACGGCTTAATATCCCATATTAAACACATAAAATATCATCTAAATGATGTTTTAATGGATTTATAAGAAATTAAATTAGAACAGCCCCTTAAAATCACCTAGGGTTTCACACCAAACCCTAATGGGTTTCACGCCAAACCCTAATCACAATCCTTCAAAAATTTCATTTTTGTTTCCACCAAATTTATTTGATCACACATACAATAAGAAATCAATATTTTTCATTCATGAACAATCAAATCTAATATTTTAAAGTTCATGAAACAAATAACTCAAAATAAAAACAAAACTTATTCCGCAAAAGAATATAGAATTGTATATCCATGGCAAAACCAGGCTCTGATACCATGTTGGATTTTAACGGTTACATGCATCACATACATGAGCAGAATTTTAAAATTTTTTTAACCATTAGATCTGATCTTGCCATGAATACACAATATGACTATATGAGAATAAGAAAAATCACCTTTGATTTTTGTTGAACAGTTGATTTTACTTCGCATCGAGTTGTCGCAAACCACAGTGTCCAAAATCGAACACCTCCAATGAGTAATCCACACTAGAGAGGGATAAATTGAACCAAAAAATTGGTGTTTAACTAGGGATGGCCGAAATTCCAAGAAGTTAGCTTGGATTTGGCGCAAAAAGGAGAGAGAGAATAGAGAAAAAGACTTTCTTTTTGTTTTAATCACTTAACCCTAATTCCTCATTAGTTGGCCTTTTATAGTTAGGTTAAAATTCCAACTCCTTAATAAGATTGGGCTCTTTAAAATTGCTAGAGAATTATTAATTGGGCTCCTGAATTAATTATAATCATTTGGGCTTAATTAAATCCAAATTAAATCTTTTCATAAAAGACCATGCACAAAATTCATAAACTAGGCCCTTTGTGCATCTAATTGGATTTAAATATCCAAATGGATTCCAAATCCAACCAAATTAAATATGTGAGTTACATAACACTTATGTAACATATATAAATTAATTTGGTGCATGAAATGGGCCATTAAGGACTTCTGTATTGGAGTAGGCGTGTGGCCCTTACAGAATGGCTTTCGCCAACTTTCTTCATTCCTCTGGCCCTTAATAATTCCTCCAATGGACCTATTAATTATTATATCAGTCCTATAACACTTATAGTAGTCTTATAACACTTATAAAACAATAATAATTAATCATGAAATACATTATTTCATTTAGGTCCAATTTACAGAACATTTCTCAAAAGTTCTGCGGATAATTTTACTTGATCATAATTAATTAAACTCTTTAATTAATTATTATCATATTCACTTCTCTTCCTTCATAATAATATCAAATATTATTATCCTTGTCATTTTACCATTTTATCCTTTCTTTATATGTGTGTGACCTATTGGGTTCCTGTCCATGTTGGCAGTATAATATGTAATTGTGAGTTCTATTCAAAACTCACATGATTCAAACTCCTTTAAATCATTTTATCAATCTCTATTGATATTTTGATAGATCATTATACAAGTCATGATTGGTCTCTAGCTAGGCATCATGACTACCCAAATGTCAGGAAAGTCATGTGGTTTGACTGTACCCTTCCATAGAAATAGTTACCGTGCAATTACTCCTTTCACCACTCTTATCTCAATTAGATTCTGAGTATGAATTTCTATTAACTCATATAAATCTAATTATTTATGTTCTATTAATTTAACCATTTTTCCCAAAATGTCCTCCATGGATCTCTATCCACCTTGGCATATTACTCTCGCCAGAGATTCTCTGAATAAGGCAATCATAGAAACATGCGAGATAACTTCCCTTGTTAAATCTGGGATGGTGAATCCTTTGTCAATCACTCAACTATCTTCAAGTAGGTCATGATATACCCAATCTCCTAACTATGTTCACTCCCAGTTGGAAGTAATCAGTTATGGAGTCAAAGTGTACCACTTGCTACTTAAGATAACTTTGGTGATCTCAAGTCTAAGGATACTTGCACAACCGCTATGAAGAGATTCCTCACTGATATAGATTTAATATCCATGTGAGGATTCTCTTTGTAGGTCTCCAATGAACTTGTTCTTCTAACAAACATCCACATGTTAGCTTTGATTATCTTCCATAATCACAGTTATGAGAACCACTGCTTGAACCATTCAAGAAGCATAACATGTGCTAGTCTGTCCGAATTAACAATGTCCTATCTTGTTAATTCTATGACTAGGGATATTTAGATATTAAGACATTTGCATGCAATAGACATCTCACATCATGAACACCTTCATGATTGCCTTTGTACTGTGTTTATAATATCTAGGACTTTATTTATTAATTTAAGATTTACAAACTCATGTATTTAAACATAGCATTAATAAATGAATGATGCCTTTTAATAAGAATATAAATTTTATACATATGAAAAATATTCTTATTACATGGGCTCTAGGGCATACTCTCTAACATTGAAGACATAGGGATTTTCGACCAAGGTATGGGAATTTAGGGATTTTCATGTTGCATGTAATTATCTACTGGAACATGATGAGGTGGACTTGAGATTTGAATGATTTGTTGAGAATGTGAGGTAAATTGCATTTGAAACCTTAATAGGGTTCCTTTGACCTAGTAATGGAAATTCTAGTGTAAATTGAGTTAGAGACCTCAAAATGAATCAATTAAAAATTATATAGTTAAATGAGACATAAACCTACAAAATTGTAGAAGGGACCAGGTGTTGCTTATTCCTCCAACTAATTTCTATAATTTATTGAAAAATCAGGTGAACTGTTAATGTAGATCTCACAATAGCTTTTGATTAAATTAAGATAACTTTGTGTACAATGATTAGAATGATGCAAAGTTAATTTCTATGGAAAATATATTTCTATATATACAATTCTTAAGAGAAACCTAAGCTTAAATCTGCCTCTAAGTATATTGAATTTAGGGTTGAATCTGGACTAGTCCTCTAGACTGCTCATAGAAATAGAGTTTACAAAATGGGCATAACTTTTTGTAGAGTTGTTAAAATGCTACAAAATAAAATTTTGGTAAAACTAGAGACATGATAGTATAACTTTGATGAAGAAATGTTGGTCTAAATCTCTCTTAATTTTACGTTATGAAGTTTTCTAAGTGACAGCACACACTATTTTAGTTCTATGAACAGCCTATAGTATTTTTCAAAAAGCTCGAGCTATAGGTCAGATATTAAGGTGAATTTTGATGCTCTGGAAACTAGACACATAGGGGAATAAGATTGTAGAGGATTTTTTGGACTAAAAATGATATCTTTAATTTTAAATGTGGCTCACAAGTCGAGTTCAGAATGCTGCCCTGTGCAGATTTTTGCTATACTTTATCTTATGACATTTAATTAATTGGGATAAATAGGTGTTTATGTGATTTCAAAATAAATTGGATAGGGCATGTAATATGACTATCAATGAAGGATCATATGCATGCATATACATTCATATGTTTGCATAGATAAAGATTAGTGATGAAAATATCTAACCTATATATGTAATTAGATTTGTACATGATTGTCATATGCAAAATTTATGTACCTATAATGAGAAAGTGCATATTTTGACATGTACCTATGCTATGAAATATGGAATATAATAGTATGACCATGTCATATATGTATGCCCATATGGAAACATATCGATATATGTGTAGCAAATGATTTGAATAATGATAAAGGTATACATATTGATAAACATGCTTATAAGAATAAGCCTACTATATGCGAATGTACCTACAGGTATGTACATTTATAATTATATATATGAGTGTACGAGCATGTAATTTCCCTATGAGATAGAAAATGTTTAGCATGACTATGAACATGAGAGATGCTTAATGAGAACATGTTCAAGTATATGTTGTGATGATTATATGTCATGCCTATATGTCGTTATGAAAATTTTATAGTCACACGGATTGGATAAGCTAGATGTATAACTTGTTATATAAAATGTGCATATATCTATCTATGCACTAGAGAACTTATAGTTTTACAAGACTTTGTACATGTGCAAATGGTATACTATGAATACAATCTTGATGTGTGAATTAAACATGAATATAGCTCTGCCTACAATAGAGTTCGGATATAGATAGATAGGCACCTATAGGGAAAATTGCAGCTGCCATAGTTTGGCCCAATTGGGTCTAAAGTATTTTTGATTCCATATGGATCATGAACAACCCCATTTGGGTTGTTAGGAGACCCCGTTTGGGCTTTCTTGACCGGTCTAAAGTATAATTTGGCCCCGTTTGGGTCTATAGATCCGATATCTTCGAATATTCCCCATTTTGATATCGAAGTGTATCGACAGTTTTCGTTATCCACTGATAAAACTAAGGCAGGCTAAACTTTATTTATAGTAATTATCATAATTAATCAGTTAAAGTTTATCTTACTAAAGATCGTTATTGTGGATCATATTGTTGGTTTGTCCATAGAAATTGTGCTTCATTTGAATATGTTCACATGGGAAATTGCCATCTATATGAATTATGAAAATGGGAATATTTGTTACTCTCTTGGGTATAATGTTTATGTACATGAGGATATGCTTTAAGCTTTAAAGTATTTGTTATTATTGACATGTTATGTTGTACATGTTATATATATATATATATATATATATATATATATATATATATATTGTATATGTATTTTTGATGATCGTTGTGAGTGGTCATCCATCTGTAGATATTCCCCACAAAGCTTTATAGCTTAGCATGGGTTATTTATCCGTGTAGGTTCAGTTATCAAGACTTTTGCTGAGGGACGATCTCTGCATCAAGAAGGGCCAACTACCGACTATTAAATCTTGATGTAGGATGTTTTTGTATTACTATTATCCTAAGTTTTGTATTATGGCAAGTTATCTTATAAAAATGTATCTAACCTATGTGAAGTGTTGTAACTCACGAGTAGTAAAGCTAAGAAAGAGTATGTGTGCATGTGATATACATAAAATAATTTCATATAGTAAAGTATGCATGATACTAAGTATGAAATGCAAAACAGGAATAGACTTATAGCACGTACATAGGTATATGAAACAGTATGACATAATTAATGGTAATATGATGGTTACACGAATATTTTGTATAAGCATGATTAATAGCATTTAAATTATGAGTTAAATAAGGTATCTGTATAGGGGGTGCTACAATTTGTGGTATCAAAGCCTAGGTTTAGCCTTTTTTTAGGTAAAATCGAACCTAGAATTCTATAGTATGATATAGTGTTTTATTGGCCTGATGTAGAAGTCCCTGTTTTCTTATAGATTAAAGATGGAGAGCTCTAGAGATGCTTTTGAGGAATCGGCTGAAAGTAACAGGCCGATTAGAACCAATCCTTCCAATCTTGGATATTCATCATCCAATCCAAATGAGGTCCTGACAGCCATTCCTGCAGAAGCATTGTTAAAGATATCACAGGATATGGCTCAAATTCTTCAAAAGATGATAGCACCTAAAGCTCCAATATCTGAACTCAAGAAGCATGGTGCTGATGAGTTTTTAAGCACTAATCTAAAACAGTCTAAGGAAGCTAAATTTTGGCTGGAAAGGCTAGAGAGAATTTTTGATGAAATTCACTGTCCAGTAGGTCATACGGCATCCTGTGCTGTGTCCTTATTATAGGGAGCAGCCTATGATTGGTGGAAGTTAGTGTTAAAGCAACCCCAGTTACCAGATCCCCTTACATGGGAATTTTTCACAGCTGAATTTAGGAAAAAGTATGTTACTAAGGCATAAAAGCAAGAGAAGTTAAAGCAATTTCTTAACTTGAAGTAGAGAGTTATGTATGTGGCTGAGTATGAGAAAGAATTCAGTCACCTGTGCAAATATGTTCCTGATAAGATGTTAACTGATGCTTTTAAATGTAGACAGTTTGAAGATGGGTTAAATGATCGTATCAGAGAGAACTTAATTGGATCTACATCTTTACATATGGTTAACTTCACTCAACTGGTTATAGCAGCCTTGCGAGTTAAAAAGAATGAAATAGCAAAAAGGGAGAGAGAACAGAGGAGTGGGTCCCAGGGTAGATCTTTCACTGGAAAGAGAGCTAGATGAGCTCAAGGAATTCAGCTAGCTAAGTCTAGCTATAGTTTTGTAAAAAGGGATAGGAGACAAGAATCATATGCATTGTCTAAGCAGGGAAAGGAAGCTTCAGGGAAACAGAGTGAGGGGCAACCTCCAGTGTGTCCCTATTGTACTAGAAAACATTAGGGTAGTTGCAGGAATTGATTGGGGTGTGTTTCAGGTGTGGTTGTACTGATCACTTCATGGCAAACTGTCCTTCGAAGAGGGAGCAGGGTGTTGGGCAGCAGGGCAGTAGAGGAACTTTTAATGCACCATCTTCGGGTAGAGGCAGAGGAAGAGGACGTGGGGGATCGAGTCATTAGGGATCCCAGTCCAGGAACATTTTTGAATCATTTAATAGACCTACAGCTCTATTTGTTCCTATTCGGGCTTATGCAATGAAAGCTCGAGAGGATCAGAGTACTTCAGAAGTCATAGCTGGTATTTTCTCTCTCTTTGATTTTGACATGCATGCACTGATTGATCCTGGTTCCACTCATTCTTATGTTTGCACTGGGATATGGGTAGAAATGAGTCTACTGTACATGAACTGGAATATGATATATTTGTAACCAACCATTTGGGTCACAATGTTGTTGTTAATGGAGTGTATAAATAGTGTCCTATTGTAATTCAAGGGAAAGAATTTCTTGCTGATCTTATTGAATTACCTTTTCGGGAGTTTGATATTATACCGGGTATGGATTGGCTGTCTAGACATCATGCAGTGATTAATTGTGAAGCTAAAACTGTAACTCTTATTGGTGTTGATGGTAAAGAAACTATAGTTTAGGGCATTCGATCTAAACCATTAGGTAATGTAATAACAGTTATGCAAGATAAGCGATTTCTTAGAAAAGGGTGTGAAGCTTTCTTAGCACTTGTGCTTGATTCAAGAAAAGAGAATGTGAATCTCCAAGAGATTCCAGTGGTGAAAGAATTTCCTAATGTGTTCCTTTAAGACTTACCTAGTCTTCCACCTGAAAGGGATGTTGAGTTGTCTATAGAAATTCTACCTGGTACAGCTCCTATTTCGAAGGCACCATACAGGATGGCTCCTTTAGAATTGAAGGAACTAAAGGTTCAGTCATAGGAGTTGCTTGACAAAGGCTTCACTAGGCTTAGTGCATCACCTTGGGGTGTATCGATTTTATTTGTAAAGAAAAAGGATGTGTCTATGAGAATGTGCATAGATTACAGACAGTTAAATAGAGTAACAGTGAAAAATAAGTACCATTTACCTAGAATTGAAGATTTATTTGATTAGTTGAAGGGTGCTGGAGTGTTTTCCAATATTGATTTGCGATCAGGTTATTATCAACTTCGGGTTAAGGATGTGGATGTTTCCAAAATAGCCTTTAGAATCCAATATGGGCATTATGACTTTCTGGTGATGCCATTTGGGTTAACAAATACACCGGCTACATTTATGGATCTTATGGATAGGGTATTTAGACCCTACTTGGACCAATTTGTTGTTGTGTTCATAGATGACATTTTGGTTTATTCAAGAAATGAAGCGAAACATGTTGAGCATTTGAAAATTGTTTTTCAGACTCTGAGGGAGAATAAGTTGTATGCTAAGCTGAGCAAATGTGATTTTTGGCTTAAGGAAATTTCTTTCCTTGGTCATGTAGTATCTTTTGACGATATTAGATTGTATCCAGCTAAAATAGAGGCTATAGTGAATTGGAAGCCACCTCGAAATGTGCCAGAAGTGAGAAGTTTTTTGGGCTTAGCAGGATATTACCGTCGTTTTGTGAAAGGCTTTTCAGTTATAGCTGCACCACTCACTAAATTGTTGAGAAAGGGTATAAAGTTTGAGTGGACTGACTATGTCAGGTAAGTTTTGATCAGTTGAAGAAATTATTTACAAAGGCTCCAGTTTTGACACAACCAATTACAGGAAAGGAGTATGCTATGTATAGTGATGCTTCTAGAGTTGGCTTAGGTTGTGTGTTAATGCAAGATGGTAAATTAATTGCCTATGCATCTAGACAGTTGAAGCCGTATGAGCAAAACTATCCAACCCATGACCTAGAATTAGCAGCAGTAGTGTTTGCCTTAAAAATTTGGCGACATTATTTGTATGGGGAAAGGTGCAGAATCTATACAGATCACAAGAGTCTCAAATATTTGCTCACTCAAAAAGAACTTAACTTAAGACAGCGAAGATGGTTAGAACTGTTTAAAGATTATGATTGTATAGTGGATTACCATCCAAGCAAAGCTAATGTTGTAGCAGACGCCTTGAGCCGTAAGATGATGGCTGCTATAATTGCACATCACTGTAGATGGAAACTTGAATATGATGGTTCTTTAATAGCATAGTTGAAGGCTAGACCTTGTTTGAGGCAAACAATGATCGATGCTCAGAAGCATGATGAAAGGTTGCAACAGATTTTGAAGATTTCACATGAAGGGACCCAGTCTGAGTATTCAGTAAAAGAGGATGGGGGTGTGTATTATTAGAATAGATTATATGTTCCAGATGACAAATAATTAAAAAGAACAGTATTGAATGAGGCTCACAATACAGTATTTACTATGTATCCTGGTGGAAATAAGATGTACCAAGATTTGAGACAATGTTATTGGTGGCCTGGTATGAAGAAAGATGTGGTAGCATATGTCTCCAAATGTTTAACTTGTCAGTAGGTCAAACCAGAGCACCAGTTACCCTCTGGTTTGTTGAACCCCATCCCAATTTCACAGTGAAAATGGAAGGATATTACCATGAATTTTGTAACAGGCACTACAAGAAAATTGCAGAATAGCGACAAAATTTAGGGAGCACAAGAAAAATTGTTGCTAAATCACTGATATAGCGACAAAATAGCGACGACAAATGAAATTTGTCACAAATATTGGTAGGGATGCAAATAAATATATATTTTGCAACAATTTAGTGAGAATATCGATAATTTGTCGCTAATTTTGGCGCCTAAATTTTGGCGCAAAATTTAACGAGAATTTAGCGAGGACAAATCCCTCGCTAACGTTTAGTGAGGATTTAATCCTCGCTAATTTTGCGAGAAAAAAGTCATCGCTAATTTAGCGAGGATAAATCCCTCGCTAACGTTTAAATAAGATGGCATATGATAGATGAAACATTTAGCGAGGACTTAATCCTCACTAATTTTGCGAGAAAAAACTCCTCGCTAATTTAGCGAGGACAAATCTCTCGCTAACGTTTAAATAAGATGGCATATGATAGATGAAGCATTTAGCGATGACTTAATCCTCGCTAATTTTGCGAGAAAAAATATCCTCGCTAATTTAGCGAGGAAAAATCCCTCGCTAATGTTTAAATAAGGTGGCATATATAGAGGAAGCATTTAGCGAGGACTGAATCTTCACTAATTTTGCGAGAAAAAAGTCCTCACTAATTTAGCGAGGATAAATTCCTCGCTAACGTTTAAATAAGGTGGCATATGATAGATGAAGCATTTAGCAAGGACATATCCCTCGCTAATTTAGCTTGGAATGTAGTCCTCGCCAATTTAGCGAGGACATATCCCTCGCTAATTTAGCTTGCAATGTAGTCCTCACCAATTTAGCGAGGACATATCCCTCGCTAATTTAGCTTGCAATGTAGTCCTCACCAATTTAGCGAGGACATATCCCTCGCTAATTTAGCTTGGAATGTAATCCTCGCCAATTTAGTGAGGATATATCCCTCGCTATTCCCTCGCTGATACTTTTTCATGTGAGGATTAACTAGTTAGCAAGGAATTAATCCTCACTAATTTAGCTAGGAATACGGTTCTCGCCAATTTAGTGAGGATTAATTCCTCGCTGATGGTGTTTTCATGGATTTATTTGTTAGCAACGAAATAATACTAGCTAAATTAGCTAGGACTAAGTTCCTCGCCAAATTAAGCACAAATTATAAATTAATAATATAATTATATACAATTATTATATATAATGGAAGTTATTAATTTATATAATTATATGAGTATATAATTATCTTACCTATTAATTTTATTTACTTATAGTATAACTTAACTAATATTCATCTATTTTTAGTATAATACTTATGTGGATAATAGAGTTGTAAATTAATATAATGTAATTAACTAATTATATATAGTTATTATATATAATAAAATTTCATTAATTAATGTAATTATATAAATATCTAATTATCTTATTAATTAATTTCATTTACTTTTATATGTAATTATATGAGTATATAATTATCTTATCAATTATTTCATTTATTTTTAGTGTTATTAAAAAAGATCTGATTTATTTTTTACAAAATATATATATAAACATATAAATTAATAATTTAATTATATAGTTATTAACTTATTATATATAATAAAATTTTAATAATTTAATTTTATACTAATAAGATTAGTTTTTTATAGGGTCATTAATTTTTAATTTAATTCATATTAGCTGTGAGGATAAAAAAGCTAGTCCTGTAAATAGTTAATATCCGATCCCTAGAACAGAAAATTTGGGTGGGATAAAATGGCGCTGGAAAAACCCATATTATTTTTCAAAAAATCATTGGTCGTTTTCTATCTTCTGGAGCAAAGGCCCTCTGCCCTAACACTCTAGCCTTCAGTTTCACGCGTCTCTTGAGGGATTGCCTCTTGAAGGATTCGATTACGAGTCGAATTTAGGACAGTGCTGCGAAATGCCGGTGGGATATGCGCAGATTCCAGTTGGGATTGTCGGGCCACTGTTGCTAGACGGGCGAGAGTACTCTGTTCCGATGGCGACTACTGAGGGGTGTTTGGTGGCGAGCACCAACAGAGGATGTAAGGCGATCCACTTGTCAGGTGGCACCAAGAGCGTGTTATTGAAGGATGCCATGACCAGAGCCCCCGTTGTTAGATTCGGGGCTGAGGCGAAGGCCGCCGAGTTGAAGTTCTTCTTAGAGAATCCTGACAATTTCGATACCTTGGCCGTCATTTTTAATAGGTATTCTCTTTCACAGTGTTTGGTTAAAACATTAGTTCTATACTCTGATGTTTCTTTATTTCGTTTATCTTTTTTCTTTTGATGTTAATAAAAATTATATACATCCCGCCTACAAGTTATAAATGTGTTTTATATTTTGGTGGTGATTTTTTTAAGTCATTATATATAATAAGGAAAAAAATTCGCAAAAAAATGTGTTGTAGTTTTCATTAATACAGAGAAATGATAAGAAATATTCCCTGGGTTTTGCAATTTACATTGTTAACAGTCATGGCTGACGCTTGTCATAAATTTGTCCAGATGTGAAGAGGGAAATGTCTCTTCACGTTCTTCTCTCATGTTTCAGAACTGAACTTGCTCTTGGCTTTGGAATTACCTGTTCTTGCTTTTAGATATCGTCATCCTTGTCTATATCCTCTTTACCTTCATGGATACTTTAATTTTCTTCTTCTTTTAAATTTCTCTTAGGTTGATTGGTTCTGTTTCTTTTAGTTATTTTCCTGAAGCATACACTAATTGTAGCTGGCTTATCATTGATCAAAGAGTATTTCTCAATGGGCTAGGAAATTTTTGTTCAGACAAGAAACCTGCTGCTATAAACTGGATCGAAAGACGTGGAAAATCAGTTGTTTGTGAGGCAATTATCAAGGAAGAAGTGGTGAAGAAAGTCTTGAAAACTAGTGTTGCTTCCTTGGTGGAGCTCAACATGCTCAAGAATCTTACTGGTTCAGCTGTTGCTGGTTCTCTGGGATAAAATAGTGCCAACGTAGCCAACATTGTCTCTGCAATGAAGTACAACAGATCCAACAGAGATATATCAGTCATGTGCGCATGGTAATATCTCTTTGATCACATGTGAGCAAAAAGGAATCCCCACCCAAGTGTTTGGTGTATTATGTGTCCTAGTTGTTTGTGTTTAATCGGTTTCCTCCATTTTTATTGTTTCTTGCTCTGTTTACGTAAATCGTGTTGTTAGATGGGGACCGGGGGATCATTGTAATTACTTTGCAAATTAGATTGGTAGTAAATCCAAAAAGTGGATAATTTTTGTATGCCAGGCTCTAATTGTATTACATCTCATTTTCTAAGAAAAGTTGCATATATGTCTTTTGATCTTTGCTAGAAGCATTCAAAAAATGAAGTCTGATTGATTTAAGTCTTGGTTTCTCCAGTTCTATGCAATTATGGACACATGTCTTCAGTTAGGAGCTACCCATATTCTCCACCATATTTGGACCTCTGGTGTTTAATTATTTGGAATGTTTGTGCATCTTCATTTTCCATTGCCATCATTGAGTCGCATTTGACAACCATCTGGCCTGTTCTTTGCTAACTTATCTCTTCTTCTAAGTGAGCAGGTGCCTTTTGCAGAGCAAAACTTGACAGTGTAAGTGGCTGTGCTACTCTTCCCAAGTTATGGGACTGTAGGGTTGATCTTATGCTGACTTCTGGACATTGATTTAAATTTAACACTAGCTGTATTATTTATTTATTTATTTTATCACATAGAAGGTGGAATTTATGTGACAGCTAGCATTTGAATAAGCTTTTTATAAAGTGTTTCAGTATTGTAATGTCTTACTCTCTTTCTGATTTTATTTTTTTTATTTTTTTTGCTGTATAATTTTCCAGGAGCAATATTGTGAGTGATAATAAACATATGGTGCATGGGCTTTCCAATGGATCATTATATAATATCTCTTGGAAGGGGAAGGTAATTCAGTATAACTGTTTATTTTTATTCCCATTTCGCTTTCTCTGTAATAACTCTTTAACATAGTAAGTGAATGATATCCAATCTGATTTTTTTGCTGTTCTTATCTATAGTTTTATGGGGCTTTTGAACTTGATCCCATCCACATGAGAACAATTAAGTCTCCGTTTCTCCACATGCTATAGTTAATGGCATTGCTTCTAGAAGGGCTTTAGAAGGTCTTGCAAATAATTGTAATGTCACTAGGAAGTCGGCTATTATGCAGCCGGAGGTTTGCTCTCCAATGAGGTTGCTCTTTGTTTTATACGCTGACCTACAACTTGTATATGCTCTGTAAGCAAAAAATAGCATATGTTTGTTCATTTGAAAATTCTAAATTTGGAAGGACCAAGACTTAGAATTCTTATTTTATTCGGTGAATCCATTTAATATTACTATGGTCTTTTATTTATACATATTGAATTGGATATTTTCATGCTTCTCAAAATATATAGGCTTTTGTTTTATCATGGTTTACTTTCATAGGGCATTGCAAACCTTTCTGTGGTATGTTATCAGGCTAATGATATTTGTAACCATTTTGATATCATAAGAGGCCTCTATATTCATCATTTATTCACTAAATTATTTCACATGCATACATCAAGTACAAATTAGTTATTTCACTTGAGGAAAATATAAATTTCTTAGCTTTTCTTCTATAACAGATGGTGCGTCCTTGATATCAATGATGGTTTTGCAGATGATTACTGTGATCTTGTGATTACTGTGAATCCATTTAATATGTAGGTTGCCCCTGCTGAACTAGAGCAGTTGCTTCGTTGTACCGTAAGTATTCACTACTCACTTTTAAAGTTTTTGGGATTTTTTGCCTCAAATTTTAGCATGTATTGTACTTCAAGGATGTTTCTCAACCAAAGTCAAATGTGTTCAGTAAAATTGATGCATTTTAATTATTATTCAATTTTAGCATTTTATGATTGACAGAAGTTTAAATAGTTGATGACATTAAGAGATTTGCAGTCAATTCATTCACTTAGGGATGGCCCTTATTGCCTTGCCATTCATTTTTACGGTACATTTTGAAGGCGCTTTCCAGTTAGCTTCCTGTTCCATTGGGTTATATGGTCTCTAATTGATTAAATTCTTAATGGTTTGTGAAATCCTAATTTGCTAAATAATGTGATAATTAATGACCAAAGGACCTCGGAGATTGAATGATGCACAAAAAATTTGTTTTCCATTCTACATGTAACACCAATAGTATGAAAATGTTCATATGTCAATGTTCTTGACCTGTGATTATCCCAAACTTGCTTGTGCTGTAGTTTGAGTTTGAAGTCTGGGATAAAATAGGCTGTAGAGAAATTGAGGAACGTCACCATACAAAGGTGATGTAAAGAATATCTTGAAAGGTGCAACTGGCTTATGCGTATTTATAGTCAGAATTTTTTTGTCTTTGCATTACCTTCAGAGTATAGAAGACTCATTTATATATGAATTATATAGGTCATATTTTGCTTCTTTATTATTACTATTGTATAGGTCATATTTTACTACTTTTTTGTATTTAGTCAAGTTATGCAAACACTGGTTAGATGTTCAACATCAACAATTGGAAGATCAAGTTCTAATAATGACATTGGATGGAGTTCTTCGTTATCTGCAATCAATCACTACACAACTATAGGAACTAAAAGCAACTGGCATTTTATGAGCTATTTATGATTTTTAATTGTTACAGTTATATATGGATGTATTATTTTAGATATATTATTAGCAATGATTTACGCTTGTAAATAACAATTTATTCATTAATATATAGATGTTTTTATATTAAATATTGAGTGAATATAAATTTATTATTTTTCAGTTTATTATTTAAATAATAAAATTTTCATGTTAAATTAAGAAAACAAAAAATTTCATATGAATATTTAGCATGGATAAATCTCATGCTAAATTTAGCACGAACAATTTTTGTCACAAAATGCATGTTAAATTTTAGCAAGAAACTCGTCCTAGCTAAAATTTAGCGAGGACTAAATCCTCGCTAACTTTAGCGAGGACTAAATCCTCGCAAACCTTAGCGAGGACTAAATCCTCGCAAAACTTAGCGAGGATTAAATCCTCGCAAAAGTTAGCGAGGACTAAATCCTCGCAAAACTTAGCGAGGATTAAATCCTCGCAAAAGTTAGCGAGGACGAAAATCCTCGCTAAAATCAGCTAGGACGACTTTTGTTACAAAATTTTTGTCCTCGCTAAATCGTCGCTAAACTGATTTAGCGACGAAAAATAATCATTTAGCGAGGAATTTTGTCCTCGCTATTTTGCATTTTTCTTGTAGTGAGGATTGCCCCTTACACAGAAAAAGCATGATGCAATTTGGGTTATAGTTGATAAGCTGACTAAATCAGCTCATTTCATACCAGTTCAGATGGATTACTCTATGGATAAATTGGCGAAACTTTATGTAAATGAGATTGTTAGACTGTATGGCATTCCAGTGTCAATAATTTCTTATCGAGATACGAGATTCACATCAAGATTCTGGCAAAGTATGCAACAAGCACTGGGAACTCAACTTCGTTACAATACAGCATTCCACCCTTAGATGGATGGGCAATATGAATGGGTTATCCAAATTCTAGAGGATACGATGAGAGGATGTGTTTTGGATTTTACAGGAAGTGGGGATAGATATTTAGCTTTAATGGAGTTTTCCTAAAACACTTTGTCATCAAAGGGGCATCGAGATGGCACCTTATGAGGCCTTGTATGGCCAAAAATGTATAACTCCCATTTACTGGATTGAATTAGCGGAGCGCAAAATTATTTGCCCAAATATTGTTAAAGTTACAGAAGAAAAGGTACAAGTTATCAAGCAGAGATTGAAGAAAGCTAGTGATAGACAGAAGTCATATGTTGATTTAAAAAGAAAAGATATTGAATATCAAGTGGGTGACAAAGTGTTTTTGAAAGTGTCCCCTTGGACAAAAGTATTAAGATTTGGGAAAAAGGGTAAATTGAGCCCGAGATATATTGGCCCATGTGAGATTCTTCAAAGAGTTGGGCCAGTGGCATATAGGTTGGCTCTCCCTATGGAACGAGCCAAACTCCATGATGTATTTAATGTTTTATGATTTGAAGATATCGTTTAGATGAATCTCATATAATACCAGTTCAAGATGTGCAAGTACAGCCAGATTTCACTTATGATGAAGAGCCTATAGTAATTCTGGCTAGATATAAGGCCCCTAACATGACCCTAATTTAAATTACATATTTTTGAATGGGATTTTTATTTGATTAAGATTAAATTAAATGAAAATTTTGTATAATTATGGGTCAAGGGGGTAAATTATCATGTTATTATGTTAATTGCATGAAAATAAAATTTAATAGTATGGTAAAATATTAATTGAGGGTGCAATTGAAGTAAAAAGGTACTAATTTGGGGTAATTTTGTAATTTTGGAAATATAGGGGTCCAATGTGGATAGAAGCAAATATTGAGAGGTTAATTTAAAAGGTGGAATTAATTGATAGGTCAATGTATGAAAAGAATTAAAAGGAGGGGTTAAAGATTAACATGCAAAGAATTAATAGGTAAGTGTGAGACATGCAATTTTAAGGGGGACCAAAAGAGAACTTTTTCACCCCTTTATAAAGGCTTAACTCTTGCATGTGGGAGAGAGAAATGTAATGATTGGTTGGAGCTGAGAGTGGGATGGCATAGGGAGGAGAATTTTAGATTTTTCTTCTTCTCTCATCTCTCAATTCTCTCTTCCTAATCCTTGCATGCATGAGATTTAATCAAGAAGTATATGTGCAACAAATTAAAGGTAATTAATCATCTGAACTTGTTCTTCTTCTTCTTCTTCTTCTTCTTCTTCTTCTTCTTTTACTCATTTTGTTGGAGGTAATTGTTGAATAAGGTGCTGGAAATTTTTAATTGAATGATGATGATGTTTGTGAAGGAGAAGAGGAGTGTAGAAAGAGAAAAGGAAAGGAAATTGCAAGGGGTTTAAGACATAGGGTTTTTCGGCAAAAGTATGGGAATTCAGGTGTTACATGTAATTATCTACTGGAACATGATGAGTTGGACTTGAGTTTTGAATGATTTGTTAAGAATGTGAGGTAAAATTGCATTTGAAACCTTAATAGGTTTCCTTTGACCCAGTAATGGAAATTCTAGTGTAAATTAAGTTAAAGACCTCAAAATGAATTAAGTCAAAATTATATAGTTAAATGAGACATAAACCTACAAAATTGTAGAAGGGACAGGGCTTTGATTATGCCTTCAACTAATTTCTATAATTTATTGAAAAATTAGGTGAACTGTTAATGTAGATTTCATAATAGCTGGTGACTAAATTGAGATAACTTTGTGTACAATGATCAGAATGATGCAAAGTTAATTTCTATCGAAAATATACTTCTATATATACAATTCTTAAGAAGAAACCTAAGATTAAATCTGTCTTTAAGCATAAGGAATTTAGGGCTAAATCTGGACTAGTCCTTTAGACTACTCATAGAAAGAGAGTTTACAAAAATTGGTATAACTTTTTGTAGAGATGTTAAAATGCTACAAAATAAAATTATGGTAAAACTAGAGATATGAAATTATAACTTTGAGGAAGAAATGTTGGTCTAAATCTCTCTTAATTTTATGTTATGAATTTTTCTAAGTGACTGCACACACTATTTTGATTCTATGAACAGCCTATAGTATTTTCCAAATATCTCGAGCTATAGGTCGGATAATAAGGTGAATTTTGATGCTCTGGAAATTAGACACATAGAGGAATAAGATTGTAGAGATCATTTTGCCCAAATATGACATCTGAAATTTCAAATATGGCTTAAAAGTCGAGTCCATAATGCTACCCTGTGCAAATTTTTGCTAAACTTTATCTTATGATTTTTAATTAATTGAGATAAATAGGTGTTTATGTGATTGCAATATAAAATTGGATAGAGCATGTAATATGACTACCAAAGAAGGATCATATACATACATATACATTCATATGTGTACATAGATAAAGATTAGTGATAAAAAAAAATCTAACCTATATATGAAAATAGATTTGTACATGAATGTCATATGCAAAATTTATGTATACATATGTAATCCTATGATAAGAAAGTACATATTTTGACATGTACCTATGCTATGAAAGAGGGAATATAATAGTATGACCGTGTCATATGTATATGCCTATATGGAAACATGTCGATATATGTATAATACATGATTTGAATAATGATAAAGGTATACATATTGATAAACATGCTTATAAGAATAAGCCTACTATATGCGAATGTACCTACAGGTATGTACCTTTATGATTATTTAAATGAGTGTATGAGCATGTAATTGCCCTATGAGATAGAAAATGTTTTAGCATGACTATGAACATGTGAGATGCTTAATGAGAACATGTTTAAGTATATAATGTGATGATTATATGTCATGCCTATATGTCATGATGCAAATTTTATAGTCAGACAGATTGGATGAGCTAGATGTATAACTTGTTACATGAAATGTTCATATATCTGTCTATGCACTAGAGAACTTGTAGTTTTACAAGACTTTGTATATGTGCAAATAGTATACTATGAATACAGTCATGATATGTGAATTGAACATAAAAATAGTTCTACCTGCAATAGAGTTCAGATGTGGATAGATAGGTGCCTATAGGGAAATTGCAGCTGCTATAGTTTGGCCCAGTTGGGTCTAAAGTATGTTTGATCCCGTTTAAATCATGAACAGCCCCATTTGGGTTTTTAGGCGACCTCATTTGGGTCTGCTTGATCGGTCTAAAGTATAATTTGGCCCGTTTGGGTCTATCGATTCGATATCTTTGGATATTTCCCATTTTGATTCCGAAGTGTATCGACAGTTTTCGTTATCCACTAATAAAACTAAGGCAGGCTAAACTTTATTTATAGTAATGATCATAATTAATCAGTTAAAGTTTATCTTACTAAAGATCGTTATTGTGGATCATATTGTTTGTTTGTCCATAGAAATTATGCTTCATTTGAATATGTTCACATGGGAAATTATCATCTATACGAATTATGAAAATGGAAATAGTTGATAATCTCTTAGGTATAATGTTTATGTACATGAGGATATGCTTTAAGCTTTAAAGTATTTGTTATTATTGACATGTTATGTTGTACATGTTATATATATATATATATTGTCTATGTGTGTCTTTGATGATCGTTGTGAGTGGTCATCCATCTGTAGATATTCCCCACTAAGCTTTATAGCTTAGCACGGGTTATTTATCTGTGTAGGTTTAGTTATCAAGACTTTTGCTAAGGGACGATCTCTGCATCAGGAAGGGCCAACTATCAACTGTTAAATCTTAATGTAGGATTTTTTTTATTACTAGTATCATAAGTTTTGTATTATGGCAAGTTATCTTATAAAAAAAATGTATCTAACCTATGTGAAGTATTGTAACTTACTAGTAGTAAAGCTAAGAAAGAGTATGTGTGCATGAGATATACATAAAGTAGGTTCATATAGTACAGTATGCATGATATTAAGTATGTAATGCAAAACAAGAATAGACTTGTAGCACGTACATAGGTATATGAAACAGTATGACATGATTAATGGTAATATGATGGTTAAGCGAATATTTTGTATAAGCATGATTAATAGTATTTAATTTGTGAGTTAAATAGGGTATATGTATAGTGGGTGCTACACTAGAGAAGCTAGACAGCTAAGGAATAAGCAAATTCCACTTGTTAAAGTGCTCTAGCAACATCACGATTTACAAGAAGTTACTTAGGATCCAAAAACAGCTATGAAGGAACAACATCCTCACTTGTTCAAAACAGGTAGGAATTTCGAGGACGAAATTCTTTAAGGGGGAGAGAATTGTAAGGCCCCTAACATGACCCTAATTTAAATTGCATATTTTTGAATGGGATTTTTTTATTTGATTAAGATTAAATTAAATGAGAATTTTGTATAAGTGTGGGTCAAGGGGGTAAATTATCATGTTATTATATTAATTGCATGAAAATAAAATTTAAGAGTATGGTTAAGTATTAATTGAAGGTGCAATTGAAGTAAAAAAGTATTAATTTGGGGTAAATTTGTAATTTCAAAATTTAGGGGTCAAATGTGGATAGAAGCATATATTAAGAGGTCAATTTAAAAGGTGGAATTAATTGATAGGTCAATGTATGAAAGGAAATAAAAGGAGGGGTTAAAGATTAACATGCAAAGAATAAATAGGTAAGTGCGAGACAAGCAATTTTTAGGGGGATCGAAAGAGAACTTTTTCACCCCTTTATAAAGGCTTAACTCTTACATGTGGGAGAGAGAAATGCAATGGTTGGTTGGAGATGAGAGTGGGACGGCATAGGGAGGAGAATTTCAGATTTTGCTTCTTCTCTCATCTCTCAATTCTCTCTTCCTAATCCTTGCATGCATGAGATTTAATCAAGAAGTATTTGTGCAACAAATTAAAGGTAATTAATCATATGAATTTCTTCTTCTTTTACTCATTTTGGTGGAGGTAATTGTTGAATAAGGTGCTGGAAATTTTAATTGAATGATGATAATGTTTGTGAAGGAGAAGAAGAGGGTAGAAAGAGTAAAGAAAAGGAAATTGCAAGGGGTTGAAGACATAGGAATTTTTGGCCAAGGAATGGGAATTTAGGGATTTTCATGTTACATGTAATTATCTGCTGGAACATGATGAGGTGGACTTGCGATTTGAATGATTTGTTGAGAATGTGAGGTAAATTGCATTTGAAACCTTAATAGGGTTCCTTTGACCTAGTAATGGAAATTCTAGTGTAAATTGAGTTAGCGACCTCGAAATGAATCAATTCAAAATTATATAGTTAAATGAGACATAAACCTACAAAATTGTAGAAGGGATAGGGCTTTTATTATGCCTCCAACTAATTTCTATTATTTATTGAAAAATTAGGTGAACTATTAATGTAGATCTCGGAACAGCTTGTGATTAAATTGAGATAACTTTTTGTACAATGATCAGAATAATGCAAAGTTAATTTATATGGAAAAAATATTTCTATATATACAATTCTTAAGAGAAACCTAAGCTTAAATCAGCTTCTAAGTATATGGAATTTAGGGTTGAATGCGGACTAGTCCTCTAGACTGCTCATAGAAATAGAGTTTACAAAATGAGCATAACTTTTTGTATAGTTGTTAAAATGCTACAAAATAAAATTCTGGTAAAACTAGCAACATGTAAGTATAACTTTGATGAAGAAATTTTGGTCTAAATCTCTCTTAATTTTATGTTATGAATTTTTCTAAGTGACAGCACACATTGTTTTGGTTCTAGGAAAAGCCTATAGTATTTTTCAAATATCTCGAGCTATAGGCCACATATTAAGGTTAATTTGATGCTCTGGAAACTAGACACATAGAGGAATAAGATTGTAGAAGATCATTTGGACTAAAAATGACATCTTCAATTTCAAATGTGGCTCACAAGTTGAGTCCAGACTGCTGCCCTGTGCAGATTTTTGCTATACTTTATCTTATGACTTTTAATTAATTGGGATAAATAGGTGTTTATGTGATTGCAAAACAAATTGGATAGGGAATGTAATATGACTATCAATGAAGGATCATATGCATACATATACATTCATATGTGTACATAGATAAAGATTAGTGATGAAAATATCTAACCTATATATGTAATTAGATTTGTACATGATTGTCATATGCAAAATTTATGTACCTATGATCAGAAAGTGCATATTTTAACATGTACCTATGCTATGAAATAGGGAAAATAATAGTATGACCATGTCATATGTATATGCCCATATGGAAACATGTCGATATATATATAGCACATGATTTGAATAATGATAAAGGTATACATATTGATAAACATGCTTATAAGAATAAGCCTACTATATGCGAATGTACCTACAGGTATGTACATTTATGATTATGTATATGAGTGTACGAGCATGTAATTGCCCTATAAGATAGAAAATATTTAGCATGACTATGAACATGTGAGATGCTTAATGAGAATATGTTCAAGTATATGTTGTGATGGTTATATGTCATGCCTATATGTCGTGATCCAAATTTTATAGTCACATAGATTGGATAAGCTAGATGTATAACTTGCTATATGAAATGTGCATATATCTTTCTATGTACTAGAGAACTTATTGTTTTGCAAGACTTTGTACATGTGCAAATGGTATACTATGAATACAGTCTTGATGTGTGAATTGAACATGAATATAGTTCTGCCTACAATAGAGTTTAGATGTGGATAGATAGGCGCCTATAGGGAAAATTATAGCTGCCATAGTTTGGCCTAATTGGGTCTAAAGTATTTTTGATTCCGTATGGATCATGAATAGCCCCGTTTGGGTTGTTAGGCGACCCCGTTTGGGTCTGCTTGACCGGTCTAAAGTATAATTTGGCCCCGTTTGGGTATATAGATCTTATATCTTCTGATATTCCACATTTTGATACCGAAGTGTATCGACAGTTCCCATTATCCACTGATAAAACTAAGGCAAGCTAAACTTTATTTATAGTAATGATCATAATTAATTAGTTAAAGTTTATCTTACTAAATATCATTATTGTGGATCATATTGTTGGTTTATCCATAGAAATTGTGCTTCATTTGAATATGTTCACATGGGAAATTGTCATCTATATGAATTATAAAAATGGGAATATTTGTTACTCTCTTGGGTATAATGTTTATGTACATGAGGATATGCTTTAAGCTTTAAAGTATTTGTTATTATTGACATGTTATGTTGTACATGTTATATATATATATATATATATATATATATATATTGTATATGTATTTTTGATGACCGTTGTGAGTGGTCATCCATCTGTAGATATTCCCCACTAAGCTTTATAGCTTAGCATGGGTTATTTATCCGTGTAGGTTCAGTTATCAAGACTTTTGCTGAGGGATGATCTCTGCATCAGGAAGGGCCAAGTACGGACTGTTAAATCTTGATGTAGGATGTTTTTGTATTACTATTATCATAAGTTTTGTATTATGGCAAGTTGTGTTATAAAAATGTATCTAACCTATGTGAAGTGTTGTAACTCGCTAGTAGTAAAGCTAAGAAAGAGTATGTGTGCATGTGATATACATAAAGTAATTTCATATAGTACAGTATGCATGATACTAAGTATGAAATACAAAATAGGAATAGACTTGTAGCACGTATATAGGTATATGGAACAGTATGACATGATTAATGGTAATATGATGGTTAAGCAAATTTTTTGTATAAGCATGATTAATAGTATTTAAATAATGAGTTAAATAGGGTATCTGTATAGGGGGTGCTACACTTTATCTTTTGTGTAATAACCAACACACCATTAATGGGGATGCCTTCGACCATGCATCGTAACAGTATAACCTCCTTGGAATTCACTGCACTAAGACCACAAAGACAATTGAAAATGTTAATTGATAAATACCTATGAAGGATACAAAAAGCATAATTCCTCAAAGAGTGACATTTAATCCTGCCTCCTCTCCATGGTACTGGATCAACTGGATCTCTCACAATTTCCCAGTTTTCTTACGAGGTAGCACCCAAATTGAATAGGGCATTAAATTAATACTAGCACCCAAATCACATAATTCATGTCCAATAAAATTCCCCTTTAATTCACATGGTAATGTGAAACTATCGAGATCTTCTAGTTTTTCAGGGATTTTGTTCATTAATATTGCACTATAATTTTCTGATAATTGAATTGTTCCTATACCTTCCACCTTTTTTTATTAGAACATAACTCTTTCATAAACTTAGCATATTTAGTCATGTGAACAAAGCCTCAGTAAATGATAAATTTACATGCAACTTTTTAAACATGTCTAAAAATCTAGTTAACTGCTTATTATGCTTTTCCTTCCTAGCTAAAGATGGGTAAGGTAATTTAGACTTATCAAGCACAGTAGAAACTAGTTTCTCCTTACCTTTGCTCTTCTCAACAACATGTGATTTTTCATTATTCGATTCAGAAATACTTACCTCCGGTGTCGGTTCTATCAAATCTGAAGAGTGCTTATCATTTTCAGATTCCTTCACCTCTTAAGGTAATTGCCTTGGCTTCCTTCTTTGGATTCCTATCCACAGTAGATGGAAAAGAAGCATGTGTCCTATTTGAGATAGAGTTAGTAAGTTGCCTTACTTGATTTTCTAGATTTCTAATAGAAGCATATTGATTTCTCATCCAAATTTCTTGTGATTTCTATTTAGCATCCTAATTAGCCATGAAATTAGTTTGTACATTCATAAAATTGGAAAACATTTCCTCTAAATTGGGCTTTCTATCTTGTATGGGTTGAGGTCTAGCTTGAAAACCTGGGGTTGATATGCAGATGCTTGGTTGGATAGGTGGCTATTGCTATGGGAGATTATATTCTTATTAAATTGAGCCCTAGGTTGATTACTAGATGAAGATGCATTATTTCCTTCTCTCCATGAAAAATTAGGGTGATTTCTCCGCCCAGGATTATAAGTGTTACTATAAGGATTCAATGCATGTACTTCCTCTACTAATGTTCCTATATTCTCCTCATTCTTAATCTTATATGCTACATGTGATCCAGCATAAGATAAAGATGACACATTTTTAACTTGTAAACCACTTACTTACTTTGTCAATGTATCTAATTGTGCCCTTAGTATGGCTACCTCATCCACACTATGTACAGCTTGCATTTTCTGTGTGGTCCTTACACTTATCCATTGAGCATCATTAGTAGTCATCTCATCCAAAAGTAGGAAAGCTTCTTCAAGGATCTTGTTCATAAAACTTCCATTTAATGCTACATCTAGGAAAGATCTTGTAGATTTATTTACACCTATATAGAATGTTAGAGAGTATGCCCTAGAGCCCATGTAATAGGGATGTTTTTCATATGTATAAAATTTATATTCTTAATAAAAGGCATCATTCATTTATTAATGCTATGTTTAAATACATGAGTTTGTAAATCTTAAATTAATAAATGAAGTCCTAGATATTATAAACACAATGCAAAGGCAATCATGAAGGTGTTCATGATGTGAGATGTCTATTGCATGCAAATGTCTTAATATCTAAATATCCCTAGTCATAGAATTAATAAGATAGGACATTGTTAATTTGGACAGACTAGCACATGTTATGCTTATTGAATGGTTCAAGCAGTGGTTCTCATAATTGTGATTATGGAAGATAATCAAAGCTAACATGTGGATGCTTGTTAGAAAAACAAGTTCATTGGAGACCTGCAAAGAGAATCCTCACATGGATATTAAATCTATGTCAGTGAGGAATCTCTTCATAGCGGTTGTGCAAGTATCCTTAGGCTTGAGATCACAAAAGTTATCTTAAGTGGCAAGTGGTACACTTTGACTCCATAACTGATTACTTCCAACTGGGAGTGAACATAGTTAGGAGATTGGGTATATCATGACCTACTTGAAGATAGTTGAGTGATTGACAAAGGATTCACCATCCTAGATTTAATAAGGGAAGTTATCTCGTATGATTCTATAATTACCTTGTTCAAAGAATCTCTGGCCAGAGTAAACTGCCAAGATGGATAGAGATCCATGGAGGGCATTTTGGGAACAATGGTTAAATTAATAGAACATACATAATTAGATTTATATGTGTTGACAGAAATCCATACTCAGAATCTAATTGAGATAAGAGTGGTGAAAGGAGTAATTGCATGGTAACTGTTTTTATGGAAGGGTACAGTCAAACCACATGACTTTCCTGACATTTTGATAGTCATGATGCCTAGCTAGAGGCCAATCATGACTTGTATAATGATGTATCAAAATATCAATAGAGATTGATAAAATGATTTAAAGGAGTTTGAATCATGTGAGTTTTGAATATAACTCACAATTATATATTATACTGCCAACATGGACAGGAATCCAATAGGTCACACGCATATAGAGAAAGGATAAAATGGTAAAATGACAAGGATAATAATATTTGATATTATTATGAAGGAAGAGAAGTGAATATGATAATAATTAATTAAAGAGTTTAATTAATTATGATCAAGTAAAATTGTCCGTGAAATTTTTGAGAAATGTTCTGTAAATTGGACCTAAATAAAATAATGTATTTCATGATTAATTATTATTGTTTTATAAGTGTTATAAGACTACTATAAGTGTTATAGGACTGATATAATAATTAATAGGTCTATTGGAGGAATTATTAAGGGCCAGAGGAATGAAGAAAGTTGGCGGAAGCCATTCTGTAAGGGCCACACGCCTACTCCAATACAGAAGGCCTTAATGGCCCATTTCATGCACCAAATTAATTTATATATATTACATAAGTATTATGGAACTCACATATTTAATTTGGTTGGATTTGGAATCTATTTGGGTATTTAAATCCAATTAGATGCACAAAGGGCCTAGTTTGTGGATTTTGTGCATGGTCTTTTATGAAAAGATTTAATTTGGATTTAATTAAGCCCAAATGGTTATAATTAATTCAGGGGCCCAATTAATAATTCTCCAGCAATTTTAAAGAGCCCAATCTCATTAAGGAGTTGGAATTTTAACCTAACTATAAAAGGCCAACTAATGAGGAATTAGGGTTATGTGATTAAAACAAAAAGAAAGTCTTTTTCTCTATTCTCTCTCTCCTTTTTGCGCCAACTCCAAGCTAGCTTCTTGAAATTTTTGCCAGCCCTAGTTAAACACTAATTTTTTGGTTCAATTTATCCCTCTCTAGTGTGGATTACTCATTGGAGGTGTTCGATTTTGGACACTATGGTTTACGACAATCCGGTGCGAAGTATAATCAACTGTTCAACAAAAATAAAAGGTGATTTTTTCTTATTCTCATATAGTTATATTGTGTATTCATGGTAAGATCAGATCTAATGGTTAAAAAATTTTAAAATTCCGCTCATGTATGTGATGCATGTAACCGTTAAAATCCAACATGGTATCAGAGCCTCGGTTTTGCCAAAGATATACAATTCTATATTCTTCTGCGGAATAAGTTTTGTTTTTGTTTTGAGTTATTTATTTCATGAACTTTAAAATATTAGATTTGATTGTTCATGAATGAGAAATATTGATTTCTGGTTGTATGTGTGATCAAATAAATTTGGTGGAAACAAAAACGAAATTATTGAAGGATTGTGATTAGGGTTTGGCATAAAACCCTAGGTGATTTAAGGGGCTGTTCTAATTTAATTTCTTATGGATCCATTAAAACATCATTTAGATGATATTTTATGTGTTTAATATGGGATATTAAGCCGTAGGATCGAACGAAATTAAAATCGAACAAGTTTTGCATGAAAACTAGTTTAGTCGAAAAGTTCGATAAATTGTTGTTCATCGTGTGTTCTTGATGTGTTCTTGGTTAGAACGACTTTTGATCTTCTATATCTAATATATATGATATATTAAAATGTTTTTAATTAATTGGATTAGTTAAAATGGGCCTTAAATTAATTTGATTAATTTTAATTTATTAAAACCACTTAATGGGCTTAATTATGTTTACGGACTTGCTTTAAATTAGTGAATGACTTGGTGGGCTCAAGGAGCTGATTTAAATTAAACATTATAAACATTAATTAAGTTTATTAATGGATTTTAAGGGCTGGAGTGGGCTTGGCTCATTCCAAAAGGCCCAAATGGTACAAAAGACATAAAACTAGTTTGTGTGTGAACACATTTAGGGTTTACTTTTGTGGGTTTCGGCCTACCCTTGGTTTTAAGCCCAAAATTGATTCTTTTAATTATTTAATATGATTAATTAATTAAATAATCAATTTATATTTAATTAATAATCAATTTAATTGATTATTAAGGGAAGAACACATGTATGCAAAAAGGTTTCCTAAAATGAAAGTTTCCAAAATCATATCATCAAAATAACTCAAAATATTGTTTCAAAGGTTGAAACAAAGTTAGTAATCCATTTCTTTATGAATTAGAAAGGAATATAAGGGTGTATGATTGGCATGATGGATAGTTATGGACAAAGCCCAATGTGATTGAGCATTATGCATGTTTTGGCCCAATGAGGACTTTCATGACCCGGCCACTTGTTTTTGGTTTGTATTTCTTTTCAAGTTATAATATGTAATTAGATTACTTGGATTAGAATTAGAAATAGAGATGGAGACCACTATCAAGGAGTAAGATGGGCTAGATGGAGATCCAACAAGCTTGAAGATAATGTAATTATTTTTCTTGTTTGAAACATGCATACTACCTAGGTGTGACCTTTTGATTTCCCTCTTGACTCGGGAAATCAATGTAGTGAAGTCCATAACTATACCATATTTGTATGCTTATATTTATGTGATAGATATAGGATGCATACTAATGTATGCCAACCATGTATGATGAGACTTAATTAACTAAAACCCTCAAACAAATACTAAGGTATATAAGCCTTCCATTAATTTGAGGAGAACCAGAGTTCTTTATAGTATGGGTTGTTGACCATAGTCAAGCTCACATTATATCGAATATGTTCAAATCTAATTAAATGGGTCATCTTAGCTAGCCCATTAGTTTGTTGACCACAGTCAAGGCTAATGGTTCTAGAGGCAAGATTAGGGAATGCATATATGATATGCATGCATCAAGAGTTGATAACCTAATGATCCAATAGTTGTGTAGAGACATAATTGGTATAGAGATACCTACCTTTCAAGGGTATGGAATTTGGCTTGTTGACCACAGTCAAGGTCAAATTACATATCAAGGATTGGATATTGGCCCACTAAGAAAACCATCGGGTTTTCTCGGATTATATAGTGAGGGCTATTAATTCGCAATAAAATAGTGGGAGTAAATGGATTAATTAAAGACCTTATTAATGCATACATATATATGAACACACTCTCATATCTTTTCTTTTTCACATCTAGGTCATCATCATGAGCACATCAAACATTAATATACGATCAATCTTGGATAACAAGCTGGTTGGCAACAACTATTCTGACTAGATCAGGCAAGTGAGAATTGTTCTCAGAGCTGAAAAGATCCATTATGTCTTGGATAAAGATCCACCACCACTTCCATCAGATGATGCCATTGATGAATCAAAGGCATTTATCGAAAATACATGGAGGATAGTGAAGCAGCAGCATGTCTGATGCTGGGTGCTATATCCTCGGAGCTTTAGAAGCAACATGAAATGATGGATGCTAGAACCATCATTTTGTATCTAGAGGAGCTTTATTCTTCTCAGGCTAGAACTGAGCAATATGAGATTTCTCTAGCTCTATTTAGCTGCAAAATGGCAGAAGGCACTTCAGCTGCTACTCATACATTGAAGATGTATGGGTATATTGAGCATTTGAGTTGACTTGGCTATGTTATGGATAATGATCTATACATAGATTTAATCTTGTACTCGTTGGCTCCAAGTTATGCACCTTTCGTGCTTAACTTCAACATGAACAAGATCCAAGTATCCATTCCTGTGTTAATCAATATGCTCAAGACAGCTGATGGATCATTTAAGAAGGATCCAAAAAGTGTCATGGTTGTCACTTCTGCTAAAGGCAAGAAGCAAAAGAAGAAGAAGATAACCAAGGCGCAGCCAAAGAATGGTGGGATCTCCAAGAAGAAGGTTCCAAGAAAGAGAATCCCAAAGGAACTTGCTTCCATTATGGAGAGGATGGTCATTGGAAGCGTAACTGCAAGGCCTATCTAGATTCTCTCAAGGAGAAGAAGCAAGCTGATGCTTCTACTTCAGGTATTCATATGATTGAAATTAATACTTATTCTATTGCTTCAAAACAATCTTGGGTATTAGATACCGAATGTGGATCTCATTTATGTAATGATGTACAGGGGCTTAGAAGCTTTAGAAGAGTTAGAAAGGCAGAGATATGTTTGCAGTCAGCTACTGGACATAACATCTCTACAACAGTTGTGGGGACTTACTATTTGCCTCTTCCTAGTGGATTAGTACTGGAATTAAATAATTGTTATTATGTTCCAGCTTTATCCAAAAGTATTATTTCTTTCAGTCGTTTGATGAACGATTATGATATTTCTTTAAAGGACAAATGTTGTTACATTTTTAAGAACAATATGTTTTATGCAAAAGCTATCATTGAGAATGGTATATTTGTTCTTGATTTAATTAAAGAAGTACATAATGTGGATACCAAGAGAATGAAACATGATAATCTAAATACCTCATACTTATGGCATTGTCGTTTAGGCCATATAAATGAAAAACGCATGACCAAATTACACAAGCCAGGTGATTTGGGATCATTTGATTATGAATCATTTGATACATGTGAATCTTGTTTAATGGAAAAAATAACAAAAGCTCCCTTTATTGGTAAAAGAGAAGAGCAAAAATGGTTTTGGACTTAATACATTCAGATGTATGTGGTCCAATGACTACACATGCCAGAGGAGGTTACTCCTACTTCATTACTTTCATAGATGATTATTCCAGGTTTTGTAAGACCCCTTACATGACCCTAATTAAATTTCATATTTTGAGAGGAGTTTTAATTGATTAAGATTAAGAATTTAATGAGAAATTCGTATAAATAAATTGTTAAGGGATAAATGACGTTTTTATTATTTTAATGGCATGGAAAATAAATTGATTAGTGTGATGTAATTTGAATTGAGAGTTTAATTGGAGTATAAATATTGATTTAGGGTAAATTGGTAATTATGACATTTTAATGGGGTCAATTGAGAATTTAAGAATAGTGGAGAGGTTAATGTAAATAAGAGGTTAATTGGTGGGGTTGAATTATGAATAGACTAGCTTGTGGGAATGAATTGTGACATGCAAGATTTGGTGGGAAGTCTTGGCATCATGCAATAAAATGAAAGGATCAATTAGGGAATTTGCCTTATTATTATATAAGTTGAAATGTAGTGGATGGAAAGAGAAAAGTAAGAATGGAGTGTGGTGTGGTCGGCAATGGTGAGAGGAAAAACCAGAGATTCAATTCCTTTCAATTTTCATACAAAGTCTTTGAGTCTTCAAGAAATTTAAGTGACAAATCTTGATGGTTAATTAAGGCAATTAAGTGCATAACTCTAAGGTAAGTGGTCTCTATTGAATTTCATCATCTTCTTCTTCTTCTTCCTCTCATCTTGGTTGAGGTAAATGATGGATAAATGCTGGAAATTATAATTGATGATGATAATGATGTTTGTGAAGGAGAAGAGGAAGGTAGAAGGAATAAAGGGAAGGATATTGCAAGGGATTGAAAGCTAGGGTGATAAAGGGTTCGGCCAAGGTATGGGATGGTACTCTCCATGCATTCAAGTGATTGTTAATTGAATCAACAAGGTGTTTATGTGTGATAGATGAAACAATGGAAATGAGATATGAATTTAGACTTTGTATCAATAGGTATTGCATGAAGATTTGCTTAAACTATTGACTGTAATTTAGATATAAAAATGAGTTCGTGACCTTAATTTAAAGCTATATGAATTTTGATAGTTTCATATGAGATATAGGTATAATAGTGTAGTTGAAAAATAGTACTAATTTGGCCTTTAAATTATCCCTACATTGATTGAATATTAGATACATCTTTGAATTCGATTTTGAATAGCTTGGGGTAAAATCTTCATAATTGATTGTAAATTGATCAGAATTACAAGGGGTTAATTCCTACTTAAAATAGACTTCCAAACCTACAATTTCTATGAAGAAAACGAAGTCAAATAATGCCTACAACATTGCCTAATTTTCACTTGAAAATCGGAAATTCTGTGTAGCCTACTATGATGAACAGTCTTTAGTAATTTCAACATATCCCGAGTTCTAGAAATGATATTGAAAATATTTTTGATTTTCTAGAAACTAGAAATGTATATCTACAACTTTGTAGAAGACAACGATTTCTAAAAAGGCCGTTTAGTGTGTCAAAAATGATGTACACAATAAAATTATTAAGCAGTTTGCAGGATTTTGGGGACAGGGTAAAAAACTCGTATGGCCAAGCATACTGTCGCGAGCGCGACACTTGCCGCGAGCACGACAGCATGATTTTGGCCCATAACTATGTTTTTTATTCACCTTTATCAGTATATTAGACTACCCCCATGTGTTGCACATATGACTGAACAAAATAGACCTAGAATGCAAGTACACGAGAGTCATATACTCGTGTGTATATAAATTTGTATCACTTACATTGGAAATTGCCTATGAATGTATACCTATGCTATGAAATAGGAAACATGTTGATATTTGTATAGTACATGATTTGATTAATGATAAATGTATGCACATTGATCAACATGCTTATAAGAATAAGCCTACTATAAGCGAATGTATCTACAGGTATGTACATTTATGATTATGTATATGAATGTATGAGCAATTGAATAGGTATGATGCATTACTTGATTAACATATCATGATTATGCTAATATGAGATATCTAATGATGGTATATAAAAAGTAATTGTATCATAAAATGAACTTACATATGCAGTTATGTCATAGTAACAATGTAGCTATCATATGATTATACATGTGCAAAATGAACACTATAAGTGCAAGTATGATATATGAAGGAAAGATTAAATAGAATTTGCCTGCAGTTATAGTTCAATTGTGGATAGATAGGCGCCTATAGGGATATTGCAGCTGCCACAGTCGACCTTTTTAGGTCCACAGTATGATTGATCCTGTTGGATCTTGCACAGCCATTATGGTTGTTACTTGCCCTCGTGTGGGTCTTTGACCGGTCCATCGTACAGTTGGCCCTGATGGGTCCATAGTTTTGATATTTTCGGATATCCATAGTTTTGATACCCTCGGTATCCACCGATCCCGTTATCCACTCTTAGAACTTAAGCAGGCTAAAGTAAAGCAATAATGTATCACAGTATGAACTATGCATCTGATATATGATTTTTCATGTTTAACAGTGGTTTCTTAAACATGTATTGGTAACTATTTATATTATATACATATCTCATATTGAATTGTATGAACTCAAGTATGCTGAATAAATTGTGAAGGGTTATCTTGTTATGCAAGTATTATTATTATTCAATTGTTTTGAATATCCTATATTTTTTGACGACCACTGTGAGTGGTTGTCTTTCATGTTTAGAATCCCCACTAAGCTGTATAGCTTAGCACGGGTTATTTTGATCCGTGTAGGTTTTGGTAGTCAAGGTTTTTGCACAGGAACTATTTCTGCATCAGGACAGGCCAACACCAGTCTATAGAAGTGGATGTAGGAAACTTTTGATAAATCTTGTTTAGTTCCTTACATGTTTAATATGTATAAGGGTTGTAATATATGTATATGTAAGTTATATGGAAATGAAGTTTGTAATAAGCTCATAGTGAGAATGTTGGTTTATGCATGCATCTAAAAGCTATAATACTTCATATAATGTGCTGAAATGCTGAAGGATACACATGAAAGAAAAATGGCTAAAGTATGATGATATAGTATAATTATTAAGATATTGGGATTGCATATGAAGTCAATATGCTTATTCAAATTTAAATGTACAGGAAAGATGTGAAAGTCCTGATTAGTATATTAATTATATGATTATTTGGATAAAGTGACGTAGATTGCATTATATATAGTAAAGATGTGGTTTAGGGTGTTTCAATTTGGTATCAGAGCATAGGTTTAGCCTTTTCTGGGCAATGCAAGTATAGAAACTTTAATATGAGATAATGTTGTGTTGGCCTAATGCAGAAGTTCCTGTTTTCTTATAGATTAAAGATGGAGAATTCTTCTAGGAATACTATAGAAGAATCGGCTGAAAGTAATTTGCCGGTTAGATCAAATCCTCCTAATCCAGTGACTTCATCATCACATCGAAATGAAATTCCTACTTCAGTTCCTGGTGAAGCTTTGTTAAAAATTTCTCAGGATATGGCTCAGATTCTGCAGAGAATGACTATGCCTAAGGCTCCAATATCTGAAATTAGAAAGCATGGAGCACAAGAATTTATGGGCACTAATTTAGAACAATATGAAGAAGCTGAGTTCTGGTTAGAAAGGCTTGAAAGGATATTTGATGAAATTAGCTGTCCTGCAAATCATAAGGTATCTTGTGCTGTGTCCTTACTTCAAGGCATGGCTTATGATTGGTGGAAGTTGATTTTGAGACAACCTCAGTTACCTGACCCACTTACATGGGAATTCTTTGAGGGGGAGTTCAGAAAGAAATATGTTACTGAGGCTTACAAAGAAGAGAAATTGAAGCAGTTTCTGAGTTTGAGACAAAAAGTTTTATCTGTGGCTGAATATGAAAAAGAATTTAGCCGATTATGCAAATATGTTCCCAAGGAGATGTTGACAGGAGTATTCAAATTCAGGCACTTTGAAGATGGGTTGAATGATAGAATCAAAGAAAAATTGTTTGGATTTACATCTTTAAATGTGGTAGATTTTAATCAACTGGTTACAACTGCTATGAAAATTGAAAAGTATGAGATAGCTAAAAGAGAGAGGGAGCATAAAAGAAGTGGTTCCAGGGGAGGATCATCTACTGGAAAAAGATTTAGGGGAACTCAAGGAGGTCAGCCTGCAGAGTCCATTTTTAGTTCTGCTAATAAAGGAAAGAAACAAGAATCTTCTGCCAAGCTTAAAAATGAGAAGGAAACTTCAGGAAGACAAAGTGGGGGTCAAGCACCTGAGTGTTCTCATTGTTCCAGGCACCATTGGGGTAATTGTAGGAAATTGGCTGGAGAATGCTTTAGATGTGGCAGTGCTGATCATTTCATGGCAAATTGTCCTTTGAAATCGGATAAAGGTTTTAAGCAACAGAATAGCAGGGGAGCTTCTAATGCACCCCCATCTAGAAGAGGTAGAGGCAGAGGAAGGTTTGGATCAGCTCATCATGGATCTCAGTCTCAGAATATGTCAGAAACAGTTGATAGACCTTCTACTCAAATGGTTGCTAGACGGGCTTATGCCATGAAGGCTCGGGAGGAACAGGATGCCACAGAAGTTATAGCTGGTACTTTTTCTCTTTATAATTGTAACATACATGCACTCATTGATCCTGGCTCTACTCACTCATATGTTTGTATTGGGGTTTCGGGTAGAGATAGTTTTAAAACACAACAGTTAGATTTTGATGTATGTGTAACTAGTCCTTTGGGACATAGTATAATTGTTAATAAGGTGTGCAAAGACTGTCCTATAGTAGTTCAAGGGAGAGAGTTTCCAGCAGATTTGATTGTGTTGCCTTTTCATGAGTTTGATGTAATTCTGGGAATGGATTGGTTATCCAAGCATCATGCAGTAGTAAATTGTGAGATGAAAACAGTAACTCTCAGGGATGATGAAGGAAAGGAAGTGGTAGTAGAAGGCAATTATTCTAAGCTAACAAATAATGTTATATCAGCAATGCAAGCTAGGCGATATCTTAGAAAAGGATGTGAAGCATTTTTAGCTTTAGTCCTTGACTCAAAAAGGGATACAGTGGAGCTTGACAAAATACCGATTGTGAAAGAATTTTCAGAAGTATTTCCTGAGGAATTACCTGGACTTCCTCCAGAAAGAGATGTTGAGTTGTCTATTGATTTGTTACCTGGTACAACCCCAATCTCCAGGGCACCGTACAGAATGGCTCCATCTGAATTAAAAGAGCTGAAGGTTCAATTACAGGAATTGTTAGACAAAGGCTTTATCAGACCTAGTGTGTCACCTTGGGGTGCTCCAGTTTTATTCGTTAAGAAGAAGGATGGGTCTATGAGAATGTGTATCGACTATAGACAGTTGAACAAAGTGACAGTGAAGAACAAATATCCTTTGCCACGAATAGAGGATTTATTTGATCAGTTAAGTGGTGCTGGTGTGTTCTCAAAGATAGATTTGTGATCAGGATATTATCCGCTCAGAGTTATAGATGGGGATGTTCCTAAGACTGCTTTTAGAACTCGTTATGGGCATTATGAATTTTTAGTTATGCCATTTGGGTTGACCAATGCACCTGCTGCATTTATGGATCTTATGAATAGGGTATTCAGACCCTATTTGGATCGATTTGTGGTTGTGTTTATTGATGACATATTAATTTACTCTAGAAATGAAGCTGAACATGCTGAACATCTGAGAATTGTATTGCAAACTTTGAAAGAAAATGAGTTGTATGCCAAACTGAGTAAATGTGATTTTTGGCTTAAGGAAGTTTCTTTTCTAGGTCATGTTGTATCCGCTGAAGGTGTTAGGGTCGATCCAAATAAAATTGAAGCTATTGTTAATTGGAGACCACCCAGGAATGTACATGAAATTAGAAGTTTTCTTGGGTTGGCAGGTTACTATCGTCGTTTTGTGAAGGGTTTTTCTGTCATTGCTTCACCCCTCACTAAGTTGTTAAGAAAGAATATTAAGTTTGAATGGTCTTATCGTTGTCAAGCAAGCTTTGAAAGGTTGAGGAAGATGTTGACTGAGGCTCCAGTGTTGACTAAATCGGTGTCAGGGAAAGAGTATGCAATGTACAGTGACGCTTCTAAGGTTGGTTTGGGTTGTGTATTGATGCAAGATGGTAAAGTTATAGCTTATGCATCTAGACAGTTGAAACCACATGAACAGAACTACCCGACTCATGATCTAGAACTGGCAGCTGTGGTATTCGCTTTAAAGATTTGGCATCATTACTTGTATGGGGAAAAATGCAAGATTTATACTGATCATAAAAGCCTCAAGTACTTACTTACTCAGAAAGAACTTAACTTGAGACAGAGAAGATGGTTGGAATTATTCAAAGATTATGATTGTATAGTTGATTACCACCCAGGAAAAGCAAATGTGGTTGCTGATGCCTTGAGTCGTAAGTCAATGGCAGTGTTGATGTTAAAACAGTGTAGATGGAAATTTACTTTGGATGGTGCTTTACTAGCACAACTTAAAGTTAGGCCCATGGTTAGGCAGACAATTATTGATGCTCAGAAGGATGATGTCAAGTTACAATAGATTGTTGAAACAGTTTGTGAAGGTAATCAATCTGATTTTTCAATGAAAGAAGATGGTGGTGTATACTACCATAACAGGTTGTGTATCCCTGATGACAAAGAAGTGAAAAGAATATTGTTGCATGAAGCACATAATACTGCATTTACTATGCATCCAGGTGGGAACAAGATGTATCAAGAGTTGAAACAGTTTTACTGGTGGCCTGGCATGAAGAAGGATATTGTTGATTATGTTTCTAAATGTCTAACATGTCAGCAAGTGAAAGCAGAACATCAGTTTCCTTCAGGTCTCCTGAATCCCATTCCGATTCCATAGTGGAAGTGGGAAGACATTACCATGGATTTTGTTACTGGTTTACCTCTTTCTCAAAGAAAATATGATGCTATTTGGGTAATAGTGGATAAGTTAACAAAAGTAGCTCACTTTTTACCAGTTCGAACTGATTATTCCATGGATAGGCTTGCAGAATTGTATGTGAATGAGATTGTACAGTTACATGGTATTCCTGTGTCTATAATTTCGGATCGAGATCCAAGGTTTACATCGAGATTTTGGCAAAGTTTACAGCAAGCTTTGGGAACACAGCTCAAATACAGTACAGCTTTTCATCCTCAAACGGATGGGCAATCTGAAAGGGTTATTCAGATTCTAGAAGATATGATGAGAGGATGTGCTTTGGAGTTTTTGGGAAGTTGGGATAAATATGTAGCCTTAATGGAATTTGCTTATAATAACAGCTATCAGAAGAGTATTCAAATGGCACCATATGAGGCTTTGTATGGCAGGAAATGTAGAACTCCAGTCTGCTGGACTAAGTTGACTGAATGTAAGTTAATTGGTCCTGACGTTGTTAGAGACACAGAAGAAAGGGTTCAAGTTATCAAGCAGAGGTTGAAAAAAGCAAGTGACAGGCAAAAGTCATATGCTGACCTTAAAAGAAGGGATATCGAGTACCAGGTGGGTGATAAAGTATTTTTAAAGGTATCTCCTTGGAGAAAAGTGTTTAGATTTGGGAAAAAGGGAAAACTTAGTCCGAGATTCATTGGTCCGTACGAAATTCTTCAAAAAGTCGGACCAGTAGCTTATAGATTGGCTCTTCCTATGGAATTGGCCAAGCTTCATGACGTATTTCATGTATCGATGCTTCGAAGATATCGCTCAGATGAATCTCACAAGTTACAAGTTCAAGATATTCAGTTGCAGTCGGATTTCACTTATGATGAGGAACCGAAGGAAATTCTGGCTAAGGAAATCAGACAATTGAGGAGCAAGCAGATCCCTCTAGTTAAAGTACTCTGGCAACATCATGGTGTACAAGAGGTAACTTGGGAGCCAGAGGCAACTATGAGAAAGCAATATCCTCAATTATTTAAATCAAGTATGAATTTTGAGGACGAAATTCCTTAAGAGGGAGAAAATTGTGAGACCCCTTACATGACCCTAATTAAATTTCATGTTTTGAGAGGAGTTTTAATTGATTAAGATTAAGAATTTAATGAGAAATTCGTATAAATAAATTGTTAAGGGATAAATGACGTTTTTATTATTTTAATGGCATGGAAAATAAATTGATTAGTGTGATGTAATTGAATTGAGGGTTTAATTGGAGTATAAATATTGATTTGGGGTAAATTGGTAATTATGACATTTTAATGGGGTCAATTGAGAATTTAAGAATAATGGAGAGGTTAATGTAAATAAGAGGTTAATTGGTGGGGTTGAATTATGAATAGACTAGCTTGTGGGAATGAATTGTGACATGCAAGATTTGGTGGGAAGTCTTGGCATCATGCAATAAAATGAAAGGATCATTTAGGGAATTTGCCTTATTATTATATAAGTTGAAATGTAGTGGATGGAAAGAGAAAAGTAAGAAGGGAGTGTGGTGTGGTCGGCAATGGTGAGAGGAAAAACCAGAGATTCAATTCCTTTCAATTTTCATACAAAGTCTTTGAGTCTTCAAGAAATTTAAGTGACAAATCTTGATGGTTAATTAAGGCAATTAAGTGCATAACTCTAAGGTAAGTGGTCTCTATTGAATTTCATCATCTTCTTCTTCTTATTCCTCTCATCTTGGTTGAGGTAAATGATGGATAAATGCTGGAAATTATAATTGATGATGATAATGATGTTTGTGAAGGAGAAGAGGAAGGTAGAAGGAATAAAGGGAAGGATATTGCAAGGGATTGAAAGCTAGGGTGATAAAGGGTTCGGCCAAGGTATGGGATGGTACTCTCCATGCATGCAAGTGATTGTTAATTGAATCAACAAGGTGTTTATGTGTGATAGATTAAACAATGGAAATGAGATATGAATTTAGACTTTGTATCAATAGGTATTGCATGAAGATTTGCTTAAACTATTGACTGTAATTTAGATATAAAAATGAGTTTGTGACCTTAATTTAAAGCTATATGAATTTTGATAGTTTCATATGAGATATAGGTATAATAGTGTAGTTGAAAAATAGTACTAATTTGGCCTTTAAATTATCCCTACATTGATTGAATATTAGATACATCTTTGAATTCGATTTTGAATAGCTTGGGGTAAAATCTTCATAATTAATTGTAAATTGATCAGAATTACAAGGGGTTAATTCCTACTTAAAATAGACTTCAAAACCTACAATTTCTATGAAGAAAATGAAGTCAAATAATGCCTACAACATTGCCTAATTTTCACTTGAAAATCGGAAATTCTGTGTAGCCTACTATGATGAACAGTATTTAGTAATTTCAACATATCTCGAGTTCTAGAAATTATATTTAAAATATTTTTGATTTTCTAGAAACTAGAAATGTATATCTACAACTTTGTAGAAGACAACGATTTCTAAAAAGGCCGTTTAGTGTGTCAAAAATGATGTACAAAATAAAATTATTAAGCAGTTTGCAGGATTTTGGGGACAGGGTAAAAAACTCGTATGGCCAAGCATACTGTCGCGAGCGCGACACTTGCCGCGAGCTCGACAGCATGATTTTGGCCCATAACTATGTTTTTTATTCACCTTTATCAGTATATTAGACTACCCCCATGTGTTGCACATATGACTGAACAAAATAGACCTAGAATGCAAGTACACGAGAGTCATATACTCGTGTGTATATAAATTTGTATCACTTACATTGGAAATTGCCTATGAATGTATACCTATGCTATGAAATAGGAAACATGTTGATATTTGTATAGTACATGATTTGATTAATGATAAATGTATGCACATTGATCAACATGCTTATAAGAATAAGCCTACTATAAGCGAATGTATCTACAGGTATGTACATTTATGATTATGTATATGAATGTATGAGCAATTGAATAGGTATGATGCATTACTTGATTAACATATCATGATTATGCTAATATGAGATATCTAATGATGGTATATAAAAAGTAATTGTATTATAAAATGAACTTACATATGCAGTTATGTCATAGTAACAATGTAGCTATCATATGATTATACATGTGCAAAATGAACACTATAAGTGCAAGTATGATATATGAAGGAAAGATTAAATAGAATTTGCCTGCAGTTATAGTTCAATTGTGGATAGATAGGTGCCTATAGGGATATTTCAGCTGCCACAGTCGACCTTTTTAGGTCCACAGTATAATTGATCCTGTTGGATCTTGCACAGCCATTATGGTTGTTACTTGCCCTCGTGTGGGTCTTTGACCGGTCCATCGTACAGTTGGCCCTGATGGGTCCATAGTTTTGATATTTTCGGATATCCATAGTTTTGATACCCTCGGTATCCACCGATCCTGTTATCCACTCTTAGAACTTAAGCAGGCTAAAGTAAAGCAATAATGTATCACAGTATGAACTATGCATCTGATATATGATTTATCATGTTTAACAGTGGTTTCTTAAACATGTATTGGTAACTATTTATATTATATACATATCTCATATTGAATTGTATGAACTCAAGTATGCTGAATAAATTGTGAAGGGTTATCTTGTTATGCAAGTATTATTATTATTCAATTGTTTTGAATATCCTATATTTTTTGACGACCACTGTGAGTGGTTGTCTTTCATGTTTAGAATCCCTACTAAGCTGTATAGCTTAGCACGGGTTATTTTGATCCGTGTAGGTTTTGGTAGTCAAGGTTTTTGCACAGGAACTATTTCTGCATCAGGACAGGCCAACACCAGTCTATAGAAGTGGATGTAGGAAACTTTTGATAAATCTTGTTTAGTTCCTTACATGTTTAATATGTATAAGGGTTGTAATATATGTATATGTAAGTTATATGGAAATGAAGTTTGTAATAAGCTCATAGTGAGAATGCTGGTTTATGCATGCATCTAGAAGCTATAATACTTCATATAATGTGCTGAAATGCTGAAGGATACACATGAAAGAAAAATGGCTAAAGTATGATGATATAGTATAATTATTAAGATATTGGGATTGCATATGAAGTCAATATGCTTATTCAAATTTAAATGTACAGGAAAGATGTGAAAGTCCTTATTAGTATATTAATTATATGATTATTTGGATAAAATGACGTAGATTGCATTATATATAGTAAAGATGTGGTTTAGGGTGTTTCAGGTTTGGATACATCTATCTAATGAAATATAAGTCTGAAGCATTTGAAAAGTTTAAGAGTTCAGAAATGAAGTAGAGAAACAACTTGGCAAAAGTATTAAAACACTTAGATCAGATCGAGGTGGAGAATACTTAAGTCAAGAGTTTCAGGATTATCTTAGAGATAATGGAATTTTATCTCAATGGACTCCTCCATATACACCATAACACAATGGTGTATCTGAAAGGAGAAATCGAACACTATTAGATATGGTTCGATCAATGATGAGCCGAGCGGACTTGCCTAAGTCCTTTTGGGGATATGCACTAGAAACTGTTGTTTATGTGTTAAACAGAGTTCCTAGTAAATCGGTTGATGTTACTCCATATGAGATGTGGAATAACAAGAAACCCACGCTTTCTCATATGAAAGTATGGGGTTGTCCTGCTTATGTAAAGAGGACAATGTCAGACAATCTAGATGTTAAGTCTGACAAATGTTTATTTGTGGCATATCCAAAAGAAACGTTTGGATATTATTTCTATCATCCCTTAGAACAAAAGGTGTTTGTTTCAAGGCATGCTGTCTTCTTGGAAAGAGAATTTCTCCTACGAGAGGACAGTAGGAGTAAAATTGAACTTGGTGAAGTTCAAGACCCACAAATAGAAGATGATCAACCAATTGAACCCGAAACTGAATTTCATAATGATGAGATTACAGTTGAACCTGATTATACACAAAATCCTAGAAGATTTACTAGGATGCGTTCTATCCCTGTGGGATATGGATTTGACATTGATTCGGATAGAGGCATAACTGTAGTAGAGGACAATGAGCCTACAAGCTATCAAGAAGTTTTGAACAGTTCAGAACGTGATTTATGGCTTAAGGCTATGCAGTCTGAAATGGACTCCATGTATGAGAACAAAGTATGGACTTTAACTCAACCACCTGAAGGGATAAAACCCATAGGGTGCAAATGGGTCTTCAAAAAGAAGACTGACATGAAAGGTAATATAGTTACCTATAAAACTCACTTAGTAGCAAAAGGTTATCGTCAAAAAGAAGGTATTGACTATGACAAAACTTTTTCTCCTGTAGCGATGCTTAAGTCTATAAGAATACTTTTAGCCATTACAGCTCATTATGATTATAAGATTTGGCAAATGGATGTGAAGACAGCTTTCCTTAATGGAAATCTTACTGAGGATGTATATATGACACAACCAGAAGGATTAACATCAGGAAATGGCAAAAAGGTATGCAAGCTTCAAAGATCCATTTATGGATTGAAGCAAGCCTCTAGGAGATGGAACATACGATTCAATGAGACAATCAAAGAGTTTGGTTTCTCACAGAATGAAGATGAACCTTGTGTGTATAAAAGGGTCAGTGGGAGTGTAATTGTCTTCCTAGTTCTATATATAGATGACATATTGATCATGGGAAATGACATTTCTCTTCTCCAATCTGTTAAAATATGGTTATCCAAGCAATTCTCCATAAAAGACCTTGGAGAAGCATCCTATATTCTGGGAATAAAGATCTATAGAGATAGATCCAATAGGTTGCTAGGTCTTTCTCAGAGTACATATATAGATAAAGTATTGAAGAGGTTCAATATGGATCTCTCTAAGAAAGGTTTTATACCCATGATGCATGGGAAACACATTTCTAAGTCTATGTGTCCGCAGACACTAGAGGATAGAGAGAGCATGAATAGAATACCATATGCATCTGCAATTGGTTCTATCATGTATGCTATGTTATGTACACGTCCAGATGTAGCATTTTCTTTGAATGTCACAAGCAGATTCCAATCCAATTTTGGAGAGGAACACCAGGCAGCTGTCAAGAATATTCTTAATTACTTGAGAAGGACTAAGGATATATTCTTGGTATATGGAGAGGGTAGTTTGGAAGTAAATGGGTATACAAATGCCAGCTTCCAATCTGACAAAGATGACTGTAAGTCACAGTCTGGTTTTGTGTTCATAATGGCAGGACGAGCAATTAGTTGGAAGAGTTCCAAATAGGAAATAACTGCTGATTTTGCAACGAAAGCTGAGTACATTGCTGCTTCGGAAGCAGCAAAAAAAATTGGTTTGGATCAAAAAGTTCATAACTGAAATAGGAGTGGTACCTAGCATTGTTGATCCAATACCTTTATATTGTGACAACAATGGAGCCATTGCGCATGCAAAGAAACCACGGTCTCATCAGCGATCCAAGCATGTTCTCAGATGCTACCATCTCATAAGGGAGATAATAGCTAGAAATGATGTGAAAATAGAAAGGATTCCCACAGATGACAATGTGTCGGATCCCCTCACTAAGGCACTTTCCCAGATTAAGCATGATCACCATATAAATAGCATGGGTCTGAGATGTATGGGTGATTGGCTCTAGTGCAAGTGGGAGATTGTTAGAGAGTATGCCCTAGAGCCCATGTAATAGGGATGTTTTTCGTATGTATAAAATTTATATTCTTAATAAAAGGCATCATTCATTTATTAATGCTATGTTTAAATACATGAGTCTGTAAATCTTAAATTAATAAATGAAGTCCTAGATATTATAAACACAGTGCAAAGGCAATCATGAAGGTGTTCATGATGTGAGATGTCTATTGCATGCAAATGTCTTAATATCTAAATATCCCTAGTCATAGAATTAACAAGATAGGACATTGTTAATTCGGACAGACTAGCACATGTTATGCTTCTTGAATGGTTCAAGCAGTGGTTCTCATAACTGTGATTATGGAAGATAATCAAAGCTAACATGTGGATGCTTGTTAGAAGAACAAGTTCATTGGAGACCTGCAAAGAGAATCCTCACATGGATATTAAATCTATGTCAGTGAGGAATCTCTTCATGGCGGTTGTGCAAGTATCCTTAGACTTGAGATCACCAAAGTTATCTTAAGTGGCAAGTGGTACACTTTGACTCCATAACTGATTACTTCCAACTGGGAGTGAACATAGTTAGGAGATTGGGTATATCATGACCTACTTGAAGATAGTTGAGTGATTGACGAAGGATTCACCATCCCAGATTTAATAAGGGAAGTTATCTCGCATGATTTTATAATTACCTTGTTCAAAGAATCTCTGGCCAGAGTAAACTGCCAAGATGGATAGAGATCCATGGAGGGCATTTTGGGAACAATGGTTAAATTAATAGAACATACATAATTAGATTTATATGAGTTAACAGAAATCCATACTCAGAATCTAATTGAGATAAGAGTGGTGAAAGGAATAATTGCACGGTAACTGTTTCTATGGAAGGGTACAGTCAAACCACATGACTTTCCTAACATTTGGGTAGTCATGATGCCTAGCTAGAGGCCAATCATGACTTGTATAATGATGTATCAAAATATCAATAGAGATTGATAAAATGATTTAAAGGAGTTTGAATCATGTGAGTTTTGAATAGAACTCACAATTACATATTATACTACCAACATGGACAGGAACCCAATAGGTCACACACATATAGAGAAAGGATAAAATGATAAAATGACAAGGATAATAATATTTGATATTATTATGAAGGAAGAGAAGTGAATATTATAATAATTAATTAAAGAGTTTAATTAATTATGATCAAGTAAAATTGTTCGCATAATTTTTGAGAAATGTTCTGTAAATTAGACCTAAATGAAATAATGTATTTCATGATTAATTATTATTATTTTATAAGTGTTATAAGACTACTATAAGTGTTATAGGACTGATATAATAATTAATAGGTCCATTGGAGGAATTATTAAGGGCCAGAGGAATGAAGAAAGTTGGCGAAAGCCATTCTGTAAGGGCCACACGCCTACTCCAATACAGAAGGCCTTAATGGCCCATTTCATGCACCAAATTAATTTATATATGTTACATAAGTGTTATGGAACTCACATATTTAATTTGGTTGGATTTGGAATCCATTTGGGTATTTAAATCCAATTAGATGCACAAAGGGCCTAGTTTGTGGATTTTGTGCATGGTCTTTTATGAAAAGATTTAATTTGGATTTAATTAAGCCCAAATTATTATAATTAATTCAGGGGCCCAATTAATAATTCTCCAGCAATTTTAAAGAGCCCAATCTCATTAAGGAGTTGGAATTTTAACCTAACTATAAAAGGCAAACTAATGAGGAATTAGGGTTAAGTGATTAAAACAAAAAGAAAGTCTTTTTCTCTATTCTCTCTCTCCTTTTTGCGCCAACTCCAAGCTAGCTTCTTGGAATTTCGGCCAGCCCTAGTTAAACAGCAATTTGTTGGTTCAATTTATCCCTCTCTAGTGTGGATTACTCATTGGAGGTGTTCGATTTTGGACACTGTGGTTTGCGACAACCCGGTGCGAAGTAAAATCAACTGTTCAACAAAAATAAAAGGTGATTTTTCTTATTCTCATATAGTTATATTGTGTATTCATGGCAAGATCAGATCTAATGGTTAAAAATTTTTAAAATTCCGCTCATGTATGTGATGCATGTAATCGTTAAAATCCAACATAGAAGATAGACATTAGTTAATGAACAGCAATTTCATGGTGTGGACAACTTTTTAGGAGTCTCCTAAATCTTTCCCAAGCTTCATGGAATGGTTCCTCATATAATTAATGGAAATTATGAATGTTATTCCTAATACTAGCATTTTTGGTAAGAGGGAAGAAATGGCATAAGAATTTTTCTTGCATTTGTTGCCATGACTGAATTAATTAGCTTGGCAGCATTTGCAACCATTTCCTTACCTTACCAATAAGAGTAAATGGGAATAACTTAAGTCTAATGGCATCCATAAACACATTGGGTATTTGAACTATATCACTGATTTCTAGGAAGATGTCTAAATGTTGAGCTGGGTCCTTTATTTCTGATCTAAATAACTGATTCTTTTGGACCATGGTTATTGTGGTTGGTTTTATCTCAAAATGTTGGTTTTAAGGTATCTTGATAGTTCTATGATCCTCATTCCACCTAGGTATAGCATAATCTCTAATGGTTCTAGGCCTAAACCCATCTCCTTGAGCTTGGTTAACCTGCCTTTCTACCCTAGGGTGTTGATCATCCATTGGTGGGTTACGGAGAGGATGGTTATTAAGGTTGTTAAGGTTATTCTATTCTTACTCCTCTAAATTCATCTCTCTTTGCCTTAACCTCCTAATCCTATAGAATGCCCTATCAATTTCAGGGTCAATAGGCAAAACTGGCTCGCCTCTTATCATAAACTACTGACACCTACAAAGAATAAAAGAATAAAATTAATAAAGAATAAAGAAGAAGAAGAAGAAGGAAGAAGAAAGACACATAATATTCACTTTCAAATCTAAAAACAAATACCAATGTCTCCCCGACAATGATGCCAAAAACTTAACCGATGTCTAGCAAGTGTACTAGATCAGCTAGTAATATAAGAAAATATAAATTAAGACCTCAAATATCGTACCCAAGGGAAACTGAGATAATGCAACTTGTTTCAGATTTTAAGGTAAAAAACGTGTGCAAAGAATAAAAGAAATCCCAAGTTTATAATCATGATGAAAGATGAATAAAACTACAAAGCAATCAATTAACGTTGATAAAATTCAATACTAAAGGCAACTTCTACTAAAGGACTATCCACCTTAATCTTATATTGCAATGACTTAACAAAAAGGGAACATAAGTGATTATGAAGAAATCAGATGAATAAGGTAAGATAACTTACATCAAGATTATCATTCTTAAGTATTAAACTTTCCTTTTTAGAATTATTCAACATTTAGCATAAAGATCTGATTTTTACCTCCTAGGTGTCTATTAAATTCTTTTGCAAGTAAATTTAACTTTCACCTATTCTTGACTTTAACTTTTCTTAATCTTAATCTATTATGACACACCACTATACCTTAACTCGGGACATAATCATGCATTAAAACCAATAAATTAACCTAAGAACATGTAAACCAATAATCATGCATAAACCAATTGTCAACTATTAATTCAAATAAGTTAACACTCAAATTATAGATAATCAAGGGTAAGAATTTTCATAAAACCAAGAAATAATCAACTTGTGTCACATTAAGCACAAATTAGGTCATTACAATACAAGATTAAGGATTCAAGTATCCTTTAGCAAAAGTTCAAAGCAAACTACTTGCACTTCATATTAAAAGCCAAACAAAGTAAAATAAAGTTGATACAAAATTAAACCTAAGTTAATGTATATTGATGAAAGGAAAATTCATAAGGTAAAAGGTCCTCTTTAATCTTTAAGTCTTCAGCCCTTTTTATAGCCTCCCACCAGAAGAGTTTACGCCTCATATGACTTCCTATCTTGGAAGAATTCGAGTTTTATTGAAATAAAAACACTTTAATCACCTAAATAAGAGATTTACTCGGGCGAATGAGTCTTGTACTTGAGAAAGTGACTTTGATGCTCGAAAGAGTGGACTTTGTGCTCAGGAGAGTGGACTTTGTGCTCGGGAGAGTGACCTTCTACTGCATTTCACGTAATCTTTGCTTGGGTGAGTGAAAATTTCACTCTAGAGAGTGCCAAATCACTCTACTAAGTGAGGGAATCACTAAACCAAGTGATTCATGGCTTCCTCCCATGAGTGAAAGCCATATTTCCCTTTAATTCCTATTTTGACCCTAACTTTCTGCTTTTTGCACTATAGGCCCTTTTCTCTTTATTTTGTCCCTGAAAAACATCAAAATTAATAATTAGTCCTAAAAATACAAAAACTAAATAATTAAACCTAAAACCAACTAAATTAAGGCTAACTTTACTCAACTAGACACATAAAAATATACTAAAAACATAGTATAATTCACACTTATCATGCATGCACTTATGTCAAGCCAGCACACTTGAGTGACATTTACTTACATATAGGTGATGGAAGCCTGTGGGATGAAATTCTACATTTAATCAACAACATCAATTGGACTGATTTCATTAAGAAGAGGCCAAAAGTGTATCTTTTCCTCGTAAGAGACTTTCTTTATTCCTTTGAGTGTTACTTTATGAGGGAGAGAGATCTTGGTATAATAAATTTCAAGTTGGGGAGAAAGGGTTACACAATGGATTTTCCTCAGTTCACAGCACATTTAGGCTTCCCAGAGAATGCCATTGGTGAATTGCCCAATGCTACCTCACAAAAGAATTGGGAAATTGTTCGAGATCTGATCGATCCAGTGCCATGGAAAGGAGGTAAGATTAAATGTCACTCTTTGAGAGATCATACCTTGTATGTCCTTCATCGGTATTTATCCATTAACATCTTCAATTGCCTTGGCAATCTCAATGCGGTAAATTCAATGAAAATTATGTTATTAAGGTGCATGGTTTAGGGAATCCCCATCAATGGTGTAGTAGTTATAGCTCAAAAGATTAAGGAGTTACAAAAGAAACCACTCATACATTTCTATTCATGGATTGCTACTATTTTTGCAACTATTGTGCACTATTTAGATTTAGGACATCCTCTTGAAGGTGATCTCGATTACATAGATTACTCAATACTGAAGCAAATGAAGATCTTATCACTTAAACCTCATCGTCACTATACAAATGAGCGAAATATTTGCACATGAATGGAATTAAGGTCAATAATCATCAAGATGAGGAAATTAAGGAAGCAGAGGAGCACCAAGAGGCACCATAAGCTGAAGATGCCACCACACCCCAGGTGATTGACCTTTTGAACCAAATTAATATTTGATTGGATAACATGCAAGGTAGAATAGATATGATGCAGAAGAGCATTGATGAGCAATAATAGGATTTTGAGCAGTTCATCCATAGCTTTTGGAAAATATTTCCACCACCACCTCTACCACTACAATGATTTGTTGATGATAGCAAAATTTTAAGAAAGGGGGTAGAGCTTAGCTAAGCTCAATTTTGTTCAAGAAGTAGACAAATTTTCACACTCCTCTTTTATTCATGAAATTTCTTTTGTTGTTTGTACAGTTTATTTTAGTGCTTTAACTTTGGTTTCTATGTTTAAGTTCCTTATTTTAATAATACAGGCTTTGTAACTTAGTTAATAGTTCTTTTAGTCGTTCGGTTGCACTAAGAAAATAGTTAGTTCAAATTTGTCATTCAGCTTACACTGAACTTAGTTCGCCCTAGTTTTACTCTCAAAAATTGAACTAGTTGAACTTGAACTTAAAATGTGCTTTAGTTAAAATTTTTGTTTAGTATGAAGACAAGCATGTTGTTTAATGGAATTTTAGCTAGTTTGGCATTCAACTTGACTTATATTTTTTAGTTTCCACTTTTTGAGCACAAAATACTAGTTTTAAAAATTTAAGAAAAACCAATGCATTGATTTAGTTAAGTGAGAAATTTTAGAATACTAGAACCTTCTTCATCACCTTTGGAAGCATAGAAGCAACTCAAACAGCTTAAAAAGTGATTTAGGCAATATTTTTTCTTGTTTAACCATATCTTAGCTTATTTTCTACCTTTTTGATATATTTATCCCTTGTTAGCCATTTTGAGCTTAATGAGGCATGCTTAATGCGTGCCATATTTAATTTTTTCTTGTTACACCTATTTTGTTATTATTATATAGCCTAAATAGTTGTTACCTCCCCTATTAAGAGTTACCCCTCTAATTTTGGATGGATTAATGGGAATTTAGTTATGGGAAAGGTGTAGTAAGATAATTTGAAATAGTTAGCAAGGATTAAAATGAAGTCAAGTTACAATATTGATCTATCTTGTAATTCACCCTTGTACTATGTTACTACCTCCAATAAGAAAAAGGAAGTATGTAATAAAGTTAGCAATACATGGAAAAAATCTTAAGTGTGGGGTGTTTACAAGGGAAAAAGATTTGTGACTTCTAAAAAGTGCTTAAAATGTATTGGATTGAGTAAGCAAGTATAGAAAAAGGGGTTGTGTTTGGAAGATTAACATTTTAAAGCATGATCTATTCAAGCATGGAGTAGCTATTCTCTTTGATTATCTATTGTCCATTCTTTTATAACCAACACCCTAACCCCATTACAGCCTTTAAAGACCTAAGTGATTTTAAGTTTTGTTTTTGAGTTGTTTAGCAAAGATAAGCCTCAAGTTCTGGTGCTAAAAAAGAGGCGTACAGTGTTTCTAGAGTTTCAAGTGCGAAATTACATGTACATTTAGGTGTACATCAATTCTTAAGCTTGACTATGAATTTGCATTGGTATTTTGATTTTTGAAAGTGCTTAAAATGTTTTGGTCTTACACACACAAATAGAAAACTAGCTCATATTGTCATGTTTGAATTTATTCTAGTTGAAATTTTGTTAATTGCTAAATTTGATTTTGAATTGCATAATTATTTGTTGAAGTTTGATAATTTTGAGGAGTTGGTTTGTTCAAATTTGCTCGGGGTGAGCAAAGACTAACTGTGGGGTATTTGATAAGTGTGAATTATACTATGTTTTTAGTGTGTCTTTCTATGTTTAATTGAGTTAATTTAGTTTTAATTTAGTTGATTTTTGGATTAATTAGCTAATTTATGTGTTTTTAGGTTTAATTTTTAGTTTTGGTGTTTTTCAAGGCTAAATTAAACAAAAAAGGGTTAATTTGAAGAAAAGAGAAATTTAGGGGCAAAATTATAATATTGGGGAAAGCTAGCTTTTGATTTGTGAAGGACAGCCAAGGATCACTCAACTGAGTGATTGAACACTCTCCTAAGTGTTTTTGGCACTCACCCAAGGCAATTTCACATTTTTTATAGGAGGGAAGCACTCTCTCGAGTGAGAAAGTCACTCCCCTGAGCATTTAAGAACTCTCCCGAGTGATCAACGACATTATCCTGAGTGCATGTCATGTTTAATCGATAAAAGACTTCTTATTTCATAAAACACAAATTCCTTCAGTTTAAGAAGTCACAAAGCACGTAAATTCTCCTTTTAAAAGCTATAAAGAGTGAAGAAGGCACCAAGAATAAGAGAGCCATCCTAGATAAGAATTTTCTTTAGTTAGTTTTACATTAGTTTTAATGTATATTTTGAAGAGACAAAAGCTTAGAATTAGGAAGCTGTGCTTGGGGTTCTGTAGAATTATCAAGGGAGTTTCTTGGTTTTATGAGTTTATATCACCTTTGTTTATTTTGTTCGATTTTTAATATGAAGTGTGAGTAGTTTTCTTAACTTTTGCTAAAGGATACTTGAATCCTTAACTCTTATTGTAATGACTTAGTTGTGCTTTCATTAAATACAAGCTTGATTATCTCTTAGTTCTTGAGTAATTTCTTATATTTGATTGTTATTGGATTGATTATTAATGTATTTTATAAATGGTTGATGATTGATTTCAATTATGATCTATGATATGCATGTTCTTGGGTTAATTCATTGATATTGATGTATGGTTATGTTCTTAACTAGAGATAATTATATGTTAGTAAAAGTGGATTAAGATTAAGAAGAGTTGAACTGAGGATAGATTAAAATTTAATTTACTTGAAAAAGAGTTTAATGGAGTTTAGGAGTTTAAACTAGATTTTTATGCTAAGTATTATATTGTTCTTAATAAGAGAATTTAATGCTTAGAATGATAGTCTGGATAAGCTATCTAGCTTTATATCACTAGTTTTCCATAATCACTTGCAATCCTTTTAGCTGAGTCATTGCAATATTAGTTAAGGTGGATAGTCCTTCAGCAGAAGTTGTCTTTAATATTGATTTTTACCAATTTACATTACTTGCTTTGTTTAATTCTCTATTTAAATCTCTGCTTAATCATTTTGACTTTATTGCTTTAGTTGTTAAGTGTTATTTTTAGTTCATTAAACTACCATCATCACAAAAATTGGGATTTCTTTTACTCTTTGCATACAGTATTCACTCTAAAATCCGATGCAAGTTGCACTTATATAGTTTTCCTTAGGTATTTAGGATCTTAATCTTATTTCTCTATATTACTAGCCAATCTAATACACTTGCTAGACCCCGATCACTAACCCAATAGTGTCAATCATATATGGCCTAACATGTCAACTTAGTGACATTGGTCACATAAAATGAAAGTCCTTTTTATAGGAATCTTGACCAAAGTCATCTCAGGGGCCTTCTAGATTTAGAATTTAATAGTTGGAGTCAGGGCACATCTTGCGACAGGTTTTGAACTATAAAAAGTTGTCTTACTTCTACCATCAATTTGCCTAGATTCAAAATTCAACAGTTAGAGTCAGGCACATTGACAATGTAATGCTCCAATAAGTACCTTAGGAGGAAATGCATATTAATGGCATATTTAGGATAATGAAGAAATAAGAAATGGGACACAGAGGGTAATATGTAGTCAAGTAAGGGTAATTTGGTTATTTATCCTCTTGGTATGTAAGTGTAAATTTTAAAGAGGCTATAGTGAGGACTAAATTGAGTAAATTGTTAAATTGAACATAAGATCAAGAAAATAAAGTTCCTAAGTGATTAAATAGGAATTTCTTCTAAAAGCCACAAGTGGGCTAATAAAAGAAAGCCACTTAATCACTTCTAGAAGGTTTACTAAAATAGATTTCTATTAAGAAAAGGGGTTCTAGCCAGCCTTAATGTTAATTCCAATAAAGTTATTCTCGTAATTTCTGCTTTTCCCTCCTTATTTCATTTCTTATTTAGCTTGGTGAATTTGATTGTTAAGTAATTTAGAAGTTGTGGTATTAAATAATAAGGCAATTTTGTTTTCTATTTCTTTTTTGCTTTCTATTTCTTTTCTGTTCCTCTTTCTTCTCCCAATTTTTAATTTCAGTAGGTCAAGTTGAGTAGGGAGAATGGAAATTCATAAGTGAACATTTATGGACTGTGAAAGATGAACTCAGTAAGAATAAAGGAAAAGAGGCTATCAAAGAGTGAAGAGGAATTTCAAACACTACAAGGTAAGAGAATCTTCCAACCATTCACGTATATGCATGCTAGATTAGTATTTCAGGAAATGTTATATAAGCTATGTAAGGCTTCATGAAAGTCTGAAGAGGTGTTTAAACAAACAAGTTATGATAGGACTCCTTAAAACTCAAGTGTGGTTGAAACACCAATAGAGACTCCTTTAGCCTAACCTTATTCAACTTAGAGTATAATGAGGGTTTAAAGGCCTAATAAGGGTTAAAGGTAAGTGAATAAATAATAGGCTTGTCTTGTTAAGTGTGCCTTGATGGAGTTAGAATCTAAATCAATTTTAGTGCTTATAGATTGTTGAATAAATAGATTTAATATAGTGATAAGTTGATTTTGGTAGTAAGTAGAGTGAATTAGAGAATGAGTTTATATTAATGTTTAGGATGTATATTGTGCATGTAATTATGGAAGTTAGATGTGAAGTGCAGTATTGGATTGTGGATTGCTAGTGATTGGAATAATAAAAGAGTGAATAGTTAAAGATTTTCATGATGGAGTTCCTATGGAATCTTATGCTGCTCAATCAACCTAGGTCACAACCTTTTATACTTGCATAAGAATAACCAATCCGATTGAGACGATTTCCATCTCAGCCAAGTCACACCTCCTAGACTAAATGGAGAACCAACTCAACTAGGTTGGCAACTATCTGAGTTGGGTCCCCTTCTCTGTTTCATTAAAAATATTATATGTATACATGTGTTTAGTTAATGTTAATGGCATTAAAACTCAAGTTAATTATACATAACACTCCTATCATTTATAGATGCAACATTAATAATTTTATATGGTAAATTACATTTATATATTTATGTAATGAATATTTCAATACTCTTACCCTGCGAATATACTTTCTTGCTACCATAGCATGAGTATAAGTATGCATCTTATAATGAGCTTTGAGTTTATAAATGTGTATATTCATCTAGGTTTACTTTCATTTAATGAACATAATAAACTAAAGACATGAAAAGTTAAAGGATGACTGCGTATAGTAATTGCTAGTGGGTTCATAGGCATGCCTATGTAATTAAAGTGATCGCAGCTGCTAATGTGACACCAAGAGGTGCCTAGAGTTTTGATACCAATTGGTATCTAGTGCAATGGGACTTATGTCTCTAGTGAATGATACTACGCAATAATATCCAGTGTATAAGTTATTCCTAAGTACTTTGACATTTTCTAGTAATAATAACGATCTATCTAGAAGGAAAATGAGCAATGCATTATCGAAAAATAGTATAACAAAATAGGGAATTATGGAAATGCTAGTAACTCTTTGAGTTTGTTAGTAAAGGTGATAATAGAATTCGTAAGTTACCTATTCACTAGCACTACAAAAAAATTATCTATTCGCGATGGCAAATTCCATCGCTAATTGGCTATTTTCCATCACAATTATGTTTTGGCGACTGGGTGATGATCACTCACTAAAAGGTCAGTTGCTAAATTATTTGTGATGGATTAATAAAATAGTCGCTAATTTCGTGATAGAAAATTCAATCATGAAAAAGAATAGAACCATCGCTAAATGAGTTTTGAAATTAGTTGCGGCAAATATAATAATAATTTTGGCAACAAAAATTTTCATCACTAATAAATTTTGTGTCAATAGCGACAATATGTCATTAATAATTTCCCGTCTCTAAATGTTAGTGATGAAATGTTAGTCGCTAATTTTGTCGCTAAAGTTTTTTGATTTTATAATTTACTGCATAATAGCAACAACATTGTTGTCGTGAATCCATTGTGAAATTATAGAATAATTTAATTTTTTTTATATTTATTAATTTTCATCCTATATAATCAATAAATAATTATATTATACATAGAACAATGAACACAAACACACACACACACACACACACATATTCTAAAATAGAATGTCCAATTAATATGGTTTATATGAAATCGTATATAATTTTATCATGAAACAATATATCTCATAAAACAATACATCAACATTCAATAATACTATTCAAATTAGCATCACCAATAAAATTTTAATAAAAAAATATTCAAACACGTAGTGCCGCTGATGTCACTAGAAAGTAGAATCACCATGAGTAGATGGAGAAGCATTTTGTGGATGAACATCTTATGCAGCTAAAAGGGCAACATCATCATGTCCAGGACCATCAGTAATAGTATTAGGCTTATCAACTAGTTTTTGAGTCCCCAAGTGAGGAAACAATGCTTGACTGGTTTTTGTGACAATTTCCTTGACATCTTCCTTGGTTAACAATGTCTCACTGGGATGGGATGCAATGTTGGACTCATGACAGCCTGATGGAGCTAATGTAGATCCAACATGAGGGCCATATGAGCCTAATCCATATAATATTCTCCTTTTATTACATTGTGCATCCTCATAAAACAACTCGATCTCATCGACAAATGATTCCCCCTATGATCGCTCATCTCGAAGTTGCTCGTACCTTTCCTATAAAATGACAAAAATAATTAATAATCATAAATAGGAAAACAACTCATAATTTACAAACATGAATCTTTAAATAATTGTAAGGTTAGAACTAATAAATTTCATATTACTAACATGCACTTCCCTACTATGTTCAGCCACATAAGTCTTTCTGTCATGATTTATTGTGTGTGTGTAGGAATGCATCAGGAAGTGTAGGTGGCTGGCCATTCTACTTATCTTACATTTGACCAATAACGATTTAGCTTATAGTTTCTAAATAGCTGTCAAGCTTCCATAGCATAAAAGCAATTAAACCACAATCTTCTCATCTTTAAAAAAAAAGCCAGCAAGCTCCAATAGGTATATGACCATTTATTATGCCTAATCAAAATGCAGTAAGCTGCCATAGGCATATGACAAATAAATAACCAGTGTCAAGCTGCCATAGGCATATGACAAATAAATAACCAGTGTCAAGCTGCCATAAACATATGACTAATTAATATGCTCCCTTACATAAAAGCTATAAACACAATCCACTACTATAACACGGCATCATCTCAATTCAACACAATTTGTGCTCATCAACAATAATCGACATTTAATAAATAGAATATTTAATGTTAAAGAAACTAAAAATAGTAATATACTTACTAATCACGACATGTGCTTAGTAATAGAAATTTAACCATTAGTGTATAATCTCGAAGCTTTGTCTTGATCAGATCCTCCACAATGGTTAAGCTTTTTTTGCTTTGACACTTCAGTGTATGTAGGGAGATTAAAAATCTATTTCCATTCAGTCCACATAGTTTCTAGAAAGCCTATCGACTTTTCTTTGGCCTCCTTTTGACGATAACGAAATCCTTATAACAAAGTACAACCTTTGTCTCCCAACCTATCTTAATTAGATCATTGATTTCAAGATCCCAAAAGCACTTCTTCTGCAATTATATTACAAGTAGTATGTAATTAACTATAATTATAGAGTAAATTCAATGTAACTTGAATGTAAATTTATGAATGAAAATAACCATTAAAGTTTATTAATGAAAATATACATTTACCTTAAATTCTCCCCAGTATAACTCTTTGGTCTCTTTTGAGACCTCCTTCCAACTAACTCCATTGAAATCTATTCGCTGATAAAAGTTGTTGTATATAAACCTAGAGCATTGGAAGGAAAGTTCCAACCTAAAAAATGAGTTATAGTAAAGCATTGGAGTTACACAATTATTTTAAACCTCTTTACTGTTTCACAGTTTGATATATAGGATGAATGTACTCACATTCCATTTTTGTTGATAGTGATGTACAACTTACTATTATTTCCATTACTTTCCTCACATGTCGTAGATGTAGTGCTATTAGCAGTGTGCAGAGATGGTGTTAATGTTGCATGGCATCTAGAAAATAAAGAATCAATTGCAGGGGGAATGGGTTTGGAACTTGGTAGAGGATCTATCATATGAGGATGTGGTGCAGTAAATGTTGTAAGATCTCCAGGGATATCTGGCATATCTCCATAATATGGATTAGTTGAATCCACTGGAGATCGACCACCTCGACATCCTCGCCCGACATTTTTCCGTCCTCTACCTCGAGCCATACCTACATAACATTAAACTTCACATATATGTTGTTTACATAACTTGTATTCTCATAGGGAGAATATATATAAAAAAAATGTGATTGCCAAATGATCAAATTAATAACAAAGTTTAACAAACATTATTAGAGTATTACTTTAAAAATTAAAATTGTTTAGTCACTATGTGATGAATATTTAAATCCCTCTTCATCGTCTTCACTACTATCATAATCTATAAATTCTTCTTCATCTTTGTCTTCCTCTTCAATTTCTTGAACAACTGCATCTGTGTTGTCAGTTTTAATGACCTCTTCAAAAGGGTCACACAAGTCTACATACTCTTCAGTACCGATATCTATATTGATCTTATACACACTGGCTTCTTTAATTTGAAATGCATTAGAATATCCAGTAGCTGAGTCATCTCTAACATTAAATGTCTTAATGATCTCCCTTGGCTTAACCGAGAACACCGCATACCAATTTACTCTATCTATTCTTAAAGAAGGATATCTAGCATAATACACTTGAATTGCTTGCATTGTTAGGATAAATGGTTCATATTTATTGAACCGACAATGCTGGTTAACGTCAACCAAGCCGTATTGGCTATGAACCTTAAAACCAACATCTAAAGTTAGATCATACCATTCACACTTAAATAATACTTTTCTCTTTATTAGTTCTGAAGGGTACTCTAACTCTATGATCTCCTCAATGCATCCATAGTAGTCACCAATATTATCACCTGAGTTTGAGCCTTTTACACAAACTCCACTATTCATTGAAAATCTCCCAGAACCATGGCTTTTAGTGTAAAATGTATATCCATTTACAAATTACATCGAGTAGTACTTCACTCTCTGTAATGGTCATTATGACAAACTAAAAAGATATTCATTGTCAATTTTATTATAAAAGGTCTATATCAAAAGAAAACCTACACAAGTTATCATCACTAGCATATTAAATGAGATTAATGGTTTGTAATTAAATATTGAGATGGGCTTACATATAATTTGAACCAATCTGTAAAGTAATGCTTAATATTTGCATCTATTTAACTTGGTGTAAGATCAGGGTGTTCTCATGTAAGTTCTCGCAATATATGCTTTATTGTATAAAATTTAAAAAAAATGAAGATGTTATCCATATTACTGTCAATATATAAAATAGTGACAACCTTTTTACCTCAAGAGTGGATCAACCTCCTTACAATTCAGTAAAATATAAGTATGAGCTGCCTTATACTCATCTGATGTTAAGGATCGTTCAATAAGTTGTGAGCCAGTTTTGCCTAGATAGGTGAATATTGTTAAGTTTCCATCCATGTTTTTCCTACAACCACCATCATCATTACGAGAGTCATATTGATGTTGAGTACTAACATGAGGTTTAAAGTAATGTGATAAAAAGTTGGACCACTCTGATAGCAAGTATGCATTATAAATAGATGCCTCTACTATTGATTTGTTTCTAATCTTCTTTTTCAGAGATTGAAGGGACCTGCATTTGGCGAAGGGGCATAATTAATTGAAACATGCCTTTACTAATCAGGTTTACTTCCATAACTTTAGATTTATAAACACTTATCTCTTAAAAGGATACATCCATCGATATTGTACAGGTCCAACAACCCTTGCTTCATAGGGTAAGTAAATCACTACATGCTCCATCGAGTTAAAAAAAAGCCAGAGGAAAGATCTTTTCCAACTTGCAAATGATATATGGGATGTTTGATTCCAATGCCTCCATGTCATCAACTCGTAGATCAGTGGATGTCAAATCCTTGAAAAATAAGCTTAGCTCTATAAAAACCTGCCAAACATTGGGAGGAAGTAACTCACGGAAGGTAACCAAAATCAATTGTTGCATAAATACACTGCAATCATAGCTTTTCATTCCAAATAATGTGTTCTTTGTTATGTCAACACAATGATCCAATTTTGAAGTGTATCCATCTGGAAACTTTAGTTCTTTCAACCACTTAAACAATACTTGTTTTGACTGCTTATTCAATGTATAACAAGCTTTTGGATATTTGCCAGTTTTTGGATCCATTGCTAACTCAGGACAGCAACAATATTTTTCAAAATCGAAACGTGCTTTTACATTATCTTTGGTTTTTCCATCAACATTTAAAATTATGTTAATCACATTGCCAAACACATTTTTTTCAATATGCATGACATCAAGATGTGACAAATCATGTTTGTTTTCTAATGAGGCAAATCCCAAAAGATGCTTCGTTTCCTCTAACCGCAAGCTTAACATATGATACCATTAACCACATCTGCATCAAGTTTAGTCACTTTGACTATACCCCACTGATCAATTTCTTCTAGAATTTCTTCCCCTATTTTAATTGGTGGTGGTGTCCATGTTTCAACATGCCTATTTTTGAAGTGTCATCTATTTCTTTTAAATGTATGATTATAAGGAAGAAATTTCATATGATTCTCAAACCATGCTTGTTTGCCACCACTATCTAGTCTAAATGATTAGGTTTCATCCATACAATAAAGGCATGCATATTTTCTAGATGTACTCCAACCAAACATTATGGCATATGCTAGAAAGTCATTAATTATCCATATTAAAGCAGCTCACATCTGAAAAGTTTTACTTCTTTGACACCTTATATGTTGATACCCCAATATTCCACAATTCAATCCACTTATGAATTAAGAGCTATAGATAGACATCAATTATTTGCTTTGGATTTTTAGGGCTAGGTATAATGACAGTTAGAAACATATAAGCCTCCTTCATACACATCCAATGAGGTAGATTATAAGGCATGAGAATTATAGGCCATAAAGAGTATTTCCCACCATATTGTCTAAATGGCTGAAAACCATCTGTGTATAACCCTAACCTAACATTTCTAAGCTTAGCAGTAAAAGAAGGATGAGTTTCATTGAAATGCTTCCAAGCTAGAGAGTCTAATAGATGCTACATAATCCCTTCTTTTTAGACATGGTTATGATGCCATCTCATATATGATGTTGTTGCTTTTAATTGATATAATCATTGCAACCAAGGTATCAAAGGAAAGTAATACATATTTTTATAAGCTTTGTATCTATGCTTATGAGATCCAACACGCATTTTATACCTTGGGTGATTACAAAACTTAAAATGAATTAAGTTTTCATCTTTACCAGTGGCGAAGCCAGGATTTATAATTAAGGGGGCAAAAATATAAGTCATGCTTTAAAAAATAGCATAAATACTGTAAATAAATTGTTAAATAAAGAAAAATATTCATTTAACAAATTAAAAAAATTATAATTGTCCTCTATGAGTTTTCATGCCTTGATAGCTGCAAATAATAATTTTGTTATCAATAGCATTAAATACATATTTTCAATAGAAATGATCAAACAATCAGTCATCCATTGATCTTCCATTTTGTTATGTAATCTATTTTTCATAAATTTCATAGTGAAAAATGCTTTTTCAACTGTTGCAGTCGCAATGGATAAAACAAGTGATAAAGTTATGAGTTTATAAATCAAATGACATAAAATATCCTTTTTTTGTTTGCACCATTTGTTTAGCAAGATCACCTATAAAAATCATTACTGCACTTATTATATCATAAATTAAATTTTCAAAACCATTAAAAAGCCATTCGGATACCATGATACAATAGGGACCTTTTATCCATTTAAAGAAAAGTTATTCGAATACTCTATAACATGTTTGCTTAATTTGCTGGTACTCTATAAGAAAAGGCAAAGCTCTATATTCTATCTATTGGTATTATAATTGTACTCTTTTTATCCATTTAAATTATCTGTAATTGCAAATGCATCAATTAAATCAAACTGATACAACAAAGTTCTTAGTTGCATAATAAGGAAACTAAAGAATTTAGGCTTTCATCTATTCAAATAGATAATATAAAACCTAACTAGGTTAATATTTGTCTAAATTTTATATGCAGTTTCTAAAATACAAAAAACAAAGATATATAAAAGCAAAATGAAATTGCAAAACTAAATTACTAGCCTTTAATTAAAGATAAATCTTTGTTGTACTTTTAGTTGCTTTTGAAATTTATCTGATTTTCCTTTAAAAATTTAAAGAATAATAAATTTTTGTATTTTTGTTTCAATATAAGTGGGAAGATAAAAGGTTTTATTGATAAAAAAACTTAAAGAAATAAGTTAAAGAAAGAGGGGTAAAAAGAAAATTTTAAGGGGGGCAAAATTATCTATCTAATATATATATAATTAAAAAATTTTCAAAAATTATGAGGGGCAATTGCCCCCCTTCCTCTTTAAGTGGCATCTCCACTTATCTTTATGCCAGTACAACATGCATCCCTCATTGCAGCAATCAATTTTTTGGAAAGCAATCCTAAGCTTCGACCAAGCTTTTTAGTTTGGTAAAAATTTTCAGGCAATAAGTTACCTGCAGGCAAAGCTTCCTTAAATAGTTGGACATTTGCATCAAAAAACCTCTATGGTAGATTAAACTCGAATTTGGCATGCAACATCCTAGCAACTATAGAAAGCTGGGAATGGTTATCATAACCAGTATACAACTTCGTATTACCAGATTTTAAAAGATTATAAAATTGCTGAGATTGTGGATTAAGAGCCTCATCCACAGAATTTACATAAGGATTCGATGGACCAAGTTGGTTAGGATTTAATGGACCGAGTTGATCGGCATTCCAAATAGTTTGATCTTCTGGATTAAAATGTTGATGTTGGGTGTCAAGGTTAAAATTAGGCCCAGCTGCATCAAATATCATTGGCTAGTATAGATTTATTGCCTCCAAATCAGGTATTGTTTCATTGAATATTTCAAAAGGATTTTCTTCGTAACCCATAACATTCATCTCTTCATGGAAATTCCAAACCAAATAATCCTAAATAACTCCCACACGTAATAGGTGATATGTAACAGTGTCAACATCATGAAACCTTTAGTTCTTACAATTTTTGCACAGACATCTAATATGATCACACTCATTTCTTAAAGATGAGAAATGGAAAATTTAACAAAAGTCCATATTCCATATATGAATGAGGAATTAGTCCTTCCTATATTATCACACTGATTATACATCTAGCTACAATCTGAGGATTCCATTTACTCTATATTTTTAAGTTTTAACGTAGTGAGAAAAAACAATAACTAGTTTCTTAAAAATATAAATATTGGTAGAAGAAACATTAATATAACAATGAATAATCCATCCCTATATATAAATTTGGTATACATTCATGGAATTTAATGGTTAAATAGAAATCTAATCCCCAAGACCTTCAATTATATATTATGTTCCTTCTTAATGTATGCATATATATGCATTTAGAAGCTTAACCAAGCCAAACAATCAAATGGACAAGAATTGTCTTATTTGCTAGAGCTAAAAATGTATTCAGAATTAGAATGAAACAAATGAGCTTTAACTAAAGCACATCCCCACACAATAATTTAATGGTTTATCATGCATGTAAGTTGTTAACTAGTTTTAAACCTCATGTATACAACAACATTACTTACCAGTTTGTTAAGCAATGCTTGTTATCAACTTTTCTCACATATCCAATTTATTGACCTTTATAATCCCAAAGAGAACTTGAAAGCTGAAGAATGCACAAAAGACATAAAAAATTAAACACAAACTAAGAAATGCTATAAAATCCAGTGCATAAAAGTTCAAATTATGGTGAACAGCTTACTCAAATAGAATTGAGATACAAATTTGTTTCAAGGTTTATTAAACTTTCAGCACCTACTGCATGTTGATTGGTCATAAGGGGGAAACATCATCAAACAGTAAATACTTAGGGCCATTAAAAAGATATTTAAATTTTTTATAACAGTCCATAAAAAATAAATAAAAAACATTAAAGAAATTAAAAAAAATTAACAAAAAGTTAAAGCTAAGAGTAACTCAAACTAATATACATGTTTCTTTCAAAGGGGGTAAAAGCACACATCTCTTGCATCTCACCTGATCACAAGATAGAAATTTAATTTGATAGGGGAAAAATATAGAACAAAATACAGCAAATTATTATACTGTTGTACAAATACCTCAATTTAATTCCTTTTTCTTTCATATTTTTTTTGATAAACCATCTGATTTTATTAATAAAGACAAAGCCATTGTACAAATACCTCAGTTCTCATTTTATTAATAAGGACAAAGCCAACAACAAGCTACACTAGTAATAGCAAGAACAAGAAAATACAAGAACTGCAGTATAAGAAATAAAGCATGCTGTAACTCAAACAAAAGCAACATAACCTAGCCAATGCAGATAACAAACCAGTAGTAGAGCTAAATGCAAAACATTGAATAAAGAGAGTTACCCATCCAAAATAGTAGTAAAGCTGAATGCAGAACAGCAAAGCAGAGTTACAGGTAGACAAAATAATAGTAAAGCTGAATACAAGTAGAACCTCTCTAATACAGATATCAAACCTACAGAAAACTAGTCACCCATCTAAAACCAAGCTACAAACATCAACAAGAATACTGCCTAAAATTATATGAATAGTGCCAAAACAAAAGACAACAAGAAAAAGGTGTTCCTTGTGAGCAATACCAAAAAGATAAGAAAATAATTATGTAGAGCAAAAGACCATCAGCAAAAACAAAAATAGAGTTGGTCTGCATTTGATCCAATATGTGTAGAAATCAAAGACCACCCTTGCTACCAAATACCACACTATAAGCCAGTCCAGTAGAGCAACCATGCTGGAAGCATAGAATAGCTCTGTAGACAAAATTACTCCCATAACATTGACTGATCCGATAGCTGATATGCCCAGCTTTAAGAAGAAACAGAGCATATTAGAACATGCCCATGGGTCCCAAATAAGATCGACACTTTCATCCTAATTTACATCCAAATTCATCAAGGAATAGCAAATCTATAAATCCAGGAAACTATAGCACAAAATACAAGAACAAGATCGACACATTTGACTTCTTTGAAATGGGCAAAAAACTAAAAATTTAAATCATTGCAATAAGCCATTTCATTCAATCTTTCTAATATGCAAATTAGAAAAGAATACAAAGCATAAACAAAACTATAGATATTAAAGTCTATGTTCAAGCTCTCATAGCTTGTTGGAAGGCTTGTGTAGATCAAATAGTGGTAGTGTTCTTAAGAACATTATGAAGTGATTTACATTTGCTGATTTTCTTCTCCTATAGCAAAATCTATAAGAGCTTGTTGATAGTACTCATGGAATAGTTTTGATCTAGCCATTTTATAGGAGGAAGAGGAAGAGAAGGCAGAAGGGGAGGAGGGTGAGAAATGTAATTGGTTTATTAAGGGCTCTTTATTTAGTTTATATATGTAGATGGACACATATACACACATACACATATTGATGCATATTAAAGAATTAGAGTATCTCTGGTGCTTCTTTCCCCATATTGGTATCACCAATATATCCCACTTAATGCCCCATGCTAACATGTCTTCTTAAATGAAGTCTTCAAGGTTTAAATGCAACCAACAGAGAGAAAAATAAATGATTTTTACATGAAAATAATGGAATGACTAGCTCAGTTCAACTAAACCTTAAACTCTAGTTTTTTTAGTTCCAATACAATCGTAAATATGTTTCTTTTCTCTGTATTCTTGTCTGAAGTTGAATAAAGAATAACCTGTAAAGTGTGATTCTTAAGGAGTGGATAAGTAAAAGCTAGTTGTTTACAGATGTCTACATAGTCAATTACATCTCCATTCGCACCCTGTAATGAACAATTAATTAAGTTTAAAGGAAAAAGAAAAAGAAAAAGAAAAAGCTTTAAATCCCTTTAAAAAAATTCAAAAATGAATTAGTAATGAGCAAGAGATAATTAAAACCTGGATGGTGTAATTTCTAGTGATTGAAGTTGAACTTTTTCTTCCATTAACATATTTATTGGTTAAAATATAAGAAAATACAATCAACAAAAAAAAATCCAAATTCTGACATTGTTTTCATCATTCCCACTAGCCATTGTAGAAACTTTTCAATTTGCAGAGTTTACTCTACAACCTTAACATGAAATTGTTTAATATGAGGAATTAAGCACCATACACACACACACACACACATATACATGCACATATACATATACATACATACATACATACATACATACATATATATATGTATGTATGTATGTGTGTATGTAAACATATACATTTACATACATACAAACATATATATACGTGTGTGTGTGTATACACACACACATATATATATATACATATATGTGTGTGTGTGCGTGCGTGCGTGCGTGTATGTATGTATGTATATGTATATATATATATATATATATATTGCAAGTTGCAAATTAATGTAATCATATCTTGCAAGTTGCATATATATATATACATACATATATGTATGTATATATACATATCTTGCAAATTAATGTAATCATCAAATATTATAATATCAATATTTACTAACCATGTAAAAAACTTTATTATTTGTTATATTTTTAGTTGGATGTGTTGGATTGTCATCAGCGCCATTATTCCTTAATTTTAAATTATATACAAGAATAGCACTTCATTCAAATTCACTGGATATAATTTTCCTTTTTCTCTTTTCTTTTCAACTTAATTTATATAGCAGAAAAAGAAAGAAAAAAAAAAGAGTGATCACAAGGACCAATACATCAACAAAATGTCAAAATGTGTATAAAGTCCAATTAAAATTAACAAGTGCATATATATATTGAGGAAAACAAAAAAAAATTATTTTTCAACAACCACAAGCTAGAAGGAAGAAGGAAGCAGAATACGGGTTCTGTGCATACGTTTTCTCCAAATTAATAGTCTTCTAATGTGTTAACTTCTACTGCAGGTTTTCACAAACCTAAACCCAATTCAAATTGAAAGTTTTACCATAAATTATTGGTCTACTTCCATATCATCTATTTTATTTGATGGCTGATGCAATAACTTGCATTGGTTTATATGGTAAAACAATCTCAAGCAAGCTTTCCACTGCTTATGAATTGGACAACCTTAGCTTTCTTATATGTGTTATCCTAATTTAATCAATACTCATTTTAATTATTTGATATTTTGTATTTAATATTCAATAAACCCATTCCATTCATTAGTATATGTAACTTCAACCATTAAATTTTTTAGTTCATTTGTTTGTGCTTTAAGTTTTTAAAATTGAATGTTCATAGCAAAGAAAATGTCAGTTGTTAAAAACTATGATCTAGCTATAGTAAATCTAACTAAAACTATGCAACTTATTTAGATTCTAACAAATCAGTTGGCCAGGATTTATACAATCTTCACTAAGCATATTGGAAGTATATTACTCTATTGAATTGAGAGTCCTTTTTTAAAGAGAAAACAAGAAATTTTAAATGTTAAGGATTGTAGTTATGTCATTTTTCTCATATGTTTCTTTTGATAACAGAGTCAAGATATATAATTATCAACATTTACTAGAATTCTTAGAATTTCCTACTCTTAATCCTTCTCCTAATACATCATCATAGAAAATCACTGTAAAAATATAATCTAAAACCCATAATAGATTATTTCCATCATAAATAGAGCTAGATCTTACCTTGGATTGCCGAAAATTGAAGGAATTTTGGGTAGGGATTGGTAGACATTTAGATGAATATTGAACATTGTGAAGAAAGAAAATTAAAATGATAGAAAGGGGGAGGAGAAGAGTAACAACAGAGTTGGTTTAAGGGACTTGTCCCGTTGATTTTTTTAAATCATTATTATTATTTTTAATTATTATACTTTTTACTTTTTTTTTTTTACTTTTTCTTCTTAAAAGCATCATCATTATGTTTCTCCCCTTTTTTGTTTTTTTTTTTGTAAATGTATAATACATATGAATTCATAGCCTCATGCACACCTAGAGATCTCAGACCCAAAGCATAATAGGGAAAGAAATGCTACATGTATTCATAGCCTCATCCACACCTAGAGATCTCAGACCCAAAGCATAATAGGGAAAGAAATGCTAGTAGAAGAATCAAATATAGCTAAAATATACTTACCTTCAATGGGTACGAAATTTTAGAAAGAACAAGAAAATTATTGTAGATTGATTTTCATTTTTAGATCCTTTCTCCTTCCTCCTCCTTTCACTAGTCAAACATCACTAGAAACCTAAACAAACATATAATTTTAAAGAATAAAGTCCTATTTCAAAAGATATACTCAAAAAAATCAAAAACAAACTGACTATATAAATATACACAATTGAGAAGGAAATCTTAAACAAAACAGAGATGTTTACCTCTCGTAAATGATGATAGAAATCCACTTGCTATCGTTGACTGTGCTGCCAGTGACTAACGGCAGTGACACCAGGTATTGGGGATCTGAGAGTTTTGGGGCTTAGGTTTTTGGATATTAAAGAGTAAAGCCAACCACGAAATGGGTTTCAAAAGAAAGACATGTAACTTAAAACAAATATTTTAAAGTCTCGATTTTATTTAGAAAAAATTAAATTACATTCGTGACTACAACATTCTATTGCTAAATATAGTAAATTAGATCTAAAGCATTGGCGACTGAATTCAATCCCATAAATTGTGACTAATATTTTCATTGCAAATATGACCTTCTAGTTTGCGACTACAAAACTGTCGTTGCATTCCAACATAATAATTTTTCTAATAAAATAAAGTGTAAAAATTTTAGCGATGAAATTTTAGATGTAAATTTAGTCGCAAAAAAGGCATTAATTGTTGCCACTATAATTTAGCGACTGTTACCTTGCTTTAGTCGCTATTTCATCGCAAACAACATCAACTTCTAACAAAAAACATTTTCGTGACTGATTCTTAATTTAGTCGTTATTCCATCGCAAATTAGCAACTGTTTTCTTCTATTGCCAAATTTAGTCGCTAATTGCCATTTCTTTTTGTATTGTAGTGTGTGCTGGGAAACAAGGTTAATGTTGAATTTTTATTTTCTCCCTCGCTCTTGTAATGCGCAATGATTATGTTATAATGATTTATTTGAGTATTTATATTCTTTTTAATTTCATTGGAAATTTAGTTGCCTTGTTCATTTATTTTACCTTCTCACTAAGTCTTTACTTAGCATGGGTGTTTTCCATATAGGTTGGCAGGATTAGAAGGTTAGATTTTGAGCTGACATCTGCAGGCCATAAGTTGACGAATCTTAAAGTTTAACTTTTTAGGGTATTATACTTGTTATGTAACATGTTATCATTGTTGTATTATACGTTAGGACCAAGTAATGTAAGTTATATGTATATACCATTTGTTACAGTGTTTATCGATGTATATTAAGGAAGTGTATTAATTTGAAAATTTTATTATGTAATTAATTTATTTTGATAGTGGTGTTTCAGATTTTACCGATCTGTTGTAGCATTCCTATATTTATTTTTAGGGATATCGAGGTGTTATATATAACAAAGGTTCCAGACATTTAACATAGGTTCCAGATTGTAGAGAGTCGCTTTACTTCTGCCATCAACCCACAAAGACTCAAAATTCAACAATTAGAGTCGGGGAATATCTGCATATAGATTTAAGACATTTAGCATTAGTTCCAGATTGAAAAGAGTCACCTTGCTTCATCAAGTGATCTATAAGATCTTTTAAGAGGCAAAAAGAGACTAAAAGATCCAAACACTGCTGACAAGCTGCAACAAAACTATGGATCTCTACATCCATCTATCACTCGTGTAAGTGTCCCTAAAGGGTAGCAAAAACACCACTACCTCAGGTAACCATCTCATCTTTTGTCAGGATTACCTGATGAGGATAATGTTGCTCAAAAATAGCCAAAGAATGGAAGCAAAAGGCTCTCTCCTCAATTTATGTTTTTAAAATGCCTTTTTAAAGCTCTCTTCTATGATTTTTGTTAATTGAAAATATCCTTTGGGGATTTGCCATATCCCTTTATCGATGAGGTGAAAATGCACGATTTTAAGGGTCAAAAAGTTATTTAGTGTTGAGAAACTCCTTTGACTCACCAATCAAGCCCATAATTGAACCCATATAGCAACAAAATATGTTTTTTTTACCAAAATTGGACTTGTTTTAAATAATTTTAAAAACCCACCTTGACTCACTTCCTTGACTCATAAGTTATAGGAGTGTGCAGATAGTAGGTCCAGAGGTAGTTCAAATTAGAGTTACCCGATGAGGAAGTATTATCCGTGTCATAGGTAGAGAATGAAAGTGCCAATTCCCATCTTTGGATTTCACAAGGCCTTTTTAAAAATGATTTTAGTGGGTTGAATCCTTTTATTTCTTAGAGAGTGAGAATGAGATTTCAATTATAAGAGTAGGATTCTTTTGTGATTGATAGTCATCTATCATGAATAGAGATGCCCATTTGTGGTTCATTTTCATATGTCCATCTCTAAGTAGACGAGCTACCTTGGCTATCCCTATCCTGTTCGTGACTTGGTGACAACGCCAAGCACTGACTAAGTCACGAGCATAGGTCACCTAAGTCATAAAAGGGTGGCAAAATTGTGATTTTAATTTCTTTTTTCCAGTGGCACCCATTTGTGGGTTGAGTGGTGTGACACCATATGCCTGAGCATCGATGTACTACTATTACTAGTGTCAGATGGTTAATTAATCCATTTGGAACTCTTATGTTGGTAAATATGCACTTTAGATGTAATGTCTAATTTCCAATTATGGTTTTTGCATCGATTTGTTACTATTTATTTGATAAAAATTTGGATAGCATAACGGCTATAAAATCATGCTACCCAAACTTGCAAGTGTCAAAAGTACACTCCCAGTATTTGTCCTCCACCTCCATTACTCCAACAACAACATAGGCACTTCTATTATCAACTCGCATACATACATACACACACACACACACACACATACATATATATACATATATATATATATATATATATATGTGTGTGTATGAATGTATATGACCTGTGTCTAGCAAGTGTACTAGATCGGCTAGTAATATAGGAAAATATATATTAAGACCCCAAATATCGTACCCAAGGGAACATGGATTGCTAAGGATAATATCTATATGTGAATTAAATCAATATGAGATTGTTTCCCAAATGTTTTTGATTTGAAAGCAAAAATTAAACAAAACAAACAATGAAACAAAAAAAACTAAAATTAAACCACCATAAATTAAAAATAAAACAATAACTGAAATTCTTTTCCTAAAGGAACTATCCACCTTAACTTTCATTGTAACAACTTAAATTCAATAGAAACACCAGTGATTATGGAAAAACTAGTAATAAAGCTAGATATCTTTATTCAAGTATATCATTCTTAGTATTAAACTTATAGACAAATCTAATACTTAGCATGAAAATCTAGTTTTAACTTCCTAAATATTCACTGAACTCTTTTGCAAGTAATTCAACTCTAATTTATTCTTAGTTCTTCCTCTCTTAGTATTAATCAATAAAATTAACACATAATTACCTCATATTTCAGATAATAATCATGCATAAACATTAAAGAGTTAACCCAAGAACATGTAAATCATTAACTATGTCAAAACCAAATTTTAGTTATATACTCAATAAACTAATAATTAATCTTAACACAATCAAAGATAGGAATATACTTAAAACCAAGAAATAATCAACCGATATTGAAATTAAGCTCAAAATAAAGTTATAACAATAAAAATATAAGTTTTCAAGAATCAATTAGCAAAAGAAAAAAATTACTTCCTAAACATATTTAAAAACTAAAACAATGTTAAAAAAACTAAAACAAAGTTGAAAAGGAAAATATTGAATAAAAATAGAAAAACTACTTAAAAACCTAAAACTAATGAACTCTACTAGTTCTTGATGATTTATGATTTATTTTGGTGTTAGGGTCTTCTATTTATAGGCAAAATAAGTTGTAGAAGCCTTCTAAACTTCCTCAATTGGAATAGGAAAAGAATCCTTCTTGAATTGGAAAAATTGAAAATCCTTCATAGCATGGGAATTGATTTTGCACGGCCAAGTAGCTTTTCTACTTGTGAGATGCACTGCCGTGCATCTTCCTTCAAGGGAGTGCATGGCCAAGCAATTTTTCTGCCTTTCCCATGCACTGCAGTGCATGGTTTCTTTGTAAATGTTGCACAACTACTTAAGATTTCTTGCCTTCAAATACACAGCCACTCATGCCTTCAATCCTTCATATGCATGGCCAATTGAAGATTAATGTCTCTCCATGCACTATCATGCATGACAATTCCCATGATACACGGCCACTCACTAAAAATGGCTTTTGATATACACGGCCACTCAAAGGATGACTAGCTTGACTTGTCTTCTTAATACGTCCATTCAAAATCTCATATACTTTCATGCACGGCCACTTACTTCTTCTCTAGATTGCACGCATGTCTTACTAACATAATTTTTCCAATTTCACAATTTTGACCCAAAACTTCTTGCCTTTTTGCAATTAAGTCCTTTTTCTTACAAATTAACCCTAAAAACACCAAAATTTATAAGTAGCTCCAAAAATATAAAATTAACTAATTAAACTCAAATTCAACCTAATTAACACCAAATTAACTCAATTAAACACCTAAAAATATACTAAAAATATCATATAAATTATCATTATCAAATACCCCACACTTAGACTTTGCTCGCCCTCGAGCAAATTAGAACAAACCAACTTCTCAAAATAATTAAACTCAAATCAAGAATAATGCATTTCAAAATCATGCTTAACAATTAACAAGAGCACTTAATAAAATTTCAACTAGAATAAATTCAACCAAGACAATATAAGTTAGTTTTCTTGTGTGTGTGCAAGACCAAAACATTTTAGGTATTTTAAAAAGCAAAACAACAATGCAAACTTATAGCCAAGCTTAGAATGATTGTACACCTAAGTGTACAGATGGTTTTGCACTTGAAACTCTAGAAATACCATAGGCCTCTCCTTTAGCATTGGAATCCGAAGGTCATCTCCGCTAAACAACTCAAAAACAAAACTTAGAATTACTTAGGTCTTTTAAAGGTTGTAATAGGGCTAAAATATAGTTATCAAAGAATGGACAAAAGATCAACAATAAGAATAGCCACTCTAAGATAAAATGAACTAATAATTTACACATTTTATCCCATTAACTTAACAATAAAGAACTTAACTCAACTTGCTTAACCTTTACATAATTCAAAACTCTTTTGAGAGAAAACTATTGAAATCCTCTCCATTTCCATAATTCATACCCTTTTTTGGAAGTCACAATTGCTTTTCCTTGTAACTACCCTACACTTAAGATTTTTGCCATATATGCTAGCTTTGTTTCAATGCTTCTCTTTTTTTTTCTTTTCTTTTCTTTTTTTCTTTTCTTTCTTTTTTTTATTTTTTTACTAGCTTTTTTGTTGGCAATACAATAATAACATGGGTAATAACAAAGTAATATTTCACTATTCACTTAACTTCACTAATAGCCATTGATAATAAAGTCAAAAATATCTTACTACACCAATCGAGAATTTCAATTTCTAGTAATCTATCCAATCCTAGAGTGGCCAATTTTAGAAGGAAAAATAAAAGCTTTTTAGGCCATATGGTAAAATAAATGAGGGTAAGAAGAAAAATAAGTATGGCACGCATTAAGCATATCTCATTAGGCCCAAAATGGATAACAAAGGATAAATATGCATAAAGGATAGAAAATAAGTTAAAAAATGGCTTAACAAGAAAAATATTGCCTAGATCACTTTTCAAGTTGTTTTGAGTTGCTTTTATGCTTTGAAGTGTGATTAGGAAGGTTCTAGTGTTCTAAAATTCATCACTTAACTATTTCAATGCATTTTTTTCTCTAAGTCAAAAAACTGGTCTTAAGTGGTCAAAAAGATAGTAACTAACAAATATAAGTCTAATTGAATATTAAACTAGCTAAAAATTCATTAAACAACATGCTTGTTCTAATGCTAAATGATATGAGCTTGAAAAGCTCATAAATATTGTGTGTTAATGTGTGGTTTTGTTTAGTATTGTGTTTATTATTTTGGTATTTTATCTATATTTTGTTACTTTTATGTGTTTTGTGTGTGTGTGGTTGTTTTATTTGTTTTATAGGAGAAGGGAATGATTTAAAGATTAAAGGGATCAAGTGGAAGAAGAAAGCCATGTAAGCCTAAAAGGGATTGTCGCGAGCGCGACAAGGAGGCGAGGTCGCGACAACAAATGAGGAAGAGAGCAAGGAAAGCAGCGTGCCTTGTCGCAAGGGCGACAAAGGAGGAGAGCTCGCTACAGCCAACGGAGCTAGCCAAGCAAGGGCGTGTCTTGTCGCGAGCGCGACACAATGCGGATGAGGAGTTAAAATTTATGAAGAGATGTAACTTTTCTCCACAAAATACAACTTTTGTGAAAAGTTATTTTGAAGGGTCATATCTTTTAGAGAGGCATATATATGCCAAGTGAACAGAATTTTGGGGATGAATATTTTTTTTGGAATTTAATTTGTGATCTTGAGAACAATAGTAATTTTTTTTAGTACTTAGCTTTTATTTTCATGATTTGAAGAAGGAGACAAAAAGCAAGGAAGAAGACAACTTGTGTGAAGGGAAAAGGGTTGAGATATCCCCTTCTTCTTGTTCTTAATTTATTTTTTTTCTTCCTTGTAATCTTTAAAATGAATATTATGTTTAGCATTTGATTATATATGAACAAATTTCTATTTTCATTTATAATATTGATCTTTGATTGTAGTATTTGCTATTAAAAGTTTATTAGTATCATTATAAGTTAAGGAAGATGACCTTAGATGTGCAATTTCTTCTCTCAAAATCATCATAATGGTCATAAATAAGGGAGTTAGCGAGAGCAACATCTTATTGAAAGTTAGTAGGAAATTCATTATCAAAGCATAGTTTGAGAGATCACATGTGGAGATAATTGCTATAGGTTGATAGATAATCTTAAAATGTGTTATTAAAATTATCTGGTTCATTAACGAGAGTTGAGAATTAGTACTTTAATTGCATGTTTTAGGCATTCTAATACATGTCGAGAGAGTGGATTAGAAATTTATTCCAACTTGGCTTACTAATAAGATTAAAAATTATAATTAAAATAATGGTATCAAATGCATGATTATTTGTTTCATAATATTTATTGTCTTCTTTGATTATACTTATTTAGAATTTAATTAATTTATGCAATAGAGTAGTTAGAATTAATTTCCACTTTTGAACATCGTAAACAAGATTAAAATTGAGTAGTAATAGTGTACAATATTCATCAACATTCCTCGTGGGATCAATATCTAAAGTACTATAATCGGTACACCATATACTTGCGATATTTATGCTTTGGAAAAAGCATAACACTAAACAAGAATTTTAAACATTGCACATTCTAAATTCAAGTTCAAAATGTTCAATTTTTAGAAAAAAAAAACTAGGGCGAACTAAGCTAAATGTACAATAAATGATAAATGAATTAAACCTATTTAACTAACATGCAAAAATAAAAACTAAACATGCAAACTAAAAACAAAACTAAATGACAAAAACATAAACAAAACGACTAAAACAACATAGCTAACATAATTCATGAGTAATAAAATGAGCAAGATAAGAGAACTCCCTTAGTTTGATCTTCAAAAACTAGCTCAACTGAGCTCTATCCCCCTCTTTAAAATCTTGTTGTCCTCAGCAAAAAATGAAAAAATTTAGTTTACTGCACAATTTCTGATGAACCATAATTTCTGATAAACTAATAAGTGCCAAAGAGAAATGTAAGCTCACCGCACTTAGAACCATAATTAAGCCAAAAATAAAGCATGCGATCAACGAAATTGAGTGAACAAGCAAACATGCCTCTAAATCCAATAAAGTGAAATGAACAAGATGTAATAATTATGGTAACTAAGCGAATAAATGAAACTAGGCCAAACTTGCTTTCAATGCATAATCTCTATATGTTGCAAAGTGGACAGTGTGTGAATGTATAATCTCAAATGTAAAGATAATTGGTGATGGTTAGGCTTAAATAAAAGGAAGAGAAAGATTTTAATTGGTCATGCTAAGCACAAAATAAAATAAGCCAATTATAAATACAAACTCAACCTATATCAAGCCAACAATAAAATGCAATCCAAACTATAGGTAGCTAAGAGTAAATACAATGCATAACTTAAAATCAAGCTCTAAGCAAACTTGTGTTCAAGACTAATGAAGTCACACCAATTTAGTTGAATTAAGCTCATTAAGTAAATTATGCAAATGAAAAACTAATTATATGTGCCTTAGTGGAAAGGTGTGTGCTTGGGTAAGAAATGAAGTGTAACATGCTTCATCACAAGAGTCTCAACTAGCCATGCCATGCATCATAAATACATAAATGAAAATCAAGTCATTTTAAAATCATGCTCAACTAAATGCATATTAAAAATTGATGTATCAAAACAGTCGGGGAATGACTTGAATAAAATTTAGGGTGCTTGAGTGCAAGTGTGAGGACGCGTGTGAGTCAGTGCTTTGATTAAGTGAGTGAGTGAGTGTAATGGTGCAATGTGAAGGTGTGGTGGGTGATGTATGAGTGAGGGCGGTGGAGCAGATTTTTAGTGTGGGAGATGCGAGAGAGCAAGTGAAAAATGAAAATGTAAGGAAGAAAGAACAAAAAAAAATTAAAAAAATGGACATTTTAAAGGGGCAGTGTCCTTATATGTGGCCAAGCGTGGGCGTAGGCACACCCACACGTGGGCACAAATAGGGGTATGGGAGAATCACGTAGCAGTGTAAAAAGAAGGGAAAAAATTGCATGGGCACACAAATCATTATGGGCGAAGCAGTGGCCCATCATGCAGCCACACATGGGCACAGGTAATGCCACATGCAAGCGCGTGAGGGACATGGTGAGGCTGCATGGGCGTACATCGAAAAGGAGGAAGGATACACGAGGGGGCGTAAGGATTCTTAGCAGTGTGCATGGGTGCGGGAGGCTGGCTACTGGTTTCTAAAACTTTCTCTCCTACTGCACTTTTGAGCTCATTTTTTCTGCACATTTAAGCACTAAGTTAAATTTCATTAACCTTAATTCCTTTGTAACCAATTTTAATCAATCCCATTAATATATTCATCCTTCACTTATGTAAATTAAAATTGAATCAATTTTTGTTAAAACTCCATCAAATTTGATTTTTAAACCATATTAACAAATTACAGCTCCACTCATACTCACTTAATTATGCATGTTCCCTGCGCAAGCAAACAAAACCACGTGCTAAGCAAGGAAGTTGCCTAGTGGTGGATACATTGCACAAAATTTCATTTACACAAACTATATTTTATTAAATTACCATTTTGCCTTTATTTATTGATTCTAACTATTTAACTTAGAATTATTCTCTTATTGTCTAAAATTACTATTTAATCCCTTCACTATTTATTCTCACGTTTTCCTATGCATTCCTCATTAAATGAAAAATTACTATTTAGTCCTTATACTTTTCATTTATCACATATTATGTTATTTTCATACAGATGTTGTCCTTTTTGCTTTCTTTTAGTTTTTATTTCATTTTAAACATAAAATTTACATTTTAGTCCCTACATTACCTCTGGTGATGGTAAATTACCGTTGGTTCCCTAAACCTTCTTTCAACACATATCATGTCAGACATTACACAAATTTTTCCTTTTCGCTTTCTTTTGGTATACATTCGTGTTAAAACCAAAAAAATTATATTTTGGTCCTTATACTTTCTGATGCAATGGTAAATTATGATTTGGTCATCGAATTTTTCTGTATTTACATTTTTATCCCTTTTTTGTCTATATAACTCCTATAATCATATTTTTCATGTAAATTTATCGTCTTACCCTTAGTTTCTCGTGTAATTACATTTTTACCCCTTATTCTCATTTAGTCACATTTTTCACTTTATTGAATCTTTTACTGCATAATTGCCATTTTTTGTCAAATTTCTCATTAAGTCCCTATGTTTTATGAATTTACAATTTTTCCCTAGATGGTGTTTAGTGAAAATCCTCAAACCCGATATGTGGGACGAGGAATTCCAATAATCCTAAATGAACGGGAGAGGCCACTAGGCATGACCTAACTGCTTCAGGGTGTATTAAGGGATCATTTGGGGTGATCAACTCCTCAATCATAAATCTAATGTGTGTTAAGGGATTGCTTGGGGGGATTAACTCCTTAACGATGGTTCTAATATGGGTTAAGGGATCACTTGGGGTGTTCAGCTCCTCAATTGTGAATCTAATGTTCATTATAGCCCAATTTCCATATGACTCACATTATGCCAACATTCTATCTTGCTCACTTCTCATTCATTTCCACTCACCATGCATGTATTCATAATAAACATAAATAATAACATCCACACTTGATGAATACATGCCATTTTCACCATGTTTACCATTCGACCATGTAATGTACATAAGCATACATCATGGTTTCTCTTGCATTATCATGCTCACATACTTTTATGATCATTTCAAGTCTTTATATAAGGATACATGCTCAATTTACACTAATATCCATTTTACACATAAGTGAACATCATTATTTATATTTACATTACATTATGTTTAAATCAAATCTTGAATTCCAACAAATCATACTAGGTTTATTCATCATTATAACACTCATTCCATGTTCAATATTCAATTAATCATCAAATTCACACATGGTTTGCTTTAGGTTACAATTCATCCATGACATGGTCATAAGCATACATCATGATTTTTCAAACATTATTATATCTCATATGTTCTTTTGATCATTTTAAATCTTCATATGCAAGTACACATTCAAATCATACCTATAACTATGTAATACATAAATAGACATCATGATGTCCAATTTATTCACATTAATTTATACATGCTAAATTCCTTTATTCTCATAATATCTAATTTATTCCAAATCTTTCATTAATAATGCAAATATCATATAAAAACCCTAAATTTTCCACTTAATCACATTGATTTCTTCCCCTCTTTGGTTATTTTCTTCATTAATTCTTAGTTATTACATGTAAATTCATCATTTTATGAACATATCTCAAATTATTTCACAATTATACCTAGGGTTCCACAGTTACATAATGCAAATTTAGGTAAAATTCAAAAGAAACAAATGAAATCAATTGTAGGTTTGCATCCACTAACCTCAAGATGGCTTGAAATCATCTATTCTTCCTTTCTTTCACTTTTCCCTTTTTGTTCCTCCTCTCACCTTGAATTTCCCCTTTAGGTTGAATTGGAAGTGGAAGAAATTATGAGTTTTCATCATGATTTTCAAATCATAATTAATCACAAATAACTCTACCAATGATTCTCTACAATACTAAAAAAAACCCTAAATAATTCTAGCAAAATCTCTTGAATTTACCTAATTAGGTCAAATATATCTCACCAAAAATCCACACTTTCCAAGCTTCTATTTTCTCCAATCTTATTGTTATGTTGAAGAGGAAGTTTTCTAGTGTATCTAGGTAAACTTTAGGCTGAAGATATGGTGGGATTCGAGAAGATGAAAAGAAAAATGGTGGAAGCGAAAAGTGAATGTAAATTCAATTTTTTTAAGGAAGAAGGGGGAGAATGGTAGATTTTTGGGGAGATTTAGAGATAATTCTCCACTTCTCTAATTTGTCTTTTAGTATACCAAATGAAGGGCCAAGATTTAATCATTTACTATTTGATCTAATAGCTTATTTTTAAGCCACTTGTCATCACTACATATATTTCTACAATTTATCAAGCCTAATTTTTATATGAAATTGACTATGGTCTAATTCCTAATTACATTTATGCCTTGAACAAATTAAAAATGACCATTAACCCCATTAACTAAATTAACCTCCATTTTTTGCCATTTTTTAGAATCTAATGTTCTCCTTATCAGAATTCTCTAAATTTTTTTTCCCGTATGAAAAAACATATGTAGGAAGATGTGTTTAAAATTTTAGGTCATTTTGATATTGTTTCAATGTAATTCTAGCTTCGACAGAAAATTTTACTGGTCCGAAATTCTAAAACTGTCAGAAAAATTATTTTTCACTTCCAAACATTCATTTAGGCTATTTTTAGTTGGTATATGCAATCAAAATAATTTTCAAAAGTTTATAGAATATTTTAGAGTCTGATAAAACTTATGGTCAACCAGAATAACTGTACTAGGGAAATTCTTCACTATCTGTTTTGGGAACTTATCTGAGCTCAATTTCTTATCAAATTTTACCAATGGACTCCATTTAACACATATTCTCATCAAACACTTAAATACCAACTTCTCAAGGGGTCACCCATCCTAGAATTTCCTTAGCTCAAGCACATTCAACATTTGAGTTCTTATGAAACTACCATACTAATTCTAATGTAATCACACCAAATATCATTCTAATGTTACTATTCACAGTAAAGAATGTATTATTCATACTAGTAAAAATTTTAGGGCTTTACATATTGGTTGAGCCGGCACAGGAACAGTAAGCATTCTTTTTAATTTATTGAAACTTGCTTGACATTTAACAGACCATTCATATTTCACTCCTTTCCGAAGTAATCTCGTCAAAGGAGATGCAACCACTGAAAATCCTTTCACAAACCACCAATAGTAACTGACCAAACCTAGAAAGCTCGTTATCTCATTTACATTTCACGGTGGCTCCCAATTAATAATAGCCTCAATTTTACCGGAGTCTACCCTAATAATTTCAAAAGAAACCACATGCCCTGGAAAAGACACTTCGTCTAACTCGAAGTCACACTTGTTTAATTTAGCATATAACTACTTCTCCTTAAGAGTCTATAATACAATCTATAAATATTGAGCATATTGCTAATGATCCTTAGATTATACCAAAATATTGTTAATAAATACTACTACAAATTGGTCAAAATAAGGTATAAACACCCTACTCATCAAATCCATAAAAGCAGCCAAAGCATTAGTCAATCCAAACATCATCACCAAAAATTCATAATGTCTATATCAAGTTTTAAAAGCAATTTTTTTGAATAGCCAAATCCTTTACTCGAAGCTGATAATACCTAGATCATAATTCTATCTTTGAAAACACACTTGTACTCTTGAATTGATCAAACAAATCTTCTATTATAGGCAAAGGAAAGTTGTTCTTATTAGTAACCTTGTTCAACTGTCGATAATTAATACACATTCTAAGAGTGCCATCTTTCTTTTAACTAATAAAACTGGTGCTCTCTAGGGTGATACACTAGGTCTTATGAACCCCTTATCCAACAATTCTTGTAGTTGTATCTTTAACTATTTTAACTCAGTAGGAACCATTTTATAAGGTGCTCATGATATCAGGGCAGTTCTAGACATAACTTTAATGGATAACTCCACTTCCCTTTCGGAAGGAAGATCGAACAATTCTTTAAGAAAAACATCCAAAAATTCATTCATCACTGGAATGTCTTGAAGTCTCTTATCCTCCCTCTTTGAATCAAGTACAATAGCTAAATAAGCTTCTCATCCTTTTGAAAGAACCTTTTTACTTGCATAGCCGATATCACACTAGTGAGAGAGAGCCCCTCTTATTACCATGCAATTTTATTCTTCTACTAATAGAATTTTAAAGAGCAACTATTTTAGATTTATAGTTAACTACTACTTGATGTTGAGCTAGCCAATTCATTTGTAAAATCAAGTCCAATTTATAGAAAGGCAATTCAATCAAATCTGTTGCAAATTCACTATCTTGAATCTTGATGGGTCAATTTCTATATACTTTATTAACCAATACACTACTACTTGAGGGACCAGTTATATGAATATCACATTCTAATTTGTCTACATGCATCAAATTATTAGAGAATCCCTTCACAGAGATATATGAATATGTGGACCCTGGGTCAATTAAAGCATGCAACTTGAAATTAAGAAGGGAAACCATATCCATTATAACTTAAAGGGTATCCTGATCCTCACGAGCCTTCATAGCATAGACCCGAACAATAGAAGTGGGCATAATAGGGTGATCAACAATTTCAAACATAGCACTTGGATTAGTCTATTCTGACCTGATCCATTACGACCTCTATCGCATCCATAAGGCCTTGTTAAAGCATTTAAAGCACCCCAACTCACTTGTGATGGCTAACCTATTGGATAGTTAGCCATAAAATGATTAGTGCTCCCAAACCAAAAATAGCCTCTCATCATCCTTCTACAAGTGCCTTAGTGATTCTGAAAATAATAGGGACACTTCAGAGCTCTAGAACCACGACCTGCAGAAAGACCTCTACCTGAACCAATCAAAGGTGGAAAGTCTTTATGCCTCCCTCACGTGGCAGATCTTTGAGTGGATTCTTGGGTAATAGAGGCTCTATCTCGACTCTTTTTGCCCGATGACTAACCACCCCAGGTAAAACCCCTACATTGAGCTCTTTTTTTCTTAGCTATTTCCTACTTTTCAACTTTTAGAGCCTTTTGCACTAGTTGATAAAATGTCACATACTACAACGAGGTGACCGGCCCCAGAAGATCTTTAATTGAATCATTCAATCCATCTTAAACAATTTAATTCCTTTTCATATTCTACTACTGATAAATTCCTTTATCTTAAATTCATAAATTGCTTCAATCTCTCATTCTTTTAAGCTTTTGTAACATATTTCATTTTAAACTACTGAGTAAAGAAATCATAGGTGAGTGGTGTAGGTAACTGGGGTTGCCTCTGAACAAACTTCCACCACTCATATGTTGCTCCCTAAAAGAGAGATAAAACACAATGAACCATCTCCTTTAGAGGAAGTTTAATCTCCTCTAGCACTTTACTTACCCATTCCAACTAGAATTTTGCCTTTTTTTACTTAACTAAAGTTGTACCAGTAAACGCTTCAGCTTCATACTTTCATAATAAATTAATAGGTGCTTTAGGTGTCATCATCCGATGCAATAGATTCATCATATCCTGTGATAACTACAACAACATCTCCCCCATAACTGGCGGTAGAGGTGGCAGAGTTACATCTTCTCTATTTGACCCAATAGGTCCAAAAACAGAAGAATAAGGCCTAATAGGTTAGTTGTTTTCAACAACATCTCCAATCGCTTCTTAAGATGCTTTCATACTTTAATCTATAACCAAAATAAGGGACAACCCACATTAAGCCAAACTTAAGACTTAAAATTCATGTACAAACAATCCTTATGCTTAAATTAGGCTAGAACTACCTAAACCTCTACTCTGATACCATATAAATTATAGCACCTATAACCTTACAAAGACTATAAGTTTTATAACTAAACAGCCCACAAAATGATATAACAAATTAATACAATCATCAAAGCCTGACATCCATACATGCTAGATATAATAGAAAATAGATACTTAATCATTTACATATTACAGCCTTCATATCATTATATATATAGTTTACAAGTTATTACTTATACTTATAATGTATTACATATTATTTATAACACAAGGAATTATTTTACAAAAAATACAAAATGAAAAGTCTTCTTGGGCCAAGCAGTTATCCTGACCTACAAGGAACCTTTAAGAACCTATACAGAGAGAATAAACCATCGTGCTAAGTATAAAGCTTAGTAAGGTAAAGAAAAGTAAGTAAAACGACTACCCATAGTAGTCATAGTATTATAAACGAAATGAAAGGAAGGAACAAAGAACAATTAGCAAATGTTTTAAGTAATAAAAACATACATATATATAAGCTAAACTACTTACCTTTAGGTACAAAATTATAAGCGTACATCTCTCTTGATGTAAAGATCAATAAAGAACGCAATAAATAACTAAACGCACTTCATTTAGAATAGCCAAATATAGTCTATAATTAATGGGTAACAATACAAAATAGAGAGTGCTATAGATATTAGAGCAGAAGAGGCATTGCCTCAAACTAGTAATTCAATTGATTTCATTAAATAAAAGAGATATAGTCTCAATAAAAGTCATCGGAGTGTCATACAAAATAGAAGCAGTTGCGACCCTTCTAAGCATGCCTATTCACCCACCTATTAATTAATTTAAAAGCTCCATGTTTCAAACCAAAATAAATAAATAATCATATTCATTTGAAATATCATCTCATATCCTTAACCTTAGTGAATTAGAACCACTATAGTACATAGTTAAGTGTGCTTTAAATAAATGTAAATGATCACCTAAAATGCTTTAAGAACTTCCATCATATCCAGATGAATTAAATTTTGTAAAAATATCAAACAAGTAGGGGTCATAGCTGAGACCAAATCATTTCAGTCGTGACCTATGCAAGAAAAGGGTATTGTTTATATAAAAGTGATAATTATGGTGGAGACTAATTAGTTTCATCCGTGACCAACCAACCAAATAGGGTTAACGATGAAGACCAATTAGTTTTGGTTGTGACCCATTAAGAAAATCCATCTAGAAGCATTGGTCATACCAAAGACTAATTAGTCTCAGTTGTGACCCATGACAAACCTAGAAATCTTCGTATGACAGCTTCTCTACTAAACTTTATATGGCTTAATTGACTAAGATAAACTAAAAATTAGCTCAATTGGTATACTAGACTAATATTCCCCTATGTATCTAGTTTCCAACGACAAAACAAATTATGCAATTTAGGTCTATATTTTATGATTTATACCTAAAATACTACAAGATGGTCCAAAATAGGGGCCAGCAGTAGACTTTAAAATGTTATATCATTTTTAGCATCCTAGAGGTAGAATTAGGTCTATAGTTCTTGTGAAAGTTGAAGGCCTATGTCTTAAGATTTCAATGGCACTAGAATTACTCAATTTAAAGGTCTATAGGCTTGCTTATGGCCAAAACACTCAGACTGGTTCAGATGAACCAAAACCAGAGTCTTACCTAAATTTATTTTAATGCTTAATTTGATTCCCAAACACATGGGTTACTCACAAATTAAGCTAATTAACCAAGAAATAGATGAATTAGTTTTATAAATAAAAATTTAAACCCTTACCTCTTCTTACTTCCTTTCTAAGAGCCAAAATTCCTTAAACTTTCTCTTTGCCTCTCTAACCCCTTGTCTTTAGCTATCAATACAAAACACCATCAATTAACTTGTAAAAATCTGATTATATCTTCAATTTACACCTTATCTAGAGCTAGGTGATGAAGAAGTTCATACTTTGGATTAATTACATAGATTGCTTACCTAACTCTTTAAAACTTAGCTAATTCTTCTCCTTAAGTCACTTCTAGCAAAAGAGTAATGTTTAAAATACAATTAGATTGAAAGAAGAAAAATAAAATTATAGAAATTAAGAGTAAGAATGGTTGACTCCCTTGTTGCCTCTCACTTTTAGATTTTTCTTTTCTCTTCTTTGATTTACCTTAATTATACCCTCTTTTCTAGAGGGCTAGACGTGGGATTATTATTGGTCCAACTTTACCTTCTTACTTAATTCCCTTTTTAATCCCTCAACTTTACTTTAATTATTTACTTTAACATGAATCATCATCCATACTTTAATTTAACTCTTATTACTCTCAATTTACATAAAATCTTTATTATTTGTAAAATTAATGAATTTACCCTTATCTTAAGCACTAATACCAAATACATCCTTATGAGTAAATCAATATGCAATGTCCATATTAATGCATGCCAACACATACGTATACCCTTAATAATCCTACCAGGGTATACTGCAGAGCCCTATAATGTGATCCTTCAACATATTTTGGAGGCGTAGATCACTCCATATGGTTACTCTAGCTTATTTTGAATCATTGGAGTCCTCATCCCATATATTTGCTTTGATGGTTTCCATTAGTTACTACTAGGGGCAAATATGTAATTAAGTAAGAAAAAGAGGACCAAAAAGGTAATTAAAGGAAAAAATGCTAAATGCATAAATAAACGATAAATATTATGAAAAATATGGATAAGTGATTGGTAGGGCAATTATTTAATTAAGCGAGAAAATAAGGGTATAAATATAAATTAACACTAAGAACATAGTTAAGAGCAGTAAAATGGTAAAAAGGATTAAAATGTATAAATTTTAAAGTTAATAAGGACTAAATAGTAATTTACCACTATGCAAGGAATTATAAGGAATAAAACATAAATTTAAGGATGGAAATGAAATAAAAGTTATAAAAAGGCAAAAAGGTAAAATCAGTATGGTAATTAGTGAGATATGTGATAAAATGGAAGTTTAAGGGCTAAAATGTAATTTTTACCTAAAATGGGGAATAAGTACGAAAAAGTTAAAAACAAATAAAGATAGAGATCAAAAGGGAATTTAAAGAATTAAAGAAGAAAATACTATGATAAAATGTATTATTAAGTAATTAATAATAAAATGGACATTAGTTGAAAACTATTTTATGCACGATGAAATTTTATGTAGTGTATCCACCACTAAGCAACAACATTGCTTAGTGTGTCATTTTATTTAGCTGCATGCAAGGGACAGGTAATCGAAGAATGGTGATGGCAGAAAAGGTGATACATAGCTTATATGTGAATATAATAGTAGATGCAGCATAATATGGTATAGTTCTTTTCGAACATGTAATGTATTAATTAGTATGTAAAGGATGTTATATTAATACTAAACATATGGTTACTTGTACTATAATTACGTGCGAATGATAGCATTGTGATATAATCGTGTGCAAGGGACAGGTAATCGAAGAATGGTGATGGCAGAAAAGGTGATACATAGCTTGTATGTGAATATAATAGTAGATGTAGCATAATATGATATAGTTCTTTTGGAACATGTAATGTATTAATTAGTATGTAAAGAATGTTATATTAATACTAAACATATGGTTACTTGTACTATAATTACGTGCGAATGATAGCATTGTGATATAATCGTGTTGATTGATTACCTAGTGGACTTTAGAAGTGCCTGTGTTATTGCCTGAAGAATTGGAGTTGGAGGTTGTATATTAGGAGTATAATTTTGATTCTTTGTAGGTAGATATGCATGATTTTATAGCAGTCATATTGTCTAAATTTTTACCAAATGAATAGTAAGAATTTGACTCCAATATTAAATTGGAAATTATACTCCATAATAAAAATAATTACATGTGAATTAAATGGGTACAAATAATAGACCCTACAATATTACCAATCATGGTACACCAGTGTTTGGTCCTATGTTCGGGCATTAGGTTACATAAGTTTCAATCAAGGTACGTGAAAATCTAATTTTCATATAAATGTGTATGTGGTGTAAAAGTTGAATAAAAATATTGTGTTAGCTTAGTAATTAATGTGGAAATATGTTAGAGAGGTTTATTCATACATATAATTTGAATTATAGAGAATGGAATTTGAAGTGGAAAAGCTATCACGGGTTCTATTAAACCTGTTAAGGTTGTTTCCAGCATAAGTTGAGTTATAGAGCTCCAATTGGGATAATTCAAATTTTAGAATAAACTAAACTCATAAACCTAAAATTCATATGAGAGCCAAAACCTAATTCTCCTCTAAAAGTGTAAAATTTAGTCTAAAGTAGAGTGATAGTTACTACCATATCATTCAAAGTAGTCTATAGTATTTTAGCAATATCTCTTGATTAAGAAGTATAAATGGCATAATTTTTAATAATATTGAAACTAAAGATATAGGGAAAGAAATGCCTAGAAGACTATTTTCCCTAAAAATCACATTTTCTATGCCTAAAACCCTATACAAGTTAAACCAAGAAAGTTGTCTGTTGGAATTTTTAAGGTTTAACATCAACCTAACCGGATTGGGGACCAATCCAACTAGGTTACTTGCTTTCAACCAGTCTAGAATGCACCCAAACCAACTGGACTGAGTGCTAATCTAACCGGGTACCTTGCATTCTATCCTCAAAGGTTGTCAAAACTCACATAAAAGCTACTGAACTTTGTCCAACCCTTTGTAGACGTCAATGGCACCTTGTGAACATATATTTAAGGGTGGAATAAGACTTATTATGATTATATCTTGTGTATAAAATCATGAATTCAATTATGAACCATTGCAAAAATATAAGCATACATACATTAGTAAGTGTTATATGTCTTAATGTTTCCGAATTTGAACCCAACATCCTCAGATGTTCACCAAATTATACGAGCATATTTTTATGGTCAATATATGATATAATAAATATGAAATGAGTTATTTAAAGTACAAAGTGTAATAAGGGCCTAAAAAAGGAATTATGAGTGCAAACATGGTTTTATTACATTTTTGTTAATTGTAACCTTAGTGTATACATTGTTGTCTGGAATGTTTAGGTGTAATCAAATATAAGCATTACATCAATTATAATATATTGATTATGTGATATGCTTTCAAATGGTTCATAAACAAGTAATCATGAATGTATTTATTGATAAGTAGTTGTAATGAAGTATAAGTGACATAATTGATTATATGAATAAAGAGTTTGGTCTATGACACATACATGAGTGATTAATGCAATGAGGTATTTTAGTGAGAGAAACATTTATTTTAAGCCTGAGTTAGATATAGACGTAAACACATAAGGGATAGTGATTTGATACCTTTTATTATCTAGTGTTGGCATCGTAATAGTGTCTAATGGCCCTTATACCTTTTGGTATCTAGTGTTGATACTATAATAGTGTCTATTGATAATGTGAGCACAACTAGCATAACCAAGCATAATGGCAGCAAGAAAGATGAATTAGCTATTTCTTAAGGACCAATTACAAAAACAAGGTCAAAGAAACTCTACAAGCTTTCATAAGACCTTATGTGGAGAAAATGCAAGTCTAAGAGATCAAAGAGACTAACTTGAACTTTAAAGACCAATTTAATGTTTATTCTCTTTATAATATGTGTTTAATTAAAGACACATGTATTTAAGTGAAGGAGGAAGAAGTTCCAGTAAAGCAAGAAGAGAAATAAGAAATTTATGCCTTTTAGTTCAGTAGCCATTACCTCGGTGGAAGGTAATCTCCCTCTACCGAGGTAAGCTAAAAGTCACAATGCATTTTAGTCATCTCGATAGAGGGAAAACTCCCTCTACCGAGGCAAGCAAAATGGCACTAAAGGGTAGTGAGGCTCACCTTAATGGAGGGAAATTCCCCTCTGTTAAGGTAACACAATTAAAGTGCTCCCTTGGTGGAGGGAAATTGCCCTCTACTGAGCACTATTAAATCCAGTTACGATATTTCTTTGTTATTTCCTGTTTTCTTTATTCTGGAAGTTTAAGTTTGAGAAGGTTTCTTCTTTTTTTAGTATTTAAATGAAATTATAGGCTTTGTTAAAGATACTTACCTTTTGATTATTAATGCTTATTGAGAATATTTTATTGGCTTGCCAATATTTTATGAGAGTAAATATTTATTGATTCTTGCCATTGCATAAAGAATTAGACTTAGGCAGGTTGCATGATTATATATGTTTGATTCTTGTTCTTCTTATTCTAAATCAATCTATTATAAGTGTTTCCATTAATATATTGTTTGGGTGTTCTTTAGATTGGGGTTTTATTTTCTTGTGTATGTTCAAATATTATGGTATGTTAGCGTTTTGGTTTGAATATAGGCTGGGGTTTTGCATCAATTGGTATCAGAGCATAGGCTAAGGGATAAATTCTTAACTATCCTTTAATTTTTTAGTTCTTCATTTCTGTATGTTTGATTACAGTTAAAAAAATTCAATTAGAAAAAAAAACCTTATGATCAATTTGGATTACTATATTACTTAAGTTTAAATTTGAACAATTTGTGAATTTATTGCTCTTGTTAAATTCGAAAAATTATCAGTTATCTATTTGAGCATTTATCTTACAATTTTGAGTGATTAGCACTTCAATTGAATCGATCCAACAAGAAATTAGAATTAGAAACTTTCACAATTGGTTTGAATCCATCAATACCAAGTTGGTACTCTTAATTTCAATTTTTGGGTTGTGTTTATTGCATGCTATCTTTGAATTCTTCTTGTTGAGTCTACATAAATTCTGTTTAAACTAAACATTAGGTTTAGTTAAACATCACATTTAAGTGCATCAATCTTGTCTAATTTCTTTTCATTCTAAGTTATCAAGTTGTGTGTCTAAGCTATTTATTGGTTCCAATTACACTAGTTTAACATATCGCAAATTGTTGAACATCTATGCATATTATAGTACACAAAATCTTTTTCTTATGTACTAATATCTAATTTTGTTCAATCTGGTAATTTTTCCTTTTAGAGTCGGTACTTTTACTATTCCTATTAGTTTTTCATTGTTTCACTTAATCAATTTACTTAATTGTGTATCCTTGTTTGAGTTTGTTTCTTAAGTGTAATTGTGAGACATCAATTGAGAATGGAGAGATAAACATGTAAGGGAGTGTTGTGAGATTATTTTATCTAACATCTTTTGCAGGTTTACATAATGACTAAGGAATTTACTAAGAATGGGATGTCTCTTGAGGAGGTAGCTTATTTAGTGCAAGCTATGCATGGCACATTTGAAAAGTTTATGAGGGACATGGAAAGTATAAATGATAGGTTAGAGAAGTTAAAAGTAAGCGCCTCTAACTCTAAAAGAATAGCCAGGAGAGGTCGATGGATTGATGAAGAGGATGATCTAAATGAGTGGGATAATGATGAGGAAGTCCAATCCGTGAAAGGTAAAGTAAGGAGAAAAGAAAGAATAGAGAAGAGAGATAGCAATCTTAGTGCAATAAAGATGAAAATTTCATCTTTTAAAGGTAAAAATGATGAAGTATATTTGGAATGGGAGAGAAAGGTAGATACAATTTTTTTATTTTTATATTTATACTGAGAAGAAAAAGGTAAAATTAGCAGCAATAGAGTTTAGTGAGTATGCTTTAGTTTGGTGGAATGAGTTAGTCAAGGGTAGGAGAAGGAATGGAGATTCGCCTATAACTACTTGGGAAGAAATGAAGAGGGTGATGAAGAGAAGGTTTGTGCCATCTTATTATTATAGGGAGTTGCACCAACAATTATATAAACTCACCCAATGAGCTAGATTAGTAGAGGATTATCACAAAGAGATGGATATGCTATTAATCAAAGTAGACATAGAAGAGAAAGAAGAGGTGACTATGGCTCGATTTATGGGAGGATTGAATAGGGAAATTGCTGATGTAGTGGAGTTGCACCATTATAGAGAGATGGAGGACTTAGTGAATATTGCCATGAAAGCGAAGAGACAATAAAAGCAAAGGAGAGCAGCAAGATTATTTCCCAATTCTAGCAACAAGTGAAATCCAAAATGGAGTAAAAATGAAGAAAAGAAGAAGGATGACCATTCGGCTTCCAAAGAGAAATGTTTTGAAACAAGAAAAAAAGCAAGAAAAATAATACTTCATTCCAAAAAGGTACTACCGATCCTTCATCTAAAATTTCTAAATATAAGGATATTAAATGTTTTAAGTGTCAGGGGCGTGGTCATTATGCATTTGAATGTCCTGATAGGAAAATTTTATTTATTAAGGGTGAAGAAATTATTTCTGAATCTGATAATGGGAATGAGTCTAATGGTAGTGAATTAAGTATGCCACCTTTAGAGGATTATTCTGATAATGATGAGTGTGCCGAATATGTTGTTAAAGGGGAAGCCTTAGTTACTTGACGTGTTTTGAATGTGAATGTAAAGGAAGATAGCTTAGAACAAAGGGAACATATATTTCATATTAGATATTTGGTAGGTGGAAAAGTTTGTAGTCTAATCATAGATGGGGCTAGTTGCACTAATGTGGCTAGCACTACTTTGGTAGAGAAATTAGGGCTAAAGTGTGATAGACATCCTAATCCATATAGATTGCAGTGGTTGAATGATAGTGGAGAAGTTAGAGTGACTAAGCAGGTTGGAGTTGCATTTGTTATTAGTAGATATACTGATAAGTTTATATGTGATATAGTGCCAACACAAGCTAGTCATATTTTATTAGGCGGGCCTTGGCAATTTGATAGGCATGTTGTGTATGATGGGTATAAGAATATGTATTCTTTTGTGCATAATGGACATAAAGTTACCTTAGCACATTTGTCACCTAAAGAAACTTACCTTGAACAATTGAAAATTCAGCAAAATTTAAGTTGAAATTTGGGTAGTGAAGTGAAAAAGAAAGAGGAGAGAAAAGAGGCTATAAGAGAAAAGAATAAGAATAAAGGCCTAATGATGAGTGACTGCACAAGTGAGGAAAAGAAAGTGGGATATGCAGGAGAGAAAAAGTTAGTGAGTGAAAAGAAAAAGAGTGATAAGAAAAGTGAGTGAAAAGAACTTAGGAGGTGTGAAAAAGTTAAGAAACAATCATGTTTTTATGTAAAAAAAAAAGAGAAATAAAAAGTGCATACTTAGGCAAGAGGGCTCTAATCTTGATTCAGTTTAAGGAAACTTTATTTACTAAAACTAATCTTAACCCCGAGTTGCCTAGTATTTTTGTGACCTTATTGCAAGAATTTAAAGATGTCTTCCTAGAAGATATGCCACACAGATTACCACCTTTGAGAGGGATTAAGCATCAAATTGAATTTGTACCAAGATCTCAAATACCTAACCATCCAGTTTACCGAACTAGTCCAAAGGAAACAAAGGAGTTGCAAAAGCAAGTGGATGAACTACTTTAAAAGGGTATGCAAGGGAAAGCATAAGTCTTTATGTTGTACCAGTCTTATTGGTGCCAAAGAAAGATAGAATATGGAAGATGTGTGTGGATTGTAAAGTGGTCAACAAAATCACTGTAAAGTATTGCCACCCTATTCCTAGATTAGATGATATGTTGGATGAGTTACATGGCCCAGTTTACTAAAATTGATTGAAAAAGTGGCTATCATCAAATTAGGATGAAAAAAGGAGATGAGTAGAAAACTGCATTTAAGACTAAATATGGATTATATGAGTGGTTAGTAATGCCTTTTGGATTATCTAATACATCCAGTACTTTCATGCGTTTAATGAATTATGTCTTACGTGAGTTTCTTAGAAAATTTATGGTTGTTTACTTTGATGACATTCTAGTTTACAGCAAGTGCTTAGATGAATACATTATGCATGTTAAAGCTATCTTAGATGTGTTAAGGAAGGTAAATTGTATGCAAACCTTAAGAAGTGTTTATTTTACATAGATAAAGTTGTCTTCTTTGGATTTTTAGTAAGTTCCAAAGGAGTTGAAATTGACCATGAAAAGGTGAGGGCTATTCAAGAATAGCCAATACCTAAAAGTGTGAGTGAAGTTAGGAGTTTCCATGGTTTAGCTAGTTTCTATAGGAGATTTGTTAAAGATTTTTCTACTATTGTTGCACCTCTAAATGAAATCATCAAAAAATTTGTTGCTTTTAAATGGGGTAAAGAATAAGAAGATGCTTTTAATACTTTGAAAGATAAATTTGTACTATTCCTATTTTGAAATTACCTAATTTCTCTGACTTTTGAGATTGAATGTGATGCTTTTGGGATTGGTATAGGTGCTATTCTGATGTAGAAAAACTGCCCAATAGCATACTTCAGTGAGAAGGTGAGTAGAGCATAGTTGAATTACTCTACCTATGATAAAGAGTTATATACATTGGTAAGAGCTCTTGAGGTTTGGGAACACTACCTTTTGCTTAAAGAATTCGTGATACACACAAATAACCAGTCTCTTAAATATCTAAAGGGATAAGGTAAGTTGAATAGGAGGCATGGTAAGTGGATAGAATATCTTGACTCTTTTCTATATGTGATTAAATACAAGCAAGGTAAAGAGAATGTTATTGCTGATGCACTTTCTAGGAGATATGCATTAATTTCTATGATTAGTTCTAAGTTGTTAGGTTTTGTGCATTTGAAAGACATGTATGAACATGATTTTGATTTTGGTAAAGTGTATAAGGCATGTGAACATTATGCATTTAATAAGTACTATAGACATAAAGAATATCTTTTTAGGGGAAAATAACTTTGTATTCCTACATGTTCTTTCTTTACTATTTAAATGAAATTGTAAGCTTTGTTATAGATACTTACCTTTTGATTATTAATGCTTATTGAGAATATTTTCTTGGCTTGCTAATATTTTGTAAGAGTAAATATTTATTGATTATTGCCATTGCATGAAGAATTACACTTAGGCAGGTTGTATGATTATGTACATTTGATTCTTATTCTTCTTATGCATGTTCAAATATTATGGTACATTGGCTTTTTAGTTTGAATATAGGTTGGGATTCCGCATCAAGCGATTTGACATCGATACGATATCTAGTATTCCCAATTGTCCACGGTTATATCGAGTGTAAATTATAAAAGTGTTTATAATGTATATGTGCTATGGTTAATATATGTAATAAATAAATATGTAATGATAGTAATGCAAGGTGTATGTGTGATGGCTTATACGTCATTCATTAGTTAAGCAAAGTATAAATTGCACATTAAAGCTATGTGATTCTAATTTTTGTTTTAGGATACGTAGAACACTTGGGATAATAATTTTGAGTCCGAAACAAATACTGGATGTATTGTGATTTTCAAAATATTGTGACCATAGAAAAAGGTTATTCTCATTTATACCCTCATATTACCATTTCAAAAAATTTTCCTAAAGACTTATTTTTTAAACCATAAGATTTGACAAAACCCTAACCTTATTACAGGGCAATTCTTGAATTAATAGGTTTTTGTCTCTTTCTAAGACAACATCAAAGGTGGCATGGTAAATTATTCAATAGGAAAAATCTATAAAATCCTTTCTCCCATTAAGTGGAGACAAAACCTTTATCAACCAAAACACTTCCTTATTGATTTCAAAACCACCTTTAGCCATTATAAGACTTATACCTACTAAGATTACCAATAAGCTTGGTATAATGCTTTTTTTTTTTCAAAACACAAACTTTGCCCATACTTGGTTATTCTATTTTAAGCTCAAAATAGAGCCAACTAAATTTCCTTTCTGGTTTGCCCATTGGTGGAAATTATACGATGTTATTCTTAACATTCTTGAACTAGATGTTCAAGAAAACTATAACCTTTTCAAAACCTCTTACCCACTTTATAAAAAAGAAAAAAGGTTTGCTCCTTTGGTGCTTCTATCTACAAAATTCTTCTTACCATGGGAGACAACCTAATATTTAAAATATCAACAAAAAGAAACCAATATCAATCTTATTCAGGAGATTAAGAGTTCACAAGTGAATGAAATTCGTAATTCTTATTAGAATAAAACACATGTTGTTAGTCAATGTGAAACACCCTATTCTAGTGCCTTTATCATTTATTATACCATACATTTTTGTCATATTATAGGAAAATATTAACCCATTAGTCCAACAATAATCATTCTAATGATCCCATATTATTCAACCTTTATATTAAATAAGTGTTTCTCACTACTTCAAATACTTTAATTACACATGTATAACCACTCACCATGCAAACCGTTTATCATATTCATGCTAGATACATCTATCTTAGTTTTATTTTCACTATCATACATAGCATTCAGCATTCCATCTCATATATATATAAGCATTCCAACTCCTATATGCATGCATATACTAACATTCTCATGATGAGCTTATTATAACATTATTTTCCATATGACATACATATATTATATTATCTTTTTATACATATTAAACATGTTAAGAGACTTGTACAAAAATTAACCAAAATATCCCTACATTAACTTTTATAAACTGATGTTGGCCTGTCCTGATGCAGAGAATGTTCATGTACAAAAGCCTTTACTACAGAACATACACAGATAAAATAACCCGTGCTAAGCTATAAAGTTTAGTGGAGATACTAAATATGAAATACAACCACTCACAGTGATTGTCAGAATCATTAAATCATACATAAATTGAAATCATTTAAAGTAACATATAAAAGATAAGTATATAATAAAAATATAATATTTTAATCAACAATGTAATCCTACATTCAATTTAGCATCCATAAATTTCAACATTTCTTAAAATGATCTGCACACACACACACACACACACACACATATATATATATGTATATATATATATATATATACATACATATATATATATATATATATGTACATGCATTAGAAACCAAAATTAAACATGTTATTACATATATCATATGCATTAGTTATACTGTAATTGACTATGATGTATTTATACTTTAACTTAGCCTGCTTAAGTTCTAAAGGTAGATAACGGGAACGGTGGATACCCTAAGATATCAAAATGGTAGATATCCGAGGATATCAAAATTATAAACCCAAACGGGGTCAACTGTACGGTGGACCAATTAAATGGATCCAAACGGGGTCAGCTAACAACCTAAACGGGGTTGTTCGTGATCCAATAGGATCAACTTTACTCTAGACCTAAACAGGTCAATGGTGGTAGCTGTAATATCCCTATAGGCGCCTATCTATCCACAGTTGAACTCTAATTGCAGGCACCACTCTATTTAATTCTCCTTTCATATATCATGCTTACACTTAACTATTCAATTTGCACATGTATAACCATAGGATAGATATATTGTTGCTATGGCATAATTATGTATGCAAAGTTCATATAATGATTCAAATACTTTTTAATATGTTATCATTAGATATCACATATTAGCATGATCATACTATGACAATCTCGTAATGTATCATACTTGTTCAAGTGCTCATCATAAAATATGCCTCGTTCTTAGAACTTTACATTATAGCACATTATATGTATGTGATCATGAAAAAAGATTCATAATCCCTAGTATATATATAACCATATATTCATATAGGCATATAACAATACAAGTATTAAAAATTAAACATATATCATCATAATATGCACTTTAACATGTTATCATTAAAGTACTACATGTGAACATGGTTAGACTAATGCATTTTTTATTTCATAGTACAAGTGCATATTCAAATACATATTTACACTTCATAGGAGCACATACATGTAAGTAATTTTGCATATAACAAGCATGTATATAAGTTTGATCACATACGAATATTTGATATCATTATCAATAATCTTTACTTATGTACATATATGAATATATATGTATATGGACCTTTATCAATAATCATATCACATGCCATATACAATTCAATGTGTTTTCATATAGATACATATTTAACATAACTATATTTAAATAATAATAGAAGATACATTAAAATTCTACCTACAAAATTCTACACAGGGGCAGCATTCTGGATCTAAAATGTGTTCTATTTTTGATTCAGAAAATGTTATTTTTAAGCCAGGTGACCTTCTACAAATTTATTCCCCTATATGTCAAGTTTCTAAAACATCAAAATTCATCTCAATATCACATCTATAATTCGAGATATTCAAGAAAAACCATAGGTTGTTTCAAAAATAAAAAATAGATTTTGTTACCAAAATGAGGAAAGAATTAGACCAACTTCCCTTCATCAAAATTCTGTTCTTATGTATCTAGTTTACCCAAAATTTTACAGCATAGCATTTTGACTCCTCTACCAAAATTTATGCTCGAAATACCAAAATATGTTCCTTAACAGTGCAACTAATTACTATGAGTGTCAAGCTAACATTTGACACTCATATAAATAGAATTATGCAATGCTTCCTTCATATAAAATGTACATTTAAAAGTCTATTTTGCATAGAATTTGACCTCATAGCATTCTGACCATTATACAAGGAAATACTTCATATTTTCCACAAACTATTCTAGAACCGAAATCAGCAATGCACTATAATTTCAAGTGAAATTATGAACAACAAATAGACATATTTAGCCCTAAGTTGTTTCTACAAAGTTATAGGTATATTACTTATGTAAAATATATAATTAAAATTATCTCAAAATATGCTGAAATTGTAGCAATTAATTCATGATGCTTACATGTTTCTTCTTATCAAAACTTCTATAAATTTATAATCAATTCATTTGTTCAACCAATCATACAACCATTCAAGTTTCTTCTCCAATTAACCACACATGCATATATGAGAATCTTATTAATCTCATACCTTAACTGAAATTCCCTAGCCTTCAATCTTGCACCTTTCCTTTCCCTTTTTTCTTTCCACCTTCTTCTTCTCCTTTAACAACAATTCATTCTCTTAATCATAAATTTCCAAAATTTTGTTCAATCAACCACTCAACAAAATAAAGAAGGAGATGAAGAAGATGATGATGAAAATCAAAATAAGATAATTACCTTAATGTTTTACACTAATTGTCCTTGATTATTCAATCATGCAAGGATTTCCTCTTCAAGAGCACTTAGAGATTAACAATGGATGTGTGAATGAAAGAAAGAAATTTCTATAATTTTCCTCAAGGTTTTTGCTGTCCCACACTCTCTCCCACTTTTTATCTCTCTCTCTCCTTCATAGCACTTTTAGCTTTTATAAAGGAAGGGAAAATTCATTTTTTAATCATTTCACCTTTTGCATGTCCCACTTAAACCTCTCATTTTTTGCATGTTAAACATTGACCTCTCCATTTTATACTTCTCTTAAATCAACCTCTCAATTCATACCTATAATCACAATTGACCCTTAAAATGCCATATTTATAAATTTACCTCTAATTTAACACTTTATGCTTCAATTACAGCCTTGAACATTATTAAACCAAAATAATAATTTAATTTCTTTCATACAATTAATATAAATAAAAGAATTTATCACTTGCCCACACCTTATATGAAATTCACATTTTTAATTTAATTTTAATCAAATATAATCCTATAAAAGCATGCATTTTAAACTAGGGTCATATTATGGGGCGTCATACAATGGCTCTACTATCAAGGTCTTATAAACCCAAATCTTTAGCAATGCAATTTATAGCCCAGAAGTCTTTTGGTCAAATACAACTAGCAGCTGCAAAAACAGAAAAATAATATTTTGCAATAATGGCCCAACTTTTATAGGGTAAGACTTCTTGAAAAGCCTCTTCAAATCTTTCTAAAGCAAACTCATTTTCAGATTTCGAGCCTTATCGATTTAGGTAATGATAATGAAAATGATTGTTATGATATTTTTTCATCTCCATAACGACGTCTTTTTACACATGAGCTAACTCTATACTTTGCAAAACTTTGGACTTAATCCATACCTTGTATTTTCAAAAATAAGTTTAGCCTATTTATTGTAATAGACCCAGCCTAAATATGTAAAAAAAAAAAAGGAAAAAAGTTTCTTTTTCAACACTTTATCTTATTGGCAGCTTTTTTAGTAACTTTTTAAAAACCATGTGAAGTAACAAGTATTCTGCATGTGAAGTTTAATTTTACAGCTCATCCAATCACTTTACTTGTCAAAACTTTCAGAATTCACTGGAAGTTCCCAATAAGAAGGCTTTCCTCCTCCTTGAGAGGCAGAATCCTTTTCACAGATTAACCACTTTGTAGAAACCATTTAGCTTAAAATATAAGAAGCCCATGTGTTGAGCATGCATGGAAAAATCTTGAGTTGAGTGATCTTATCTCTTATTTTTCAAAAATATCTTATATGTTATGCATTAACAAAACTTATAAGGATTATAGCTAATGCGTATGGTAATTTATAAATATATTTTGCTTATTTTATGTGTTAGTTTTATTTTCATTTGTTTAAGTATGCATTTGAATTCGGATGCCAAGAGGCCTTTCAATATACATATATCTATATATATGTATATATATATGGCTAAAACCAAAAATGAAACTACGCCGTTTTGGTTAGAAATAAAATCCCTAATTCTCCAACCCTACTTCCTCATTTCTTTCTGGCTCTCTCTCTACAGTCCTCACTCTGGTTCCTCTCACCCTCGCTGCTGGCCGCCTCTCCCTCTCCACGGTCCAGTCGTCGCCGGCCCTCCAGCTCACTGCCATCCAGTCGCCGCCGTAGTCAGACACAACACTCTGGTTTACTATCTTCTTTAGTAGATTTCTGGTTCTTTCTTCTTAAATCACAAAATCGTGATGTCTTTTTCATATAGTGAATTCTTTATTGTGGAGTAGGAGAAGTTAGAATTTGAATTCTTAATTGTTCGTAAGCCAGTAAAGTAAGGTAGAATTTGTTGACACCAAAATTATTTTCACTGTCGAAGTTTTTTGTTGTTTTGCTTTTCTTCTTCTTATATTAGTGTCACTTGGGATTTGTTAGTTATCATGCGAATTTAATAAGAAATCTAGATGGATAATTATTTATAGAATTGAATATTTCGAAGGATTGTATTTCGGAAATCCATTGTCAAAAACCGATGCTAAAATTAATTTAATTAGTTGAGCTCAAGCAATACCCATAAGTAGATAAAAGAACAAGAAGATGGAACACAAACATGCAAATAAAGAAATTAAACTACTTCTAATTGTAGTACTAGATATGATCGCTTTTGGGTGCTTTATATGTGAAATGAACTTTGATTGCACCGCAAACTATTTGAGAATTTCAAGGTGCATTATTGTTATGTTGCTTGTGGAAACATATAATAAAGTAGAAAGTAAATTTCATCAACAGTATCTTAAAAGTTACTAGTTTTGTCTTTTTGTGATTTTCTCTCGTATATAAGTGTTGATTAAACTTGTTCATTGGGTCTAACTGGCTCCATAGAAGGAGAACAACAACAAGAAGGTAACGTGAAAGACATACAAAGACTATGTTGGACATCAATCTGTTCAGGGAAGACAAGGGGCACAACCCTGAGATCATCCACGAATCTCAGCGTCGCCGTTTTGCCAATGTTGAGATTGTTGATGAGATTATTCGCCTGGACAAGGAGTGGAGGCAGCGTAATTATCTCATTCATATACATATTTCCAAGTTCTAGTGCCTTATTTTGCATATTTATATAAGTTTATTTCATAAGCATTTTTTTTTTAAGATAAGAACTGAAGCAAGATTATTTGTTCAGATAATTTATAACATTTTGTGTACATGAAGTTATAATATTTTCCTTCCAGTTAGCTTAAAAATTAGGGATATGTATGTTCTAGTAGTTATAGTGGTGATGAATGCGGTTGTCAAGTAGTTCTAGGATTTTAAAGAAGTTCAAGATACTTTGTAATTCTCTTGGTGTTTTAATTTATGATTTTTTTAGGGCAATATGAGCTTGACAACTTGCGCAAAGAGTTTAATATGATAAACAAAAAAGTTGCACAGCTCAAAATTGTAAGCAACTTTAATTTAATCTAGTTAATTGCTTGTTTGTTGTAAAAATTTAATATTCTGGTTCTTTTGTGTTTTGATATTGATTTGGATAAGGCGGGTGAGGATGCTTCTGAAATGATTAAAAATACCCATGAGAACAAGCGATCGACTGCTGAAAAAGAAGCTGAGGTGCAAGAGGCTTCATCATCTTTATATAAGAAATTGGGATCTATTGGAAATCTCGTGCATGATTCTGTTCCAGTTAGTGATGATGAGGTTGGTGGTTATATTGTCATTTTCCTAGCTGAGTTCAGCGCTATGGTCCAATTTTGATGTTATTACAAATTTGAGCTTTCTTTTTTTTCTTACCTTTGTTTTTTCTTTTTCTTTTATTATTTTATTTTATCTCTCTTTTTGCAGGCAAATAATGTCATTGTTCGCTTTTGGGGTGAAAAGCGTTCAGAGCCGAAATTAAGAAACCATGTTGAGCTTGTTGAGCTTCTAGGGATTGCAGATACTAAAAAAGGTATCAGATTTCATATTTGCTTAATGCTATATAACAATGTGTAACTGCTTGTGTTAATTTCTTGTGCTCTATTTATCTATAATAATGGCTCATTTAATAGTTGTGGTTTTGCATCATTTTTTTTCTCTTTCCAGATTTGTGATGGCCGAAGAACTATGTGATGGTTTTTGGCTTTTACTGATTGTATTTTTTCAAAAATTTAGTCAACTATCTAACAAGGTGGTTATTGTCATGTGGCAATTTAAATTTTGATTTGTAATTTTACTCCTGATGCTTTTTCATCATGACCGTGATGAAGAATCTCAATTGAATTCATTCTACAGCTTGCTTTTGTTTTTGGTTGTTAGTTATGTGGATTATGCTAATGCCAATGTGCTTTGAATCATTAGGTGCCAATGTGGCTGGAGGTAGAGGCTTCTATCTAAAAGGTGATGGTGTACGACTAAATCAAGCATTGATCAATTTTGGCCTAGATTTCTTGGAGAAGAGAGGTTACACAGCTTTGCAGACTCCCTTTTTTATGAGAAAAGAAGTCATGGCAAAATGTGCTCAGTTAGCACAATTTGATGAAGAACTCTACAAGGTGACATTTTCAAATGAATTAGTAAAATGTTTTACCCAATTATATTAACTGAAGTGGGAAAGAGCCACTTTCAATTGATGAACAGAGTTCCCATAATTCCAATTGCTTAGTATCCAAATGATGATTTTCGTAATTTCTTCTTAGTCTGATAACATAAAATTCATGATAGTATAGTTTAGCTTTTTCTGATAACATAAAGTGAATCAATAATAAAGAGCACATCAAAAAGAAAAAAAATTAATAGAAACCATCACTTAGGGCTGTAGCAACTTGAAATCATTAGCTCACTATTCTCAGTCAGTTGGATGATTAAATCTATCAATTATTAAGTTCTTGCATATATTTGATAACATTTAAAGTTCATGTTTGATTTGAACTGAAAAGTTTGAGGGGATCTCTATGTCAATAGGCATTCTTTGCAAAAGATGCACATATTTTACAATTTTTATAAGGATTTGGAAGTTTGGAATCTACTCGACTTTGTGTCAGGAACCACTTGTGCATTTCAATTTCAAGGAACCACTTGTAAGGTTTTCCTTCGTTGAAACTACTGATTTGCTTTTTGATTTTTAGTGAACCTCTGTTGTCTTTATTTGGTTGGTCCTCTCCTCCTCCTGTATTATGATAAAGTGATCCTAAAGCCTTTTTGCTTCTATGAATTGGAAGTCAAAGCCAATAGAGGGAGTATTCAGTCTGACTCGTATGCATGTATTTGGTGTTTTCCTTTCTCTTTTGCTCATTGATTACTCTGAGATGCAAGGATCACTAACTTAATTGGTATTTAGTAGGTGACTGGTGAAGGAGATGACAAATATCTAATTGCCACAGCTGAACAACCTTTATGTGCTTATCATATAGATGATTGGATCCACCCCTCACAGCTACCTATCAGGTTGTAATATTGTATTGAGTAGTGGTTCAAGTAGCAAAAATGATGATTAATCAGTCTCATTGATCTTGTATGTTGTGCCAGGTATGCTGGATACTCATCTTGTTTTCGTAAAGAAGCTGGTGCACACGGTCGTGATACTCTGGGAATTTTCCGAGTTCATCAATTTGAGAAAGTGGAACAGTTCTGTATTACTAGCCCAAATGGTGATGAGTCCTGGAAGATGCATGAGGAGATGATTCAGAATTCAGAGGACTTCTACAAAATGGTATAATATCCCCTTATCTTGAAATGCTCAAAGGTTCTTTTCTTATTCTTCTGTGGGAAAATATGAATGGTTGCCATTTAACATGGCCAGAAAGAAATATAATGAAATTTTGTAAACACTCTCTCCCGGTGGCAAATGTTTCTGAAAAAGAAATATAGATTCATGTGCCGGGAAATGCCTCATTGATGCTATGATAAACTAATCTCAGCGATGCAAAATTAAACAAAGTGCTCTGACTGTTGCCTTGGCAAACAGCTGAACATTCCCTACCAAGTTGTGGCTATTGTTTCTGGTGCTTTGAATGACGCAGCTGCAAAGAAGTATGATTTGGAGGCTTGGTTTCCTGCTTCAAGCACATACAGAGAGCTGGTCTCTTGCTCCAATTGTACAGACTACCAGTCAAGAAGATTAGAAATTCGATATGGGCAGAAAAAGGTAGGCTTGGTATACTTCTTTCTGGCTGTTATGCAATATAGCTGCCATATATATCATGTATGTCTGACTACTAGATTTCTGACTATAATTATAAGATTTCCATAACATTGCAAAGATGGAAAGAGAATGATTGAACCATTCTATTTGTAAATGTTTTGCAGCCGCAGAGATTTTATGATATCACAAAGTAGCATTATTTTAAGATAGACATTAAAGGATGCCCTGTACTTAAAGTTGTATTCTGTTGCTTTGTCTTTAAACCATTTGGGAGGGCATAAAATTATGAATCAAACATGAAAATTGAGGTAATGTTACAAGGGCAAAAAGGTTGATTAAAGATAGCTAAAGGGCTGGTGAGTTAACAGATATGGGAAAGTCTGGAGCAGATTAGTCCCATGAGTAATCTTTTTTGGAGATATCCGTGGGATAACTGAAGGCAGATAGAATGATGTTTTCAAACAGATATATATCCTTGTGATGTACAATCGAAGAAGGAAATTTGAACTTGATAGTTTATAAAAATTGGACTAGATTAGAAATGAATACAGGACATAGGGTATATGCAGCACATTGTTGGGGACACTATAAGAGGACTTTTAAGATGCTTCCCCATCGTGCTATGTAGACCCTTAGGTGCCATGCTTCAAAAAACTGTCATAGTTTAGTAGTAGGAGATAAGAAGGTAGAGTTGGGCCTAGGATCCGTGCATCATTAATTTCTATAAAATGTATTCTTTATTATTTTATTCATACATCTATGTGCTTCTATTGATCCTGAATTCATAGTTACCTGGTATGCTGATCCAGAACGTGATTGTGATCCAAAACGTTTTCAATTTTAACTGCTAAATCATTGAGTTGATTGTTGACAGCTGGCTTTTCTTTAAAGGAAATAGGAGTCTTTAACTGCCAAATTGGCCCCTGAAATATTAAAAATGGTGCATATTTTTCCTTTGAAAATATTTTGGGATAGATTTACCCCTAAATTTTTGAAAATGGTATACATTTGCTCCTCAAGTATATTTTTGGGCAAAAACTGCCTATACTATTATGTATCTAATTCAAATTTACCTCGGAAACTAATAAGACTATAGGTAAGTAAATAAAAAAATACATAGCACGTGATTGAAAGCCACATAATCTTGCCACGTATACGCTATAAATTGAATTTCTTATTTAACTCTCGAGAAAATGGTTTAAATTTACGGCGTTAAGCTTGTTGAAATAACCAGATTACATGTAAGCAAACAAAAATTATTTGATAGTAAGAAATTTTAATATTTTTTTGCGAGTTGAGATATGGTATTAATTTGTAGTGTGCACGTGGTAAGTTTAGATTATTTCAATCAGCTTAGTATGTTTGTTTTTATTTACTTACCTACAGTTTCATTACTTCTAGTAGAAAACTTTATCCAATTATATAATAGCAAGGATAATTTTGGCCCCAAAAACATGCTTAAGAAGTAAATATATATCATTTTTCAATATTTTAGCGGTAGATTTGGCCTAAACATTTTTATGGGGCAAATATGCATCATTTCAATACTTTAGGGGCATATTTGGCCTTTGTCCCTTCTATTAACCGAATTAATATGGTCTGAACTTTTTGCATAGCAGTCCAGTCCTAAGCGAATTTCGTTCGTAAATAGTTAACTGTTTAAGCCTACTTCCCTGTACTGTGTACCAAGAAAAGCTGCATACCACATACCCGTACCAAGTACTGAATCATACCCATTCGCAAGTAATTATGCCTGAACCTGTAAGGGCTGTAACTCCTAATGAAAAGCTATAAAGTGACACTCAAACTATTACAGCATGAACTATTGTAGTTTCCTAGGTCCTTACATTTTCTTCATACAAGAAAAGGGATTTAATTATTAAAGAAAGGAAAACGTGTAGGAAATAGAGGATAAGAGTCCTCTTACTATTGACAGAAACAAAGCTGACAAGAATAAAGAAATCAGCTTCCTTTACCAGACTTTGTAATAGATTGTCTGTTGAGGTGTGGAAGATATTTTTCTCGTATCCTAACTGTATACTGCCTTCCTGTTTTCTTGTATCTTACAGATGTTGCCAAATAGTTCTCTCACTTAAGCATAATCTCTTATAATTATATGTTCTTCCCATTGTAGACCATTTTGTAAGGAGCCACTTAAATCTCTTATTCAGATGGACTAGGAAGTTTTTGTTCTTTAGGAGTGGTTGTGGCTCGGGATTGTTTGTTGTCATCCTTATTTGTTACTATATTGTCCTTTCCATTATGAATTAAATTGTTGTTAGTGGTACCATTTATGTTGAGAGTTTGTTCTAAAATAACCAGCGCCTGCTGCTAGACCTGGACTGATTACCTTTTGATACATCAAGGCTTATAAAATTCGATTGGAGGAATTTAAGATAATTAATTCTTGTTTGCATAGATGGGATGCCTTGAATACAAGGTGATGCAATGTTTATCCTGCTGTTGAGGAACACAAAATTGAGGCATCACCATTTTGGGCCTGGTTAGTTTTCAGTGCTAACTTGGGATGCTTTGTCATGCTCCAATTAGGCCTAAGTTGCTTGTGTTTTGGGACAGCTTGAGCTTGAATGACATCAAACATTCGACATGCTTTGTTTCCTGGCTGCATCTTGAGTTGGGTAGGGGGAATGGCCACCAATATAATTGGTGTGGGATTGATTTTAAGCAACCAGAAACTATATATTTCTGTTTTTATAGCAAGAGCTTAAATGTTGAAAGCTTTTCGATTGAACAAAATAAACATAATGAAATGGACGTGCTATTGGGTGTTGAACAAGCAATTTATTACATTCCACTCTGCTTTATAATAGTCTGCCAAACATGCATATTTTAGGATGTTTCTGATGGGTGAAAAGATACTCGATCAATGATAGGAACTGTACGAAAAAGAGTAAATGCTAGTTTGATTGGAGAAGCTCAAACAGTAGTTTGGAACTTAGAGGTGGCATTGAGATTAAGGTGAAAGGAAGAAATGTATGGCACAATGTTGGGGAAATTTAAGTTTTCTAAGTTGAAAAGAAATTGTATTCAGATGGCATTGGAGCCTTTTTCTTTCTCCATGCCATCATAATCAATGATTAGATTGTTGAAGTTTGTCATATTTATTGGTTGTTTTCTCACTTTGGTTGGATTGGTTGCAGAACAATGAACAGGCAAAGCAGTATGTTCACTTGTTGAACTCTACGCTCACAGCAACAGAGAGGACCCTTTGCTGCATCCTTGAGAACTACCAGAAGGAAAATGGTGTAGAAATCCCAGAACCTTTGAGAGGATACATGGGTGGAAAATCTTTTCTTCCTTTCCTAAACAATCCATCCACAGAAGTCAAGGGGAAGAAATCTAAGGCCTAACTTTGTGGGATTTAGAATTTGAGAAATTTGAAGATTGATCGTGCTCTTTACAACTCTTTGAAGCCAGTATTTGGGTCAAGATTCAAATTAATCTTAATGACCAAATGCACATTAACAGAATTCATTTACGAAAGAAATAACCGTGCAGCCAATTTTTGTGATAAGGGCTTTATTGATAAATATAGAATCAGCTCTCATGATTGTGGAACTTTTTGTTGAGTTTTTTTTTTTTTTTTTAATTTCTTTAATTTGTTTCTCATACAAACCCTCATCTGCTCTTTAAGATACCTGGGGAATGTTATGGTGTTTCCTTGTACTGGCAGGCTCTTACCTTAAGAAAAAGAAAAAAAAAATATCTAAGGTGATGGCCAATTATTATGTTTCATTGTTGGTTCTGTCTTTTCTGACATTAACGCATGATCACTAGAGCTCATCAAAGTCATGTAAGTACGGCTAAAATTCAGCCTATGAATAGGTCTAAATAGAACACTGGATCACTAAAGCTGGCATGGAAAGAAGGTTGCTAATGTTCTCAGCTTTATCTTTGTGGAGTCCAAGTTTTTAACGAATGGCCTAACCAGTAACATGTAAGGTTGAAATCGAAAATCCCATATGCACCTGCATTGGGGTCATTTTGGTTCTTTTAGTGTGGGCGTTTTATAATATCATGCCATTTAACATGTGCACCTGCAAAATACACAAATCTATATGTTAAGAAATTACTAAAAAAATTCTTAATGTTTTTTTTTTTAAATTTAATTCACAATTAAAACTCTATAATTTTAAAGCCAATTAGTAGATCCATAAAGTTTATGGGGTTGAGCTGTGGACTTTTCTCATTGCGGTTTCAAAGAAAATAAATTTCTTTTGATATTAAAATTGGACTAGACTAAATTGAGAAAATGATCAAACTAAATAAATCGAACATATTTCGGTCAATTCAGTTTGATGGGTTTTGGATTAATAGGCTTTGTCTATTGGGCCTTTTTTTGTAAATTATTTGTTTTTTGGACATTACACCATTTGCGCCCTTTTTTTTTTCAAACTTGCCATGTGGTTTTTTTTTTTTCATTTTTTTCTTTATGCATTTTACATTTCAAAAAATGTCCCTTTTTAATTTTATAGATTATGATATATTAAAAATATCCCCTTTTGTGTTTCATGTTATGTGAAAAACCTTTTTGATTACCTTCAGTTTCTCTAATTTTCTATAATGTAGTCTCTCGCTCTCTCCCCTCTATCATTGTTGCCAATCTCAATCCCAAATATATAAATTCTATCCATATTTGTGTTCGTGTTTCTTTTGTTATCATCGATTTTTGATATCTTAGAGAGTTTTTTCTCTCCATTCTGTGGTTTTTTGTTCCTATCGCTAAATTTTAGATTTTATCTATTGAACTATTATAAGATTGTTCTTGATGTAAGTTTGAAGATTTTATAGATTTTGAACTTTCATGTATTTTAATATGATTTTGATCATGTGGTGACCAAATATATAGTTAGAAATATGATGTAGTACAATACACTATGGGTGGAGGTGGATCATATCTTTTTTCCAATCAATATAGAGAACTACCATTGGATTATAGGCAAGCTGTCAGTGAAGGATAGAAGATTTTTTAATATAATTTTTTTTGCATTCAGCATAAAAAAATCGGTAATTGAGAGAGTTGAATGTTTATAGTGTATTAATTTTTTTTATAGTCTTATTGATTTTTACAAAGGAAGAAAGGAGGAGATATTCAGAATAAAGAAGGAACCGCTCCAATTGACATTAAGTATGTCTAGAATCTTCCTATACAAGAAAACATGTATTTTTTATATTTTTTTTTATATATTTTAAGTATATATGTTGTATTACTATTTTAGTAAAATAGTACTAATTTCTGATTTTTTTTTCCAGTGATTGTGGAGTTTTTGTTGCTGCATTTGTTGAATATTTCATGGAAGGAAAGAAATTTCCAATAAAGTTCACTTTAGAGAGTTATCGACATAAGTTAGTTTGTTGTTATATTTGTATGGATTGGCTAAGTAAGAAGAAATGATTAAAAGTGATAGTGAAAATAATAATAATCCAAAAAGACAAAAGAAAAGGACAAAAGAAGGAGATTGAATACGAAGAAGGCTAGGGACAATGTAGAAATAGATTAGATTTTGGCAAAATATATGTACAAAGTGTAACACCCTTACCCTGCACTTAGCTATAACACTGTGATTAATATTAATCAAGCATGCTTATCAACATTTCATCTGATAATCCACTAAACAGATATCCAAAAGTTAACTATTAGAAGCTTCACTTACAGGTGCAACTTACTAACATCAAATATTACATATACAAAGCATCTGTAGTAAATACAAAATTTCCAACATATTTAGAGTTTTCACAACTACAAATCATAAGGACAAAAAGAAGACTCTAATATCAATCTTCTAAGAATTGTGTTGGCCAACCTGCTGCAGAAAACAGACCTGGAAGAAAGTCCTGTTCTCCTAACCTACACGGATAAACAAAAATCCGTGCTAAGCTATAAAGCTTAGTGGGGAATACTATAAATGATAACGACTACTCACAGTGGTCGTCAACAAGCATACATTATAAACTATAAAGTATAACTTATACTCAACAATTAATCATATAAGCATAATTGTCCTTTAATCTTGCGATTCATTCATTGATTATTTTACCACTGTTTATACTTAGTCATTCCTTCCACTTTTTCATATAAGATAGGAATATAAGCATATACATATTCACATATGAGCTATGATCAACATTCACATATAAGCTATGATCAACATTCACATATAAATATTCGCAAGTAAAACAAGGCATTAGTACTATGAAAGTTCATCATTTATCAATCAAGAAATATATTCGAATTACTTATTGTACCAATGCATACATAGAATTTCTAGCTTGCTTTTATATCCAATACCATTTTCATGTGAACTTTATCTCTTGTAAATCTGTAAATGCTTTATGTGTATGCACAAGACAATATACATCATTTCTTAATCAAGAGCAAGAACGAGTAAATATAGGGAAAACATATAACTCAACTATATTAATTTGAAAAGCAATCACCAACATGAATACCCATTCATAAACTCTTATATTCATTTGCTTTAGAGAACATACTATCTCTAATATAGTTCATAATTATATATTAGTGATGCACTAGTTCATTTATATAACTCTGTACGTACTGTTTCTATATGCGATAATCATGCATAAGTGTATATTGTAACATCTTTTAATACCATAATTTCCATTTGTGCTGTAAAGGAATTTCACATATAAATTAGATTCTGAAATCAATTTATGAATTGTTATGCTTTATAAAGCTTTAAATTAACATCAAACTATTCTTAACTTTGGTATAAGGCCTGCACTATTCTAAAGAGGTGGATAACGGGTTAAACGATGGTACCCGAAGGCACAAGCTGTTTAGTCACCCAAACGGGGCTGACTACAACCCAAACGGGGTTGAACGATGGTACCCGAAGGCACAAATTGGTTTAGCCACCCAAACAGGGTGACCACAACCCATACGGGGTTGAACGATGGTACCCGAAGGCACAAGTTTTGGTGTATCTATGGTACTTGAAGGTACGGGGCTTAACGATGGTACCCGAAGGCACAAGCTGTTTAGTCACCCAAACGGGGCTGACTACAACCAAACGGGGTTGAACGATGGTACCCGAAGGCATAAATTGTTTAGTCACCCAAACGGGGCTGACTACAACCCACACGGGGTTGAACGATGGTACCCGAAGGCACAAGTTTTTCTGCAGCTGCATGGTACCCTTATAGGCATGCCTATCTATCCACTTCCTAGACTCAACGCAGGCAATAAAATCTATTTACTTTATCTTTCATTTATTCATTCATATTCTTATATGCACATGTATACTCTTGTATAACTATGAACAATGTACTCATACTCATGTTCATGTATAACTTTCTGTAAACTGGTGAACATTTCACTGTTGGGTAATACTATTCTGTTCTTGTAACCATATTCACTTATGTGGCTAGTTCGTATGTCAAGATTATACTTATATAATGCCATTTGTACCCATACATGATCATGTAAAATATATATATACATCTTCTTTAGTACATATACATATATGCACTAATCATAAACAATTATACACTTTTCTCATATAATAATCACATGACAAGATACTCCTTCTGTGATGCATACACTTGTATACATAGTCTTGTATGACATTACCATTATATACTTTAATAAAATTTCTATAATGGTGTCTATAGCACTGTAGATCTGTATTTTAGCCTGCTATCATGTGACCACACATATGCTTAATCATATCATTTCAATTAAGTAAAGACGTATTCATACGTTTCACTTTACTCATTTTCTTTGAATCATTACTCTCAGACTTCTTTCAACAGTCAAACCCAATCATGTAAGATCATATTATATTTATAGACATATGTTTATATGTTCACATAATCCACAAATCACATTAAGCATCTCACATGTTCACAGTCATGCTAAAACATTTTCTATCTCATAGTACAAATTCATGCTCATACACTCATGTACATAATCATAGATGTACGTACCTGTGGGTACACTCGCATATAGTAGACTTACTCATATGAGCATATTTACCAAATATATATATATATGTATATATATATATATCTTTATCATCATTAAAATCATGTGCTATACAGAATGTCAACATGTTTCCATATGGGCATATACACATGCCAAGGTCATACTATTGCAGTCCTTATTTCATAGCATAAATACATGTCAAAATGTGCACTTTCATGTCATAAGGTTACATGTGTATAATATATATATCAATTTGGCATGTGACAATCATGTACAAAACTATTTACATGTATAAGTTAGATATTTCATCATTAGTCTTTATTGATATACACAATTGAATGCATATGTATTCATATAAATCCTTCATGGATAGCCATATTACATGCTTTAACCAATTAACTTTACTGTCACACAAACAAATATCCCTCTCAATTTATTAAAGAAATCATATTATCAAGTGTAGCAACAATATGCACATAATAGTAAAATTCTGTTTCTGTGAGCAGTTTAGGAAACTAGTCCGAATTCAACCCTAAATTCCATATACTTAGAGACCGATTTAAGTTTAGGTTTCTTCATATGAAATATAGGTATGGAAGTCTAGTTTCCAACGCAAAAGAATCACTCAATTTGCTGTTCTGTAGCTCAACTTATGAGTAAAACAATCCAGATAGGTCAATCAGTCGTGAAGAAACGTTCTACTCGTGAAGAGGCTCACGAGTGAAGTAAAAGGGCAACATTTCACGACTCGTGAAGGGGCTCACGAGTAGAGAAAAAAAGCAGCATTTCACTACTCGTGAAGGGGCTCACGAGTAGAGAAAAAAGGCAACATTTCATTACTCGTGAAGGGGCTCACGAGTGGTGAAAAAGGGCAAAATTTCACGACACGTGAAGAGCTTCACGAGTCGGACAAAAGTTCACGACTCGTGAAGTGCTTCACGACTCGGCACTGACTCTCACAACTGATGAAATCCGTTCTTCCAAAATCAACCCGAAAACCCAGCAAAAACCAGAAAAAACGTAACTTCAATTTCTATAAATTACATCCAAATTCAGCAACCAATTCCACATGCAATATGAACAACCTACATTCCCATACCTTAGCTGAAAATTCCTTTGTCTTAAACCCCTTGCAAGCCCTTTTCCTTGCTTCTTCCACCTTCTCTCTCTCCTTTACATCATTTCATACATACAACAACAATCATCCATCATCAATCAAATTAAGAAAGAGATGAAGATGAAGAGATGAACTAACAAGTTAGGATATTACCTTATAGTTATACTAATGATCTAGATTGAACAACATGCAACAATTTCTCTTCAACAAGACCTTGAGAATTCATCTATGGCTTTAAGAAATATGAAGAAGAAAATGAAGTTGCTGTAACTCTCTCTAAGATTTCGTTCACCACCATTTCAAAGAGTTTTTCTTTCATTCCACTAGCAAAAGACTTTATATAATAGCTAGGAAAATTCCCTCTTTGATCCTTCAACAAAATGCATGTCCTTTAATTAACCCACATCTTTTTGCATGTTATAAATCAACCTAATCACTTATTCTTTCTCTTAAATTAACCTCTCAAATATTCATTTATTCACCTTTGACCTTTAAGATGCTGAATTTACAAATTAACCCTTAAACTAATACTTTGAACTTCAATTACACCCTTGAATGTTATTAAACCAACAATAATAATTTAATTATGACCTTATAAAATTCATACCATATATCTTACACATTTATCACAATTATCGAACTTAATAACACTTATATCCCAATTGATCCTTGAAATAAAAATATTATTTCAATTACACACATAAATAAACAACTAGTTTATCCTTCAATATATAAGCTTATAATAATTCATCTAATTAAGCTTGATTAAACATTAATAATTGGGATTATGTCCTTGAATTCTACTAAGGCCTAATTTGAGTCCTTACACAAAGATTGTGTAATTAATTTATATATATATATTTTTAAATAAAATTGGATTTTTATTTCTATTAATGTATTGTGTGATGTATTGGATTGAATGATACACTTTTTATGCAAATTGATTACTGTTTAGTCAGAAAATGAATAAAATGTACCACTTTTTTTTCTAACCAAATACAATATATTAAGAAAACTGAACACACAGTATTTTGTTTAATGAATGTTTGGTTTTTTGTATTACACATTGGGATAGTATAATTTAGTACAAGCTAATATAAGTACCGTGTTTGGAAAATTTTCTGAAAAATTAATGTGAACATAATATAATACACCATAGGTCTCAGTATCTCACATACAGTATATAAAATAGTACATCGCAAACCCTTGAATTTGTATAATATGGTAAATATCGTATTAATACTAAATATCGGTCAACCACCATCGCCGTTGCCACCAACACCACCACACCGCTATCACCGTTGCCGACACCACCACCACCGCTGTCGCCATCACCATCATCGCTGCCACCATCACCCCTACCACCATGCTAATACCACCACCACTGCTGCCGCCATCACCATCGCCACCACCGTTGTTGCTATCACCATTGTCGCCACCATTACTATCACTACCACTGCTGCCCTTCTACCGCCACAACCACCATCGCTGCCGCCCCCACCACCACACCGTCGCTGTCATTATTACCACACTGCAACTAAATCTTTTAACTTATAATACTGAATGTATAACTTAATAGGTATTATACACAAATTATATTATAATTAGTAATTTTTTTTTAAATTTTTTGCTCAAATATTTCGTCAAATTCGTTGTTTAGATTTCTTCATTTTTTTTTATCTAATTTTGCCTTTAGAAATGCTAGTCTTTCTAATAACATATAGTCATTTCTCATTAAATTTTTTCATTTTTTAATAAAAAATTGATTAATGTATTAAAAATTGTATTTTATAATCCTAATTTTTTTATCTAAATTAGTTACAGTAAAAAAATTTAATTGTATCTGTTTTTAATTTTTTTTAAAAAATATATTACGATATTATGTATCAAATATAATATAAAATATTACAAGCTAATACAAATTTGTATCAAATATTGTATAATATAATATAGGCTAATACTGTACAGGATAATTCTATACAGACTAATACTATACAGGTTAATGATATATAGTCTAATACAATACAGTGAGCCAAATGTGCCCACAGTGTATTCATTTTTTTGAATACAATATATTTTATTTCCTAAATATAATGCATTTTGAAAACTGAATATGGTCTATTCTGAAAATGAAAGACATTGTATTTTAAAAAAGAAATACATTGTATTATGATATCGAAATATACTGTATTCTGAAAACATAATACATATGAATATAGTGCATTCTAAAAATGGAATACATTGTGTTTTAAAAGTGAAATACATTGTATTTTGAAATTAGAATATGCTATATTCTAAAAATAGAATACACTATATTTTGTATCCTAAATATAGTGTATTCTAAAAATTGAATACACTATATTCTACAAATAAAATACATCACATTTTGAAAATGGAATACACTCTATTTAGAAAATGAAATACATTGTATTCTGAAATGGAATACATTATATTTTGTTTTCTTGAACTATATTTTGAAAACTAAATACAGCGTATTCTAAAAATTGAATACAATGTATTCTAAAAATTAAATACATTATATTCTAAAAATGGAATACATTGTATTTTGTTTCCTGAATACACTATATTTGAATAACTAAATACAATGTATTCTAAAAATAGAATACATTGTATTCAATTTTGTTTTTATAAACAATATAAACTTGTAAATCATATGACCGTATAAATAATGTAGAAAATGTTTTTAACTTAAATTTACAACACACACATATAGATAATAAACATACAATTTTTTAATTAAAATTATTGTAAATTTACATATGACATAAAATAAAGAATGTAACTTTGTATCACTTATTTTTTTTCGAAATATTTCTACATGTTTTTCTGTTATGGCATATTTTTCACATTTTTTGCACTTTATTTTATTTTTGCTTTCCCATACTGATTTGATTCTCCTCTTCTTTGATTTTTTAGATTTTAATCTCCTCAATGGTGGTAAAACAACTTGATCTTGAACATTTATATGTATACTTTCATGTTTCTTTAGTAGGAATTGGATTAACAATTTATTTATATGTTACTAATATTGTATTTTTGGTGTAGTATGATGAGTAATATACATAAGAATCCAAGTTCCTATTACTTATTTCTACTAATCCATGAGCACATGGCATTTCATCCATTTGGAACCTGTTATATGACATGTTCTTTGTTCAATATTAACAACATATGTTTTTTTGAATACTATAGACTATAAATTGAACACTACTACATGGCTTCACTAGCATTAAAAAATCATTTTAATTAATTTAAAATTAGACATACTAATAAAAAATAGCATATGAAATACCAGTGTAATCAAAAAATTAAATACACTTATTCATTTTCGTAAATTGAATGCAATGTATTCTAAAAATTGAATATATTGTATTCACTTTTTGTAAACTAAATTTACTGCATTCAAAAAAGTGAATAAAATGCATTCAGTTTTGAATACAATATATTAAAAAAATAGAATACATAAGGACCATACCTTGATTTTTAGTGAAAGAATGTAGTCTTTGATATATATATATATATATATATATATATATATATATATCTTATCTTCATGATCTTTAAATAGTGGTGTGAAGGTTGGAAATGCTAAGTCTTTGTTTATGCAACTCTATTCTTGAGTTAAAGCACTTAAGTATTCCAATAATGTTGTAATTGTTAATTCTATGGCTATTTTGTTTGATGCATTCACAGATTCAACTATATTTGATGTCATCATTGGAAATCTATTGCTTAAACAGTACAATCTTAACCATTTTTCATACCTAACATTTTGTAGATATAGTCTAATACGTTGATCAACCTTGTCCAGGTCAGTCATATCATATTTGAAATCTTTTTTCTGTGTATAATGAAACTGCTCCAAATAAGAGGTCTTTATTTTTTGTGGATTTTTCTCAAATTTTTCCTTTAGGTTGTTCAACAAATGGTAGACACACGTGCAATGGCTAATTTTTTGATATACTTTTTTCAAACCTTTTCCAATACTCTCATACCTATCTGACATGATGCACATCCTATGTCTTACTCCATATGTTTGTCTAAATTTTATGAAAAACCATTTCCAAAATGCATCATTTTCTAAATCAACAATAAAGAATGCTAATGGAAAGATTTTACTGATTGCATTTTGTGTTGATGTTGTGATCACATTGCTCTCATATATTGATTTCAAAAGAGTACCATAAACAACTATCAATGTCCTACAATGTCTCCAGCCTTTTATAGATGCAGATAAAGCTATGAAAACATAGAGAAATAACTTATCAAATGACTTATCTTTTTTAGGTCCACAAGAAAACCCTTATTTGTAGTTTTCAGCATGTAAGTATTTAGACAAAAGTGTATAAGAATCTACTAGATTACCTTTAATGTTTTTCAAAATCCTTTCTTTTGATCTCCAAGCGGTTAAATAATTTATTTTGATTCCATAATCATTCTTCATGTCCTGTATTATATATGCTAGAGTATATATGGTTTTGATATTCATATATTTATTCTAGACAGTATCACCAATTAAGGTTAATGTAACTTATCTCTTGCTGTTTAATCTCATATCCAAATTGTAGGTGTGATCAAATATAAACTTTCTTATTTTAAACATATTTTCTCTCCTTGGTTGTATGCCTTCAATTGCCAACAACAACTATCATCTATATAGCTAATGAAGTATCTTTTAGAACATAATTTCTGTACCTTAAATTAAAAATCATTTTTAATTGCAAAAAACCTCATAAATTTTTTGAGTTTTTTTTTTTTGTCTTTGTAAATCTTTCAACTCTAATATCTAGATGCATTTCATCACTTATGTTTCCTATTTCAATTTCTTCATTGCATTATATTTGAAGAATTGTGTTTTTGCTCAACTCACCTAAATCTTTCAACTCTAATATCCAGATGCATTCATCACTTATGTTTCCTATATCAATTTCTTCATTGCATTATATTTGAAGAATTGTGTTTTTGCTCAACTCTCCCAAATATTCCATCATGCTTTTATTATTATCATCCAATTGTAAAATGCTGATAAATTAAATTAGTGGATTCTCCATCTTCATTTTCAAATATTGCTATTTCACTTGTCATTGTGTTTCAGTAATCACCTAAAATACAAATAAAAATATTCAAAGTTAGAAAAATTACAGCAACATAACTATAGAAATAAATAAATTATATTCTAAAATCGAAATACACTATATTTTAAAAATTGAATACAATATATTTTGAAAATTGAAAATATTGTATTTTAAAAATAGAATACATTGTATTATGAAAACTTAATAAATAGAATACATTATATTCAATAAATAAAATACTCTTGTATTCTAAAAATGAAATACACTATATTCAATAAATAGAATATAGTGTACTTAGTAAATAAAATACACTGTATTTTGAAAATAGTATACACTGTATTCTGAAAACAAAATACATTGTATTTTGAAAATAAAATACATTGTATTCTGAAAACAAAATACATTGTATTCAATAAATAGAAAACAGTGTGTTCAGTAAAAAGAATACATTGTATTCTGAAAAATAGAATACATTGTATTCTAAAAATGATATACATTGTATTATGAAAATAGAATACACTGTATTCTGAAAATTAAATACATTGTATTTAGAATACCATGTATTCACATTACATGGAATTCAAAAATATGAGTTTTCATTTTACCTAATTTATAACTGTTAAGAATTGTAATGCATAGAAGATGTGTCATACAATCTACTTCTTTCTTCTTCAGTTCGATATAAAATAGGAGGGACATGTCATCATCAACTTTTAGTGGTGGATATCCAGTTTTAACTTTGTACTTTATGTCAAGCAAGTTTTCTTCTAATTTAATCTTTATTTGTTTTGATATTATTTCCTACAATTGCTAGAAGTTCCAAGTTAATAAGTTTAAGATACCTTTCACTTCAAAATTTTCAAAATCTTAATTTACATTTCATTTTCCTTGATATTAGATTAATATTGGTATATTGTCCATTGTTTGCATGTGAATGATAAATGGTTCAAAATACTATAAAACAAAGTGTATATGGTGTATAGCATAAATATAATACACTGTATTCTGAAAATAGAATACATTATATTCATTTTGCACTATATTTAGAAATATAGAATGCATTGTATTATGAAAACGGAATATACTGTATTCTAAAAAAGGAATACATTCTATTCATTTTGCACAAATAGAATATATTTTATTATGATAAAATTGAAAACAATGTATTCCCTTTGTTCAAAGTGAATACAATGTATTCAAATAATGAGTACAGCGTATTGAGTTTCCTCAAATTGTTTACACTTTTTTCAAAAAACTGAATATATTGTATAATCGCAAAAAAAAAAATTAAAAAAAAAAGAAAAAGAACTAAAATTGTAGAAATTTCAAAAATTATAAAATTTCAAATTACAGAAATCTCAAAAATTATACGATTTCAAATAATAGAAATATCATAAATTATAAGATCTGAAATTGCAGAAAAAAAATATAACTTACTTTATACAAAATCATTATAAAAAGTATGAAATCTCCAGTATTTAAACTTACAATTTATAGTTAACGAGTGTAAACAACGAAATCGAATGATCAAAATCAAAAAATCTGAAGAGAAATTAATAGAAAAGAAATTTGACTGTTAAATTTGAATGTGGAATATAAAATAAAGGGAAAATTTCAGAAATGATAGTTATGAAATGGAAAATTTTAAAAATGATATTTAAGTAAGTTATTAAGTGCGTGTGCAATAATGAAATATGTCTTTTTAAGGGAATTTGATTTTTTTTTAATGTTTTAAACATATTTTTTCATTATTATTATTATTATTATTATTATTTGAAAAAGAAGAGGCAAAAAAGTAAAAGAAATTACATATGAACTACTCTACTAAAAGCAGCTCTAGTAGAATCACCCAACAGGATCAAAGGACTCTCTGCGAAGGAGTAGTGTGCCAAACACAAAGATCATGTTGAAGAAGGGCCCAAGTGGCTATGAAATCAGCAGCAAAATTACTCTCACGATACACATGAACTCTCCACTTCCTACTCAAGAGCTGTCTGATATAGGTAATCAAGGCCTTATGCTTCAAATGGGGAGGAAAGCAACCAGCAATGACATCCATCATACTCTGGTTATCAATATGCAAATCAAGCAGCTTTCATTCTCTATCCCAAACTTCCTTGAGCCTCATCAAAACTCTCCAAAGTTCTGGTTGAAATAAATTGCAGCAACCCACCCTAGCAGAATAGCCACCAATCCACTTTCCATGGCAATCACCAGCAGAAGCCAAAATCACCAGCAGAATAGCCACCAATCCACTTTCCAATGCTCATGATGAGGAAACAGCTAATATAAGCAGTAACCGAGCTTGTTTCCTTCTCTAGCCCATGAATTGCATCCATAGCTGCTTGGTAAGAGAGCACAACAGTCTTGATAAAATCTAGTTTTGTCTAAAGAGGGAGCAACTGACCACCAAAGATCTACTCATTCGTCCAGTTCTAGCTGAACCAATAAGTAGGGGTGTTCAAAAATAACATAATCCATTCAACCCATTTAATTCAATCCATCTAATCCATTTTTCTTATATTTCTATTGGGTTATTATAACCCATATAATCCATCCTAAAATTTAAAACATATATATATAGGTTATTGTATAACCCAACCATCTAATTCACATTTTCTAACAACCTAGCCCAAAATCCAATCTCAGTTCTATGTCCATATGCATTTCCCACCTTCCCTTATGCCACAATAGCCCCTCCATTTCCCTTAGGTTGTAATCGTGCCCTCCATCAACAACCTTAGGACAATGCAGGCCATATTGGACCGATTATGAAAACGATCCAACAAATTCTCCTTAAACCAAGAGCTAAAGGGACCATTGAAAATTTTATGGAATGCAAGTCCCTAGGAACATGCAGATCCGATTCTTCAGCCAATTAGCAAATGCTACAAAAGCTACTGCTAGCAATATACCTACGAGATCTCTCAACAAATCAATATATTAAAATTAATATTAATTCCGAATTTCCAACAATCAGTATACAAATAATTCCCAAATTATGAAAATTATCAAGTTAACTAAATTAAAAATGATTAATTTTATTCAAAAACCATTAAAAGTGAAAAATTTGACAATCATTTTAATTTAACCTACTCACTTTTAAAAATAATAATTATCTTTATTTATTTTTCATATAATTTTCCTTAAAAAACATTAATTGTTCTCAACATCATTAATCATTAAAAATGACACTAGAAAACATTTTGCTTCTTATTTCTTGGCTTTTTTTTTTAATATTAGTTATATATCAAGATAAGAGTAGTAAAATTGATAATACCCATTATTATTTGGGCCCAATTGTATTGTCATCCCATTTTAAGATCCAAAATTCAATTTAGAATAAAAGACTAAACCCAATTGATAGTCATTCAATTTGTGGTATGATTAGACTGACAAACCCACACTTTACCACATCCACTAACACACATTACTGACCATACTATTTTAGAATATATAACCCTAACACTTTATAGATTTTGTTAACAAATTATATTTTGAAAAATCAAAATAACTAAATTAAAATATGTATCTCTGTATTTTATATGTATCTCTGTATTTTACCGGATAAGAGAAAAACACTAAATTCTACATAAATATATGTTATTAACATATATAAATATTTCTATTGTATCTTATCCTTTGTCCCTTCTCAAGCTAATTTTGTTTCATACGTTAGGGATTACTTTTTGATTAATGGTTTGTTAATTTGTATTGCTGGCCAGTAATCACATGCAACTAATATAGAAAGATGGATTATTTTCGAAGTTAATCAAAATGTAGGCAAATATGTTAAGAGATGGAATGCAGCTTGGATTGATATGATTAATTATATTCTTTATTATTTTCAATAAGATATTATTTCAGCTTAAAAAAGTTATTATTTATGTTCAAATTTTTTTTATATTATTTGATTTTAATTACCTTGGGTTTGGATGTTAACAAATAATTTGGAATGATTTTGGAAACAAAGGTATTTTAGTAAAATTTTTATTTCAGTATAGTTTCAAATGTTTTAACAAATAGATTGAAAAATATATATATATTTTTAAGTTCATCCCAGAAAAATTTAACAAAGAAATAAAAAAAAATCAGAATATGTTTCAATCTTATATTGACTATTTTATATTTTAATCTTAAAAGTATTTCAGGTTTATATTAAAATTTTTTATTTAAATCGATTTAATAAATACTACCTAAGTGTATAAACAAACAAACCTCAAATGTACACTATATATAGCTCAAATATACATGAGTCTAGTGTTAAACTCGAGATTTTTTCTTAGTTTATTAACTCAAACTTTGGAGTGATGACGGCTAATTTGATCAGACTTTTCTTATTTGCAAATTTATCTTATCTCATCAATCTGATCGGCCTTTTTATTCCGGACTCACATATTTCTAATTATTTGGAAATTATCAAATACCAAACAAGAAGACCCACTTTATTTACTAAAAATAATAAATATTTATTGCAAATTTTTTATTATATGAATTACTAAATAAAACTAGAATCAGATTATTGTTTATATCCTGCCTTCAAATCTTAGATTTTGATGTTTGCATTTGCTGAATAAACAACAGGTTGTTGCTTTTAACTGTCATATCTGTACTTGCAAATTTAATTGTGTTCATGTTCCTTCTCCGTTCCTTCCGATTAAAATACAACAAATTATCCTTTAATAACTTTTTTTTATATAACTAAAATGAGTTGATATCCAGTATAGGGATGCTTACGGGACAGAGTGAGGACGGAGATTGTATCCCCACTTACTGCTTTACTGGGGTTGGGAATTTTCCGTCTCCGTCCCTAACTCTAAAACAGGGAGAAAATCCTCTCCGTCTCCCACAGGGATTTCCGTTCCCCGATTTAGTGGTTTTTTAATATTTTTGTCGAGTCGTAATTGTAATGACTATACTAAATAATCCTAATTACTGTTACTGATTACATATATCTATACAACTATTTTCGTCAATTCATTATGAATTGTCAATTATCTATGCATCTATGGGCATGCACACACACAATCACTATATCATTCATGTCATATTGAGAGCCATACTTTGTCATACTAGAGGATGTTATATACATAGAGTTAATAATTACATGCTTTTACATATGAATTTATCTGTAACTATCAAAAAGATGTAAAATAAATTCATTACTTCAGTTCACTCTTCCTAAACTGATGTTGGCTGAGAAGATTGTGGGCCTTGCCCCTGACTAAACGGCCTATCCTGTGGACCTACACGGATAAACACCCGTGCTAAGCTATAAAGCTTAGTGGGGAACAACTAATATATGCACATGAACATTATTCACAAGCATGCAATTATAGAGTATATGCATAACATATTAGAAGAATGGTTAAATCAATGGATCATTTAACATAAATCATCAATTGTATACATATTTCATTTAGCTTATTCATTTGCCTGTTCAATTTCCTGTGGGAGTGGATAACGGGTACTGTAGATACCAGAGGTATCAAATCTGTGAATACCCTGAAGGTATTAAATCTGTAGACCCATTGGGTCAGAACTATGGTCTCATATAGAGACACTGTGGACTCATAAGAGTCAGACTATAGCAGCTGCAACTATAACCCTATAGGCATGCCTATCTATCCACTACCAAGTCTTTAAGTGCAGGCTTAATTCCATTACTTTTCATATTATGTGAAATTGCATCAACATATATAACTATAGCATTACTGAATGCAAGATAGTTTTACTATCATATATTGCTATTCTATAATATAAAAGCAATCATATAGCAAAGAAATATCTTATACATCATCTCATTTAAGGTAATGGAGCTTACCTCATAATTTTAGACACTTGTGAACTTTAGAAGGGTTTTCTTGTTATATATTACAATTGAGGATGAGTTATAAGCTTGAAAAGAGATTAGACAAATCCATACTTTAAATGAGTCAAAAACATTTAGTTTTCAAAATATAAGGGAGGTCACGGTTACTACAAATTCCTGGTAACCGTGAGACTCAACTTGCAACAAGGGTCACGGTTACCACCAATTTCCTAGTAACCGTGAGCTATGAAGCCTTTTGGCTCTGGACTAAATCGGACTACCTCACGGTTACCAACATTTTAGTAGTAACCGTGAAGCAGGGTTTTGTACTCGTGTCACGGTTACTAGGAATTCCTTAGTAACCGTGAGATAGCATAGCTTTTCCTTCTGGACTAAAAATTCATTACCTCACGGTTACCATGATATTGTAGTAACCGTGAAGTAATGCTACGAGCATGGGTCACGGTTACTATAAAATCTTGGTAACTGTGAGCCTTTGCATTCCTTTAGTCCCGGACAGAAATTTTAGGCACCTCACGGTTACTATGATAGTCATGGTAACCGTGAGCCCTAAACCACCTTGAGACCGATTTCCAGTCTCAAGTTCTATGCCATTTTTAACTTGTAAAACCACATTTTCAAGCAAAATGGCCTTCAACAAAGTTGTAGGCCTATATTTCTAGTTTTCAAAACATCAAAAATCATCCCAATAGGACTCGTAAATCTTTAGATATTCAATAAAAACCACAGACTGTTCATAAGGGCACATTCATAACCCTAGTCAGAATTCAACCCCGATTTTCACTATCATGCAGTGAGAATCAGGTTCTGGTCTCTTCTAAAAAAATCAAGGTTTACAAGTCTAGTTTTCCTAACAATTGGAATTTCATCATTTGAACAACTATAGCTCAAGATATGAGCAAAAACACACAGACTAGTCAAATGATCTTTAAGACAGATTTTATGCTTTTAGCCAAATCATACACATTATCTACTCTAATCAACTTTCAAGCTTATAATCATCCACAAAACACATGAGAGAGACACTCAAGACCTCTCTCATGACAAAATACAAATCTTTACACACATGAAAACTCTAAGTTCCCATACCTTATTTGAGCTTTCTCTTCTTCAACCCTGAAAAGTTTCTTTCCCCTTTCCTTTGCTTGCGTCTCCTTCTATAAACATAAGACAATTCTATGAAAAACCAATAAACTAATCCATGAATTATACATATCAAAGCTTAAGAGTGTTACCTTAAGCCTAAAGCCAAGAAATTCTTTCTCCTTTCTTACCCTAATTCAAAGAAAACCTAGAGAGAGAGAAGATGAGAGAGAGAGGAGAGGAGATGAAAATGGAGATGGACACCCTTGATGGCCAGCTCTCCCCATCCAAAATATCCCTCTCTCCTATCTTCTAATTGGTCCAAATGTCCCTCACAACAAATCTTTTGCAAATGAGTCCCTCAACTTCTCTTATTTCTATTCTTACCCCAATTTTTTACTTTAGTCTTTCAATTAGGTCATTCCACATGAAATTAAACTTATTTAACCATGGATAATAATTAATTAATGAAAATTCTTCTAGGGTACATTGAGGGGTATTACAACTCTCTCCCCCTAAAAGAATTTCGTCCTCGAAATTCATACCTGTGTTGAAAAGTTATGGGTACTGAGCCCGCATAACTTCTTCAGGTTCCCAAGTCACTTCTTGCACACCATGGTGTTGCCATAAGACTTTGACTAAGGGAATCTCTTTGTTCCTCAACTGTTTAACTTCTTTGGCCAGGATCTGCTTAGGTTCTTCATCATACGTATAATCAGATTTGACACTGATATCTTGTGCTGGTATGATGTGTGACTCATCAGATCGATACCACCGGAGCATAGAAACATGAAAGACATTATGCAATTTTGATAGCTCATTGGGAAGTTCCAAACGATATGCTACTGGTCCAATCCGTTCCAAGATCCTATAGGGACCTATAAACCGGGGGCTAAGCTTTCCTTTCTTTCCAAACCGTAATACTTTTCTCCATGGGGATACCTTTAAAAATACTTTATCGCCAACCTGATATTCAATATCTTTCCTTTTTAAGTTGGCATACGATCTCTGTCTATCACTGGCTTCCTTCAATCTTTGTTTGACAACTTGAATCTTCTCTTCAGTGTCTTTAACGATATCAGGACCTGTCATCTTACTTTCAGTTAACTCTGTCCAACAAGAAGGAGTTCTACATTTCCGACCATAGAGTGCTTCATAAGGTGGCATACCAATACTAGTTTGGTAGCCATTATTGTATGCAAACTCCATCAGAGTAACATATTTGTCCCAGCTCCCTGGAAAATCTAGAACACAGCCTCTTAACATGTCTTCTAGTACTTGTATAACCCTTTCTGACTGTCCATCAGTCTGAGGATGAAATGCAGTACTAAGGAGAAGCTTTGTGCCTAAGGCTTGCTGTAGACTCTTCCAAAATCTGGAAGTGAACCTCGGATCTCGATCTGAAACAATCGAGATTGGCATTCCATGCAATCTAATAATCTGATCTATGTACAACTCAGCCAATTTATCCATTGAATAATTGGTTCGAACTGGTATAAAGTGTGCCACCTTTGTCAATCTGTCTACTATGACCCATACTGCATCATGTTTTCTTTGGGTAGTGGGCAAACCTATAATGAAGTCCATAGTGACATTGTCCCACTTCCATTGAGGAATGGGAAGAGGATTCAACAATCCCGAAGGAAGTTGATGTTCTGCTTTTACTTGTTGACAGGTTAGGCACATGGAGACATACTCAGTTATATCTCTTTTCATTCCCGACCACCAGTAGAATTGCTTCAAATCTCTATACATCTTGTTGCCACCTGGATGCATAGTGAATACTGTACTATGGGCTTCGTGCAATAAAGCTTCCTTTAACTCTTTTACATCTGGTACCCATAGACAATTCCGATAGTAAAGACCACCATCACTTCCAATAGAATATTCTATCGGACCTCCCGAACAAACTAATTGAACCAATTGTTACAATTTTACATCGTCTGCCTGTGCATCTATCACTGTCTGTCTTAGGTTGGGACGAGCTCACAATTGGGCTAACCAAGCTCCATCAGAAGCAAACTTCCATTTACAATCTTGTAATAATAAAGTTGCCATCATCTTCCAACTCAAAGCATCAGCTACCACATTTGCTTTTCCTGGGTGGTAGTCGACTATACAATCATAGTCCTTGAACAATTCTAGCCATCTGCGTTGTCTTAAATTAAGATCTCGCTGAGTAAGCAAGTATTTAAGACTCTTGTGATCCGTAAAGATCCTGCATTTCTCACCATACAGGTAATGCCGCCATATCTTTAAAGCAAACACAATTGCGGCTAACTCTAAATCATGAGTCGGATAATTCTGTTCATGAGGCTTTAACTGTCTTGAAGCGTATGCCACTACTTTACCCTCTTGCATCAGCACACAACCCAATCCATTTCTCGATGCATCACTGTACATAACATATTCTTTACCCGCTACTGGTTGAGTAAGAATTGGGGCTTGAGTTAACATCTCTTTTAACTGATCAAAACTGGCTTGACAACGATCCGTCCACTCAAATTTAGCTTCTTTCCGTAGTAATCTAGTGAGTGAAGAGGCAATAACTGAAAATCTTTTCACAAACCGTCTATAATAACCAGCTAAGCCCAAGAAACTTCGGACTTCTGGTACATTTCTAGGCGGTTTCCAATTTACTATTGCCTCAATCTTTTTAGGATCCACTCTGATGCCTTCAGAAGACACCACATGCCCAAGGAAAGCAACTTCTTTCAGCCAGAATTCACACTTGCTTAGCTTTGCATACAACTGTTGCTCTTTCAAAGTTTGCAATACTATTCTCAGATGTTCTGCATGCTCCGCCTCGTCACGAGAATAAACCAAAATATCATCTATAAACACCACAACAAACTGATCTAGATAGGGTCTGAACACCCTATTCATCAGATCCATGAAAGCAGCCGGTGTATTAGTCAACCCGAAAGGCATTACTAAGAATTCGTAATGTCCATATCGAGTCCTAAAAGCAGTCTTCTGGACATCCACATCTTTAACTCGGAGTTGATAATATCCTGATCTCAGATCAATTTTAGAAAACACTCATGCACCTCGCAACTGATCGAAAAGATCCTCAATTCGAGGTAAAGGATACTTGTTCTTCACAGTCACCTTGTTAAGCTGCCTGTAATCTATACACATTCTCAGAGTGCCATCCTTCTTTTTGACAAACAACACTGGTGCACCCCAGGGCGATACACTAGGCTTGATAAAGCCTTTATCTAACAACTCTTGCAACTGGACCTTTAACTCCTTTAATTCTGTTGGTGCTATTCTATAAGGTGCTCGGGAGATAGGAGCTGTACCAGGTACAACTTTAATTGATAACTCAACTTCTCTCTCCGATGGCAAACCAGGAAGTTCTTCGGGAAAAACATCAGGAAATTCATTGATCACTGGAATGTCCTGAAGATTAACTGTCTCCCTTTTTGAATCAAGAACCAAAGCCAGGTATGCTTCACATCCCTTTCTAAGGAATCTTTTCGCTTTCATTGCAGAAATGACATTGGTTAAGGGTTTAGACTTACTACCCTGAATCAATGTCTCAACTCCCCTATCTTTCTTAACAATTACTGTTTTAGCTTTACAATCCACTATAGCCTGATATTTAGACAACCAGTCCATACCCAGGATTACATCAAATTCGTGAAAAGGTAACACTATTAGATCAGCTGGGAACTCTTTCTCTTGAATTTTAATTGGGCAATCTCTATAAACTTTATTAACATGTATACTATGGTCCAAAGGACTAATCACACATATATCATAGTTCAAACGATCAACAACAGATACATGCCTACCCAACTCCCCATTACAGATATACGAATGTGTAGATCCTGGGTCTATAAGCACATACACATCAGTATCAAAGAGGGGGAATGTACCAACTATGATATCAGGAGCATCAGCATCTTCTCGACCTTTCATCGTATAAGCTCTAGCAGGAAGTGTCGGAGTAAATGGTCGATCCACCATCTCAGATACATTCCTGGACTGAGCCCTAAACTGGCCCGATCCACTTCTACCTCTACCCCGACCTCTGCCAGATGAAGGTGCTTGAGAAGCTCCTCGATTACTCTGTTGACTGGAAGCTTGCTCTTGTGTCAGAGGACAACTAGCCATAAAGTGATCCGTACTGCCACACCTGAAACAACCACCTGTAAGCATCCTACAGGTGCCCCAATGTCGCCAAAAACAATAGGTGCACTCTGGAGGTTGTCCTCTACCCTGTCCTGAAGCAGCACCTCTACTAGATCTCCCCGAATTAAAGGTCCCCTGTTGTCTTCCTCTAGAAGGAGGGCGATTCCCAGATTCTGTAGATTGTTCTCCTTGCTGTGCTCTTGTTCTTTTTTCCCGAGGAAGAACCACCTCGGGAAAAACTTCTTTTTCTTTGCTCTCTTTCTCTCTTTATATTCTCTTCTTTTTCAACTCGAATAGCTACTTGCACTAATTGGTGATAATCTACAGGATGCAAAGAAATAGGGCCTATTAAATGATCTCGGATATGATCATTCAATCCCTCTTGAAACTGGCGACATTGAAAAGTCCCAATTAGCATAGGCCTCGGTGCATACTTACTCAGGCGACTGAATTCTGCTTCATATTCAGCCACTGACATGCCTCTTTGCCTTAGATTCAAAAACTATTTCAGCTTCTCATCTTTATATGCTTCTGTTACATATCTCTTTTTTGAATTCAGCAACAAAGAAGTCCTAAGTGAGAGTGTCAGGTAGCTGGGGTTGAGTTTGGACTAGCTTCCACAAGTCATAAGCCGCTCCTTGAAGCAAGGACACAGCACAAGCTACCTTCTGATTGGCGGGGCATTGAATCTCTATGAACACTCTCCCCAATCTTTCGAGCCATAACTCGACTTTCTCAGACTCTTCCCACGTAGAGCCTAGAAATTCTTTCGCACCATGCTTCCTGAGTTCAGAAATAGGAGCCTTGGGTGCAGTCATTCTTTGTAAGATCTGAGCCATGTCCTGGGAAATTTTTAACAAGGCTTTCCCAGCATTAGCAGCAGCTGTACCACCTCTCGTAGATGTGGAGGATTCAGGCTGAGAAGGATTCGATTGACCCGGTAAATTGCTCTCAGCTGACTCATCTACTCCATCATGATGACCTTCAATTCCGAACTATATTAAGAAACATAGGAACAATCACAATCAGCCAACATCAACAAACTTCTATATCTATGACCTTTGAAATTACCTATTGGCCAGAACCGCTTAAACCAAGGCGCTCTGATACCAAAGATGTAATGACTATACTAAATAATCCTAATTACTGTTACTGATTACATATATCTATACAACTATTCTCGTCAATTCATTATGAATTGTCAATTATCTATGCATCTATGGGCATGCACACACACAATCACTATATCATTCATGTCATATTGAGAGCCATACTTTGTCTTACTAGAGGATGTTATATACATAGAGTTAATAATTACATGCTTTTACATATGAATTTATCTGTAACTATCAAAAAGATGTAAAATAAATTCATTACTTCAGTTCACTCTTCCTAAACTGATGTTGGCTGAGAAGATTGTGGGCCTTGCCCCTGACTAAACGGCCTATCCTGTGGACCTACAAGGATAAACACCCGTGCTAAGCTATAAAGCTTAGTGGGGAACAACTAATATATGCACATGAACATTATTCACAAGCATGCAATTATAGAGTATATGCATAACATATTAGAAGAATGGTTAAATCAATGGATCATTTAACATAAATCATCAACTGTATACATATTTCATTTAGCTTATTCATTTGCCTGCTCAATTTCCTGTGGGAGTGGATAACGGGTACTGTGGATACCAGAGGTATCAAATCTGTGAATACCCTGAAGGTATTAAATCTGTAGACCCATTGGGTCAGAACTATGGTCTCATATAGAGACACTGTGGACTCATAAGAGTCAGACTATAGCAGCTGCAACTATAACCCTATAGGCATGCCTATCTATCCACTACCAAGTCTTTAAGTGCAGGCTTAATTCCATTACTTTTCATATTATGTGAAATTGCATCAACATATATAACTATAGCATTACTGAATGCAAGATATTTTTACTATCATATATTGCTATTCTATAATATAAAAGCAATCATATAGCAAAGAAATATCTTATACATCATCTCATTTAAGGTAATGGAGCTTACCTCATAATTTTAGACACTTGTGAACTTTAGAAGGGTTTTCTTGTTATATATTACAATTGAGGATGAGTTATAAGCTTGAAAAGAGATTAGACAAATCCATACTTTAAATGAGTCAAAAACATTTAGTTTTCAAAATATAAGGGAGGTCACGGTTACTACAAATTCTTGGTAACCGTGAGACTCAACTTGCAACAAGGGTCACGGTTACCACCAATTTCCTAGTAACCGTGAGCTATGAAGCCTTTTGGTTCTGGACTAAATCGGACTACCTCACGGTTACCAACATTTTAGTAGTAACCGTGAAGCAGGGTTTTGTACTCGGGTCACGGTTACTAGGAATTCCTTAGTAACCGTGAGATAGCATAGCTTTTCCTTCTGGACTAAAAATTCATTACCTCACGGTTACCATGATATTGTAGTAACCGTGAAGTAATGCTACGAGCATGAGTCACGGTTACTATAAAATCTTGGTAACCATGAGCCATTGCATTCCTTTAGTCCCGGACAGAAATTTTAGGCACCTCACGGTTACTATGATAGTCATGGTAACCGTGAGCCCTAAACCGCCTTGAGACCGATTTCCAGTCTCAAGTTCTATGCCATTTTTAACTTGTAAAACCACATTTTCAAGCAAAATGGCCTTCAACAAAGTTGTAGGCCTATATTTCTAGTTTTCAAAACATCAAAAATCATCCCAATAGGACTCGTAAATCTTTAGATATTCAATAAAAACCACAGATTGTTTATAAGGGCACATTCATAACCCTAGTCAGAATTCAACCCCGATTTTCACTATCATGCAGTGAGAATCAGGTTCTGGTCTCTTCTAAAAAAATCAAGGTTTACAAGTCTAGTTTCCCTACCAATTAGAATTTCATCATTTGAACAACTATAGCTCAAGATATGAGCAAAAACACACAGACTAGTCAAATGATCTTTAAGACAGATTTTATGCTTTTAGCCAAATCATACATATTATCTACTCTAATCAACTTTCAAGCTTATAATCATCCACAAAACACATGAGAGAGACACTCAAGACCTCTCTCATGACAAAATACAAATCTTTACACACATGAAAACTCTAAGTTCCCATACCTTATTTGAGCTTTCTCTTTTTCAACCCTAAAAAGTTTCTTTCCCCTTTCCTTTGCTTGCGTCTCCTTCTATAAACATAAGACAATTCTATGAAAAACCAATAAACTAATCCATGAATTATACATATCAAAGCTTAAGAGTGTTACCTTAAGCCTAAAGCCAAGAAATTCTTTCTCCTTTCTTACCCTAATTCAAAGAAAACCTAGAGAGAGAGAAGATGAGAGAGAGAGGAGAGGAGATGAAAATGGAGATGGACACCCTTGATGGCCAGCTCTCCCCATCCAAAATATCCCTCTCTCCTATCTTCTAATTGGTCCAAATGTCCCTCACAACAAATCTTTTGCAAATGAGTCCCTCAACTTCTCTTATTTCTATTCTTACCCCAATTCTTTTACTTTAGTCTTTCAATTAGGTCCTTCCACATGAAATTAAACTTATTTAACCATAGATAATAATTAATTAATGAAAATTCTTCTAAGGTACATTGAGGGGTATTACAGTAATTGTAAAGAAAGTAATACCTCTTAAAAAGTATTCAACTTTAAAAAAAAATAAAAATCTAAATTTGTCAATTTTCTACTTCTAAATATTTTTTTCTATTGATTTGAGTATAATTCTTATAATTTATACACTATAATAGCATTAGCACCATAATTTATACACTATAAAAATGTAAAAGCAAGAAAATCGATAACTTCATTGCCTAAATATAAATTAAATATATTGCATTCATTTTTAGCCAAATTAAATGCATTCAATTTACTTTTATCTAAATTTAATACACTGTATTCACTTTTACCCAAAAAAACTAAATTCATTTTTACTAAACTAAATATACTATATTTATTTTTATCCAAACTGAATAAACTGTATTCAATTATTCATATCAAACTCAAATTCAATCTTATTTTAATTGAATGGCACCTCTTATTTTCAAAAATAATTTTTTCTTTTTATTTTTTATAAATTTTAAATTTATTTATTTACTTTTTTTAATATTGATTATTTCCATCAAATTTAAAATTAAATTAAAATCCCCACCTTGCAATTGCACCTAATAGGGATATAGTTATAGGCATGTAATGAATACGCTGTGAAGGATGATTGATCAAATAGCCAACACAATTTTCAAAATTTGTATACGAAAATTGGACAAAAGTAAAAATACCTATTCCTTGAGAGATTTTTTTCACTTATCAAATTATCGAATTGCCTAGTATAATTATATTTGATCTTAATTAATTTAATTGATACTTAATTTTAATTAAAATGTGAATTCAAATGAAATTCAAATTCAAAATAATTGAATTAATTCAATTAAATTTGTCAATTGAAATTGATTAAAATCCAATTTAATTTCAATTTGAATAGTATTCAATTAAAATTAAATTAATAGATTAAATCCAATTTAAATTAAGTTTACAAATTCAATTTTAATTAAAAATAAGATTGAATTTGAGTTCAATTTGAAAAATAGTATATTTGTTTGGAGCAAAACTGAATATAAGGCATTTAATTTTGGCCAAATTGGATAAAGTGCATTAGCTCTAGTGAAACTGTATACGATCTATCAGCAGCAGGTGTTGTTGATAGTGAATAATTAAGACAATCTTAATTAGAAAGAGAAGATCTTTTCACTATTACTGCGCATTTTTTTTATTATTGCTCTTTACTGTTGGTGTTAAGAAAGTTAAAAAGACAATAGATTTTGTGAGATTATTTCAAAATTAACGATGTTTAACTTATTTAATTAACTATATTTTTTTCTTTTTCTTAATCTTATTTTTCTTTATTAAATTAAAATTATTTCTTTTAAATTTATTTTTTCTAATGTCAAGGAAAATAAAATTTGAATAGAAATTACAAATGTTATTTTAATTGAATTTGCTGCACTACTTTTTATTTTGAGTTGTTAACATCAACTTACACATTTCTTTGTGTTGATATGAAATAAATAGCAAATTAATTATATTATATAGATTGTCTCATCTCTTTTTTCAATATATAGACATCTCTTTAATGTGATATTCTATATCAGAGTAATTTATTATTTAATGACTTTTTTTTAATTTTTATATATAGAGCTAATAATTTTATTCATACATGGGAATCATTCTTTTTACTCTATTTAGTTTGGACAAAAATAAACACAATATATTTAGTTGGATAGAAATGAACATAATTTATTTTTTGGATAAAAGTGGATACACTGTCAAAATTTACATGGGAAGAGTTGCTGATAAATTTACTTAGAAAAGGATATAAATTTAAATCCTTAATTTATTAAATTGAATAGTAGAGTATTAGTGTTATCAATTTTTGTACTTTAATTTTTTTTACAAGTGAATTAAAATTAAAATTTAAAAGTGAATTAAAATATGAATTTAAATGCTTCTAAAATATACATAGCATAAAAAATCGGATTACATTGTATACAATACACAATGTATTATTTTAATATATAATAACAAAACCATTTATGAAATTTACCGTATATAATGTATTATGTTAATATAGAATAACAACATTGATTATATTATTTTCGGGAATAAGTGAATATGATGTCGTTATATTACTAGTTAATATATTGTATTAATATTTTACACTAATTAAATATGATAGTATAATGTAGTATTTTAATTTTATATTTGTTACAGTGACGTCCTTCTAATTTATTGAATTGATAAGAAGCATAAAAAAAATTGAAAGGAAAATAAAAACTTAAAGTGAATGCTAAAATAAAACCGAATACATCATATACATGACAAAACAAATCTTAATACAATGTATTTATTTAATGAATGACTACATTGTATTCAGTTGTATTTTTCTAATGTAATAATTGATTATATTCGATTATATTCTGCAGGGTGGGGATCTCCGCGGGACGGATATCTCATTCTCCGTCCCCGCCCTCGATTTTATAACGGAAATTTTTTTTTCCGTCCCCGTCCCCGCGGGAAGAAATTTGGGGATTTTTCATCCTGAACGGGGCGGGTCCCCGACGGGGCCAGGGAATTTTCGGCCCGTGATCATCCCTAATTCAATGCACATCATCAGTAATTGAATAGTACAGAGTACTCGGTGTATCCGCACGTAAAATTATGGCCCAGGCAAAAGTGGGGAATTTTTTTTTTTAAAAGGACATAAAAAATGATCCACAAGCATATTTATAAGAGTAATTAGTATTGCTTTCATGTATTATCATCTTTCAAAACAATTACACTTTGCACTCTATTTTTAGCTTTCCTTGCCTACAAAAGAATGCAAAGCAAAATCATTAAATATAAAACTTGTAGTAAACCAAAATAATTCAAAATCATACTTATTACAACAAAAAAAGCATCATATATACTTGTTCCTCCCAATCAGTCGATAAAGTAACGATTGAAAAGGAAATTGCTTGCACAAGTGTTGCTGCTGTAATCCCAATCCACAAACCCTGTACGCCACAATTTAAATCATTAAAAACAAATAATGAAATAATATATAAATTTTCTCTTAAATTATCACCATTTAACATATAAATTTAAATTATTTAATAATAAATTATAGTACCCTTTTAGAGAAATACATGGTAAATTATAAAAAATGCATGACAATGCGCCACGTATAGTAGTAATATTTTTACTTTTTCGCAAATTTAGCATGGTAATTTAATAATAGTTCTTAAGATAATCTATTACATGGTGATAATGATGTACTATCCCAAAACAAATGAATAAAAAGAATAGAATATAATGCTAGTCATTTAATGTCAATGGAAACTGAAGAGACCTTTCCTCCAATATGGCACACAAAAGCTAATACTATAGCTAAAGGGAGCCCAACAAAATAATGAGCTCCCAAATTAACACATGCCCCAATTTTCTGCCACCCACATCCTCTGCAGGTTCCTACAATTGTAATTGTACTGTGGATGATAAATTATGTCCGATATTTAAGTAACAATTTTGTAAATTTTTGATGTGATACAAAATGCAAGCAATGGCAACATTTCTGCTACATATTTAACCACCAATTTCTCGTTGGCACCCCAGAATTTTCGGCCTGATACAATTAGAGTAGTTGCACCAATGCCCTCTACCATTACCATCAATACGGCAACATATGCTGCCATCCGTGCTGATCGTGCCGGCCCAGCCCCCAATTCATTTGATACTCTTGTACTAATTAGAATAGTAGAAAAATAAAATTAAAGAAAGAAGAAAACAAAGCTGATAGGAATTGCTTAATACAGGCCACCACATCAACCTGTCACATGAGATGTGTGCTATATCAATAGCCACATATGCCACATGTAAAAACATTTAAAAAAATATTCATAAAATTTTACACCAATATTTTCTTATTGGTCGTAAGGTGACAATTGGCGTGATCCCACAAGGCATGCTGATGTGGCGGTCAATGAAAATTTCTGGTAGATTTCTTTTGAAATCCAGAAAAGTAATTTTTTAAAATATTTTTCTGAATTCAAGTATTTTTTTTAATTTTTTTATGACATTTTAGTTAAAAATGGAATAGTCCAATAATTGTCAATAAAATTAACTGTTATTTTATCACTTGATAGCAAAAAAAAAAAAAAAACAATAGATGGTTTGCAATATACATACATGATAGCGAGAACTGATGCTTCAAGCTCAGGGTTTGGAAGTAGACCAGACATCAAAATCTCTATCTCACGTGACCAGACTTCCAAGCTAATTCAAGCCATTAAGTAGTGAAAAACAAAAAACAAAAAAAATTGATGCTAAAGTTGAAATGCGAAGAACAAACTCAACAATGGCTCACCTGAGCATTATAGTTGCAGGAACGGCTAGTTTTAAGAAATTGGGAATTCCATGGAATGCCTCCTTGGAAAATCCTGTCAAAGTCTTATTGAACGATGGAGAGAACCAAACGTAAGACATCAAAATCAATGCAATGATCCAATAGGAGATAGAAATTGCACGAGCAACTCCTATCATTCCAAGCTGAGATTTAAAAACAAGAGCCCAAACAATGAGGATGTGCAGTCCTAATGCAACTCCTGCGCTGATCATCATCACAACTACTTGGCTTTGTGTTCCAGAAGTGAAATACCGAAAAATCCAGGTATCAGGAAACGCGCATATTTCCCTGCCTCATTTGCAATATCAGGAATTTGTTTGAATAGTTTCAGGATTTCAGCAGCATAATCAAATGCAATTCCAATTGGAATGCTCATCACGAGAAGGATGAACACCCCTCTCTGTAAATGAATCCCGAGCAACTGATACCGTTTCGCTCCATAAGACTGGCCCGAGTATGTCTCTAATGCACTGCCCATTCCTCTCTTATTGCCAGTAAGACCGCACAGAATTACAAAACCGATAAAAATGTCGGTTTAAAGGCAATTTTTTCTATTAGTTAGAAAATACCTTAATATTTTTTTTTTTTCACTTTTGACCTTTATGAATATTAAAATGGACAATTTTTGCTATTGAAAATATCAAAATGATTAATTTTTTATTACTGAAAATGTTAAAATGGTCGGTCAGTTAAACTGCTTCCAATAAAAAATTGATAAATTAATATTTATATGAATTAAATAAAAGACAAGTATTATATATTAAAACTGGTTATTTTAATATTTTTAGATATTAAAGACCGATCATTTTAATATTTTTAGTGATAAAAACTGATTAAAAAAACGTTAAGGGTATTTTCTAACTAGTAGGAAAACAAAGTAGGAGCAAAACTTGACCTTAACTCTAAAATGTTTCGCAAAAAATAGAAATAATTAGACTTACCAACAAAGTGTAGCCTGCCATGGAAGCAAAGGAAGTGGCAATAGAAGCACCTGAAAGAGGAAGCTTATCCCAAGCATCTGTATCAAGCTTAAGCATATGAAAACTGATACCAACGTTCCTGCTAACAGAAGCTGCTGCTTTATTTCGGCAAATATTTCATGTTTGCTGAACCCTGGAATTTTCTCTATATCCATGTTTTTCTATTGTCAGTGTAGTATAGCAAACTATTTATGCTTGCAACTATGGAACTATCGGATCATTAAAGTACTTTACCGATTTGTGAAGAATTCGATTCCATTGCATTACCTATTTGATTCCAAATGCTTGATCAAAAGGAAGGGTTAATTACGGACATAGTTATCGAATTTATTTCATATTTTAAAATTGAAATAAATTTATCATTTTTGTGACGCTTCATGAGATTGTTAAAAGAACAATAAAAAAAATGCGATTTTACCTCTAATATTTTAATTGGTGCAATATTACGTTCTATATTTTAAAATTAAAAAAAATTGTCTTTCTTATAACTTGTCAAGAGATTATTAAAAAGGGATCAATTTTAAAATATGGAGAATAATAGGATACCAATTAAAATATTAAAAATAAAACTGTACTTTTTTTATCCAATATTAAAGGTGAATGGGCACATTTGGCCGAAAAAATTTTAATTGCATCCACATAAAATGAAGTTTAATTTCTTCCAATCCATGCACACACACACTATATATATATATACACACGCACTATGTGAAACTCAGAAGAATGTAACTAGAAAAGAAAAATGTGCATATTTGTACATAAAAATGATGAGTTTTTTTTTTTAAGATAAAATATAGTCAAACTGTTATCAAGTTGACCGAGATCATGGTTCAACTAATTTTAAAGAGCGCTCGGACATTTCTGGGTTCTACTTTTATAATCGATTCTCTCTCTTTTTTCTTCTTTTTCTTCTTCTTCTTCTTCTTCTTCTTCTTCTTCTTCTTCTATTTTTTATTTTTTTATTTTTTAACTTATTGATAATATAGGAGTGTGAATAGATATTCCGGTACATCGAGTGCTTTAGTTACGCTCCGTTCGATTACTTTTTAACAGCACCCGTTCAAATAAATTATCTTTTTTTCATCTCATTAAATTATCACTTTTTATACAAATTATCAATATTAAAATAATCATTTTATTAATTTTTATAAAACATTATATTGAATAAACTAAAATATTCTCTTTTATTTTAAGCTATTATATTCAATTGTATAGAAAAAGGGCACATTAATTAAATTATTAACTATTTAATCGATATTATATAAAAAAAATAAAATTAGAAAATATGTATTAAACACTATCTTAACATTATTAAACGTTATCTTGAGTTTATTAAAGTGATAGTTTTATGATTTTATTTTCAAAACAATAATAATTTGGTGAGAGTAATATTTATAACATCTTACCTCTTCAATAATAAAATATGTATATTTAATGACACATGCAAGTCTAGAGGTGGCAAATGGACGGATTGGAAAGATTTGGACAGAATTATAAATGGGCATGTCATAAAAGAATAAAAAAAAATATGGATTATAAATGGACCAATGCTCAAATGGGTAGCACGGATTTAGGCTGACCCATAATTTTAATGCATGTCGGTCCAAATTGATCGCTTTGTAGTCCAAATGGATTGCAACCTATTTGATCCATTTTTTAATGAAAATAATTTTTAATGGATGTATAAAATTTTTATTAATAAATTAATAGATTTGATAATAATAATATTCATTTTAATATTATATATGGTCAAATTGAAAACATAATAAAACTAATAAGTTAATATATGTAGAAAAATAAAATATTTCGTTAATAATTTAATTTTACTCCAAAAATACAACTCTGTACAAATATTGAATATACAAATAATAAAAATTAGTCTAGCAAAATAAAAATAATATGCTAATATATTTTTTTTGCTTTCAACTGATAATAAGTCGACACTTTGATTTGGTTTTAAAAATTTAATATCTTTTCTCATGTTATCTTGAAACTCCTCCTTAGCTACAATAATATAATATTATTAAGAATATTATAAGAACGTGTAAACAACCTCTATACACATGTTTAAATAAAGAAGTGTAAGCAACCATAGTAATGGGAATTGTTAGAATATCTCTAGCAATTTGTGAAAGAATATGATATTTCGTTTCATTGTCTTTTCACCAAAATAGCACATCAAATTGTAGAATTCTTCTCAGTCTTACATCATTCAAATATACATCTAATTCGAATTTATCTCCAAAAGTGTTGTCAAAGAAATCAAATTCCTACATTAAAATTATTATAAAAGTTATTAAAAAAATATTACTGCAAGAATATAAATATTTTATTCTATAAATAAAAATTAATGATGAGACAGACACACTTACGTGAGATCATCATCCACGCTTGGTCTCCTTTCTATTGATACCTCTGAAGTTGGATTATTACTTGCATATGATATAAAAAATCATACAACTTATCCTTAATTTCTTTACGTTCATATTTAATCATACTTTCATTTCAGAATAACTTTCTATAAGAAAATGTTACAAAATCCAACTTATAACGAGGATCCACAATAACAGCAAAGGACAAAATAGCACTACAGTAGTCCCAATACTTCTCAAACTTATCCAACATCAAAGTAGTCATATTCTAAATGCATTGATTTTCACTTCCTATTCCCTTTAACAACAAGAGATGAATTCTCAAGATATTATAAAAGTACAAATTTATGGTGGGATAATGAGTTTTTGAGAAAAGATCAGTAATATCTCGAAAAAGTTTCAAAATATTGCATATTTTTTCAACTAAACTCCACTGATCATTAGTTAGATTTCAAATATACATTGAGTCAACAATGGCCAAATGTGAAAAAACTGTCAGATAAAAGAGGGCCCTATCAAGCATCTCATAGGTGCAATTCCACTTTGTGGGACCATCCAACCACAATCCTTTAGAAAGCTCAAGACCTATACTCGATTTGCACATTCAACAAACTTTATTCCCGTAACTTCTGACTCATTCACATATTTTACCCCCTCCTTGATCAATATAATTGATTGGTCAATCAAATTCAAACCCTCTTAAAAAATAAGATTAGGATATGAGCTCCACAATGCACATGGAAAAAAAATACCATTACAATGCAAACAACCATGCAAACTAAGTTGATCTCTCAATAGTTCTTATATGTTGTCATTATTTCGTATATTATCTTTAGTAATAGTAAATATCTTCTTCTCTATTCCCCAAAATTTTAACTTGTCATAAACTTTTTCATACAATAGAGAAGCAATGTGTGGAGGAGAAAAATGACAAAAGTTCAATATCTTACAACATAACTTTCAATCCTTGTCCACATAATGAACAATTAAACAAAGATAACCCTTGTGACACGTGCCAAACCCTTGATTGATATCTGATTTGTTATCGAAAGTCCACTTTTAGGATCCGAGATGGGATGAAGATTCATTTAACTTGTAAAGGTCAGTTGCTTCACAATGGATGGGGATTCAACCCAATTTACCAAGTCTTAGGCCTCAAAAAAACATGAGATAGCATCTTGGGGTACCCTTCTTCCATTGTTGGTGATCAACCTACAAGAGCATCTATTAGACACCATAAGGTAGGTATAGTGGAGTCGCCACCTAGTAAAATATTGAAAAATGAGTTTTAACCTTATGAGACCAAAAAGAGAGATAAGTTCCAGACCTCACTCTTATTCATACCATTGTTTAGTGTTATATGAATGGGTTTTAATGATTAATTATTTTATCTTTTTTCTCACATAAGTTATTATACTAGAAAAATAAAAAGCGCACTCATTCACGTTGGAAAGCTGTAAAGCATGTTATATTGAAAGTAACAAAGACATGACATAGAAAGCAATAATGGCATGGCATAGAAAACAGTAAAATTATGATAAATAAATGAATAAATCATACATAAGATGGGTGGTTTACTTAAAATGTTTATTTTGATGGGAACGTTGGTTCCCACATCCATATTTATAAAAAGAGGAACTAGAAAAAACACAGTTGTGCAAGGATGGGAAAAACTCATTTTGGGCCTATCTTAATCAATATAGCACATGCAAACATTTGAAAAAAAAACTTACCAAAACTCCTTAAAAATCATTTAGAAGTGATTAAAACTTGTTTTAGGTGAATTAAAATCAAAAAGCCCAAATTAAAATTTAGAAATCAAAGGTTGAAGATGATGAATAGTAAATTTCATACTTGAGTTAATCAATTTTATTTATATGTTTTGATTAGTTTTCTATGTTTTTGTGATTAAAACAAGCATAAAACTCAATAAATAAATTAGTTACAAGCTAAGAACAAGAAACCAAAAAAAAAGGAAAAAAGTTTAAATAACAAAAATGGAAATTACATGTATTTACACTAAAAATGAAAATAAACTTAAAACCATGGATTATGAGGGTAGGGGCCCAATAATATTACCCTCAGATTTATTTTCTCAAACAACAAGGAATTCTATATTTTTTAGCTCTTCCCATTGGTGTTTGTTCTTTGTTTTTCAAGTTACATAGTATGGTTTTAAAGAGAAAAAGGAAGAGAGAGAGAAAAAGAGTCCCTTCAAATTTAATGTAAAAATGATGTATTTATAAGCTAAATCCACTGCCTAAAACCTAGAGATAAGATTGGAAGAAAATATCTCAAGGAGTTTATCCATTTTTGGGTGAAAAAATGAAGAGAATTGGTCTTTGCATGTGAGTCACGGCAATAACTCAATCCACTTACAACCGGCACTCACCCCAGTTGTGGCTGGCACTCCCTTGGGGCACAACTCGATGAGTCGCGGGCGAGTCACACTCTCATCTCAGCTAACCGATCCCTAATCTAAAATATTTCTCTATTTTTAGGCTAGAAGATGCCATTTTTTTAACAATATGTCTTTTTGATATTTTTTATTTTATGTATTATATTTCCAAGGAATCTAGAATTACTCAATTTGGGTTTGTATATTGGGATTTATGGCCAAAATACTAACAACTGCTCTTAGGAACTTTTAAGGAACAAAATTGATGTTTTGACTTTGAAAATTTACTGGGAATAATGGGTTTAGAATTATGTCATACTATCTTATTAAAGTTGTTATAAAATGGGTCTAGTTTCTATCAAAATTTGATTCACCTCAAAATGAGCTTTACGCATGGAGTTATACCCAAATTACTACAAACTGGTTCAGGTGCAATGACAAATTCAGGTCATATAACTTCAAGCTTAATTTCGAGGATCTTAAGGACTAAATTGAGTTTAGTTTTATCATGAAAGTTGTATTTCTATGTATTAAGATTAATATGGCTTTGGAATCATCAAATTAAGATGTTTATAGGCTGAGATAAGGATGAAATACTTAAAACTGCTCTAAGTTCTCGAAACCGTTTTCCACATTTTGCCTATTTTGAAAGAAATAAATGGACGAAGCTCAAAAAAATTATTTTTCAAACATTAAAAACCCAATGAGAGCCATAAAATTTTATTTCTTATCCTTTTATAAAAATCATTTTCCTCCTTAGGTAACCCTAATTAGAAGCCCCCTAAGAACTTAGTGTCTACAACCCTAAAAAATGCATGAGGTCCATACATCGCAAGTCAAGCATATCCTACTAGGTACTTCAGCCAAAGTATTCTTAAGGATATCTAATTCCCTCTTATGTATTTTTAAACAATAATATATTGTATTGCTACATATCGGTTTCACATCTTGGTTCAAGTATGTATGAATACTTCTATTTGCTTCATGTTCAGCAAAAGTGAAAGTGTACCAGTGCTTAATTATAGCCAAGGCTACACACTCTTTGTACACATCTTGGTCTATCTTGTTCTTTATTACATCAAACAACATAAAATCAAGTTTAGAACATACCTTTAAGTCACCTCTTAAACTAGAAGTATCATGGGTAGGATTAACGATATATTCTTTTGAGTAATGCTTGAACTTTTCTCTCTATTTTCCATCATTATTTTGACTTGCTGGCATGAAATTGAAATCATTCTATATAGAAGACAACAATCATCTTTTAGAAGTGGTTTTGGCAGAAGTTTCAATGCTTTCATCAACACTACTAACACTAAGATCCATTTCATAAGCAATTGCAAATAAAGAAAAACAAAAAACAAGTATAAGCAGTTTGCATAAAGCTAATCCAACATGAATTTAATGTATAAATCAAGAGTTTCCTTGCATTCCCTGAATCCTATTGAATAATTATATCAATATAAATTAGCGGACATATAAGATAACAACAATAAAGACAATGTCAATTTTTTTTGGCCTCATTAATTTTGATTGAGATAGAGATAAAAATTGGGAGACTTTCATAGTAAAAAGACAAATGCATTTTTCATAACCATCATCAGAACCACAATATATTGTTTATAAACTCAGTGTCAATTCTTCTTATTGCTTCTCTGGCTTTATAAATTAAGCTATATAGTTGGTTTGATTTCATTTAACAGAATTAACTATCTTCCATTTAACAGATTCTATACATCAACCTTAACTTTCCATTCTCTCTGTACAAGAAACAACTATATATATATATATATATATATGTATTAAGTTTAACTAATTATTATGACTCATACATTATTAAACACAACAACTAAAATAACAACACCAACCTTGCTTTAATTTCTACACTAGGGATAAACATTAGATTTATTATTAATCGACTATCAACCAGAAAAAAACATTTCTTAATTACTCTCACTTATTATTAGTTACTAAATCAAGTTGTTAATCTATCATTGTTGTTGTCATTGTCATTGTTGTTATATTATTATTATTATTATTATTATTATTATTAATTAGATATTAATTTGACAATGGTATCTTATTTCTTTCATATATTTCATCAGCAACAACTAATTTTAGAAGACAATTAATACCAAAGGTAATAGTTGTTACCTCTAAAATAAAGTCCCTAATGAATTGAGAGATTGAAGTGAATGAAGATCCAGTCTCCACAGTAGCCATCCTAGCAATTTCGGCCATATGTTTCACCTTTTTGACAATTAGTTGGATGATAGGCATTTAGCAAATTGAAAGTTTATGCAAAAAATTTTAGAGAAGGAGAAACGAAGAGCAAAGCAATAGGAACAACTTACTAATTTGTTAATATTTTTAGAATTTTATAAGTTGAGTTACTTTGCAAATAATACCAATAGTGTTAAAGACCTAAATTCCAGAGCACTTGATGGGAATCTACTCCTTATCGCAGACAATTAAAATACCAAAATAGATTAAAAAAAGGAGACAAGTAGCCCCATAAAGCATTCTCTCTTTAAGATAAATAACTAGCTTTTATTAAAAAAAAACATAATGGAAACCATATAGCAGTTCTCTTGAGCATACACAAGGGTTTGCTAATTAAATCAATTAGAGTGATAAGTAAGAGCATAATTGTACTAGCAAAAAGACAATTTAAAAAAATAGTTGCAAAGCTCACAGGCAATTCCCAATCAATAATTAGGCACATCAAATAAGATCCTAAGATTCTACTGCTGCAAATTAGCTATAACATTTAGCACATAATTCATATTATTTTGGGCAGGAGCCATAGCCAAGCAGGCTGGAGATCTACACTACTGTGAATCAAACTATTCTATAATTAGCCCAAACAAGGATCTATCATCTATAAATGCAAACAATAATTCATCTAACAAAAAACAATAGATGCAGCCTAAGCTGGTAAAGAAGCACAATGCAGTCATTCAACTTTAAAGCAAAAATTTAAGGAATGAAAACAAAGGTAGCAGATAAAATAAAAAAAGGAAATGAATATACATACCGATAGCTGGTTGGCAATGGAGGCTGTGAACTATGGTTAGCCAAGGAGAACTAAAGAGTTGAAAGCCAGTAATGATTGTATGGTAGAGAGGGACATAGGTAGCGAGCAACAGAACTGGATGGAGAGAGAGAATGTTGTTTTATGATGAACCATGATTTTAAAAGGAGATTGGAATGGATAGGTTGGAATGAATTTGGAAGAGGCCTATTGGGCACCTAGTACAAAACCAAACAGGTTAAAGAATAAGATGGGCAATTTCTAGGTTGGCCCAATGGGCATTGTTTTGGTTGGATTGGGTTTAGGTTTTCTTTTGGGGCGGGTTTGGGTGAGGTTTTAGGTTTGGGCCAATTTTGCAAGGCCTACGTGCAATAGTCATATAAATTTTTATGCCTATTTCTTTTTCTATTTCATCTTTTTGTTTTCAACCAATTCCCAGCTTTGATTACAATTGTTCAAGTAAAATCTCATGCCTTGGTTTCATACTCAGACTAAGTTTGTTCTAGAACTCAGTCTTAAGCTTCCCAGTTCTAGTCAATGCATTTATCCTATCCAATTCTCTTTAAAGCTCAGCTTTTTTAAAAGGGAACAACTTTTGTTGTTTCTATTTTTATAACTTGAGCCTCCTTAGCCCACACTACCTTCTTTTTGGAAAGTTGTGAATTGGCCTCTACCATAACTAGTAGGTTTGGCTTGTAACTCAAGCGAGGGCTTTAAAGTGATGAGACATTGGCTATACTCATTAGGCCAAAGTCTGTATGGCTGAACTTTGGACTACACAATCCAAACCTGAAGTTGAGTCTTGTGAATCCAATAAAGGCTAGGCTCACACTTCTCCTAGAGTGGAGGGATCCGCATCAGGCTGGTTTTATAAAGTAACATTACCTCCCTCTCTTGCCAGTGGATGGATAATAGTCTGGTGCCATCGAGCTCACCATGGTTCCGTGGGTTGGACCTTAATTGAACCATCACCTTTTAATGTTGGAATTTATTGATTAAAAATGTATTTTGAATGAGTAAAAGTGTGTTCCTAAAGTTGAGGTTAGAGACAGATTTTTCTCACTTAATGCCTAATTTTTCTGCTTTTATTTTTACTCATTTTGTGGTCACTAATGTTAACCTCAACATTAACTTTTATCACTACATAAGATGCAGAATTAGTTTTTCATCATAAAATATATACATATAGAAAAAGTATTAAGAAAAATTAAAAATTTCATACTTTAGTTAAAAACACCTTTTTGCAATTGGCCTTACGCAAAAGTCCAAAACCACTATTCACAAGTTTGTATTGCATTTATAAGAAATTTTAAACTTTTGCTTATTGGTTCTTAATTTATTCTGAATATTGTTTAAGCATTGGAAATAATCACTTTTGAAAATTCTTAGCTACATGCAAAAATTTCAATGGTTAAAGTATCTTGCAAGGGGGACATGGTTAATTTTTACTTGGTGCAAACAACTCGTTTCCTCTAAAAGGATAATGCAATTTGGCGTGCTTCAATTTATATATTCACAGGCTACTCTAAACCTTTTCTTGATTTAATTATTATTATTATTATTATTATTATTATTATTATTATTATTATTATTATTATTATTGTTGTTGTTGTTGTTGTTGTTGTTGTTGTTGTTGTTGTTGTTGTTTTTATTGTTGCTGCTTTACTTGAAATTCTTGGTGTGTTTATTGTTAAGTTGGTGTTAATTGTATTTAATTAGCTATAATTTTTCTAACATGTTTTGAGAGAAAAAATTTAGACTTTATTTTATCATAGATTTAATTAAGTCTTTGTCTAGTAACCCTGTAAAATTTTTAGGTCAAAATTTTCTTTGTTAGCAACAACAAATGAAATTTTGGCTCATTGAATTGAGTTTTTTTTTCTATGATTTAGAATGGTTTCAAGGATAAAAGTTATAGAAAAACATTTAAAAAATCCATTGAAGTTGTTGCATCTGGTAATGATATTACTCCTAGTGAAAAGATGATTTCAATGAAAAAGATATTTTATACCATGGTCAAATTTTTAGTGCTTTATCTTATAAAATTTATCCCATTTTTCATCATACCAAAACTACTATTGAATTATTGAATGCACTAAAACATAAATATGGCACTGAAGAAAAAAGATTCAAAAGATACACTGTTGAAAAATTTCTTGATTTTAATATGGTTGATGGAAAAAGTGTGTCTAATCAAATTCATGATTTTGAGAACATCAATTTTTATTTGAAAATTAAAAGCATTGAATTTCATGATATTTTCTGTTCTCTTATTAAAAAATTTACCACTTTTCAGGACCAATTTTGCTAGAGGTTCAAAACAAAAACCAGAAAGTTTTACTTTTAATGATTTGTTAGCTTTTTTGAGAATTGAGGAGAGACATCGTACTTCACTTAAATAAAATTCTGAATTTCATGAAGAAGCTCATTTTGTTGAAAATGCTCATAAGCCTAAAACCAAAAATTTCAAGAAAAATGCTTATAAGAAAAATTTTGGTGGCAGTGGCAATATTAATAATAATAAACCGAAAAAAGAACAATTTTAATTAGAAAAAGGGTTTAGAATGTTGAGTTTGTGAAAGGACCAATGATGTTGCCAAAAATTGCTTCAAATGCCATGGTCAATATACTAAAGCATCAACAGTTCAAAAATCTCAAGCAAATATGGTGACTTTAGAACTCAGCTCTCCTTGCTCATCTCACTAGTACTTTGTTTCTAGCCCAGTGTTAAATATAATTTTTTTTACTCAAATGATTGGTGGATAGACTTTGATGCTAATGTTCATGCTTATACTGATGAAAGGTTTTTCTCTTCTTATCAGGTTTCAAGTGCAAGATCTGTGAGTATAGAGAATGATAGTGAGGCTCAAATCCTAGGAAAAGGACAAATAAAGATAGAATATCTTTAGGAAATTTTATTGTTTTAGATGGTGTTTTTCATGTTTCTAGTTGAAGGAAAAACTTGATTAGTGCATCTTTATTAGATCAAAATGGTTTTAATCTTTTTCTTGGTTCAAATAAAGTTGTTATTACTAAACATTATACTTTTATTGGAAAAGGTTGCCATTTTCTAAAAATAATATGTCTTTTGTTGATTCTTCTATTTTCATTGTTGAATGTAATGATATTTGGTATGATAGACTTGGACATGTTAATTTTGATACCATGAAATGAATGATGGGTTTAGAACTAATTCCAAGACATGAATTAATAAAAAGGAAAGACATCAAATTTATGTTCAAGCTAAACAACCTAGAAAGCCTTTTAAAACCTATGATAAGAGAATCATCATTATTAAAATTGATACATAACAAAGCACCTTATGAACTTTGGCATAATAAGAAACGATCCTTAAAATTTTTAAAAGTGTGGGGGTGTTTATCTAAAGTTAGTATTCCTATCATTAAAAAAAAAAAGAAAAATAGGACCTAAAATGATTGATTGTATCTTTATTGGTTATGCTTTAAATAACAATTGTTACTGCTTCTTAGTTTTAAACTTAGATATTCCTGAAATCACTAATAATACTATTATAGAGTTCAAAGATGCATGTTTCTTTGAAAATATTTTTACCATGAAAAATAGGATATCCAAACCTATTAATGTGTGTTCATCTAGTTCTGATTGTATTATTGACAATTCTCAAGAAATAAGAAAAAGTAAAAGGAGAAGAAAAAATAAAGATTTTGGCTCAAATTTTTATACATTCTTGCTTGAAGATGAACCTAAAACATATCATGATTATATGATTTCAACTGATGGTCCCTTTTGGAAAGAAGCAATAAATGATAAAATTAATCCAATTAATTTAAATAAAACATGGTTTTTATGTGATCTTCCACCTGGTTGTAAAATAATTGATTGTAAATTGATTTTTAAAAAAAAAGTTAAGAACCGATGGATCCATAAAAAAAATTTAAAGATAGGTTGGTAGCTAAAAGCTTTAAACAAGAAGAAGGAGTAAACCTTTTTGACACATATGCACTTGTTTCTAACGTCATAACTAATAGATTTTTTTTATTGCATTAGCTTTCATTTATAAATTAGAAGTTTATCAAATAGATGTAAAGACTGCTTTTTTGAATGGTGATTTAAAAGAAGAGATTTATATGGATCAACTTGAAGGTTTTATTATACTAAATCAAAAAAATAAAGTTTGTAGACTTATAAAGTTTCTTTATGTACTAAAACAATCTCCTAAACAATGACATGAAAAATTTGATAAAATCATATTGTCTAATGATTTTCAAATAAATAGCGTTGATAAATGTTTATGTGATACTTTGCTTGTATGTGGATGACATATTAATTTTTGGTAGTAATTTAAATGTAATCAATATAACTAAATCATTTCTTTCAAATAACTTTGATATGAAAGACTTGGGTGAAGCTGATGTAATTTTAGGAATTAAATTATTAAAAACTAATGATGGTATTGCTTTGTCTCAATCACATTATGTAGAAAAAATATTGAAAAAGTTTGACTATTTTGACATATCTGCTGTTTCCACTTCATATGATATAACTATTATATTGAGAAAAAATTTAGGTGAAAGTGTTTCTCAATATAAATATTATCAAATAATAGGGTCTTTATTGCATTTAAGAAATCATACTAGACCGATATTGCATTTGTTGTGGCTAAGTTGGGTAGGTATACTCATCATCCAAGTATTACACATTGGAATGCTTTAGAGAAAGTTTTTAAGTATCTTAAAGATACAATTAATTATGCCTTATATTATTGTAGTTTTCTTGCTATGATGGAAGGTTATAGTGATGCAAGTTGGATATTAGATTTAGAAGAAAATAAATCTAATAGTGGTTTTGTATTTACAATGGGTGGTGGAGCAGTAGCTTGAAAATCTGCTAAACAAACCATAATTTCTAGGTTCACTAGGACGAAAATTAAGTGGCATTAGATGCAGCTAGTAGTAAAGCAGAATAACTTAAAAAATTTTATCTGATATACCATTTTTAAATAAGCTCATACCTCTAATTTCTATGTATTGTGATAGTTAAGCAACAATTGCTAAGGATAAAAGTAAAAATTTTAATGAAAAAAGGAGGCACTTGACAGTTGGACATAAATTTATACACCATTTATTATATCATAGTGTAATTTCTTTAGATTTTGTAATGTCTAAAAATAATATAGCCGATTTGCTCACTAGAGGTTTGTCATGCCAATAGATACTTCTTACATCAAGACAAATGAGATTAAGACCCATTAATTAGTTACCATAGTGGATGCCTATCTTTATACATTGCAATCCCATAAATATAGTTCAACAGGTAATAACAAAACTATTTGGTAACTTGGGAGAGCATATGTAGTATTGTTATGAAAAAAATTTGGGGTTTCATTCCTATGGTGTTATGCTTTCTACTATGATATTTAGGAATAATTTTATTTTGAATGAATCCAACAGTATGTATATAATTTTGCGGGGTAATGGTCACAAATCACTTTTGGATGATTAAACAAGTGAGTGTGGTGGTGGGTTTGCCATTGTAAAAATTAGGTCATTTTCTAAAGACACTCCTGAAATAGATACATGTGCATAACCAAAAAATGCAAAGCTAATAGAGACTTGATGATTTCTCATACTGTGTGTGTAATCAATATTATTCTAATTAAAGGAGTTTAGTTTAAAACATTTATATTACTATATTTTCTTCAGAATATATCAATTAACACTAAGTATAGGTTCAAACCCTGAAAGTACCTAACATCTATTATACAGTATTAAATGCTCAAATAATAATTAAAAAATTTGTTTAATCATGTGGGGGAATGTTGGACTTTATTGATTAAAAATTAATTTTGAATGAGTAAAAGTGTGTTCCTAATGTTAAGGTTAGTGGTAGAATTTTCTCACTTAATGCTCAATTTTTCTACTTTTATTTTCTCTCATTTTGTGGCCACTAACATTAACCTCAATGTTAACTTTTATCATTGTATAAGATGCAGAATTAGTTTTTCATAAAAAAATATATACACAGAAAAAGTATTGAAAAAAATTTTAAAACTCACAGACTTTAGTTAAAAACACCTTTTTGTAATTAGCCTTATACAAAATTCCAAAACCACTATTCATAAGTTTGTATTGTATTTATAAGAAATTTTAAACTTTTGCTCATTGGTTCTTAATTTATTCTGGATATTATTTGAACATTGGAAATAATCAGTTCAAATAATTCTTAGTTGTACACAAAAATTCCAACGGGTTGAAGTGTCTTGTGAGAGGGATGTGGTTAATTTTTACTTGGTGCAAGCGGACTATTTTCTCTCAAAAGACAGCGCAATTTGGTGTATTTCAATACACAAATTGTCAAGCTACTCTAAATATTTTCTTAAGTTAATTGTTATTAATTTATTATTACTATTATTATTGTTGTTGTTGTTGTTGTTGCTGCTGATGATAATGATATTGTCGCTTTACTTGAAAATTTTGGTGTGTTTATTATTAATTTGGCGTTAATTGCAATTAGCTATATTTTTTATGACAGAAAGCTTCTACCTCTCTATCCTACATATGCCATCTCATGCCACATTTCTAGTCTTCCATCTGTTGCTTTATCAAGTTAGGGTTTGATGGAGCTTTTAATGGATAGAAAAATTAGAACAATTATGCCAAAGATTTTTGAATTTTTCAAAGCAAACAGAAAAATAGGTTCTTGTAATTACATTTATAGGTATGCAAATTTAGATATAAGACGAGTACTCATCTCTAATTCGGAGAAGTAGTTCAAGATTTTTGCAATCATCACTCATACCATGGGCCCCTAGATAAGCAACTTTATCTTCAAAGCAATTCCAAACAAGAATTATTTTAACAACAATAGTAGGAAAGTTTCAAGTTTTTAATCTTATCTCTTCGAATCCCATCTCATGATATATACATATATATATATCCTTTTACGGGTTGCTCTGTCTTTTTTATGAAAAAAAATAGAACATAACAGATGAGAAATGAACAAGATGGAATAGGAATTTTGAATGCTTCTTTATAGATTTAAATTATAAATAATGGCAACAACATCTCTTTCCTTTTTCTTTTTGTTTTTATTTTCTCTTCTCATTTCTAGTTCACCAAAGATGATTTGGGTAGCTTATTTAATTGCTACCATTTGACCAATATGATCACCAGTTTCTAACAAACCTGTTAAAATATTATATTATTTTTTTATTTGTTAATAATAATAAAAAGCGGGAAATAACACTTGTAAGAAGAGAAGTGTATCTAAAATTTCTGCTCAACTCTTTCTCTCTCTATATTCATTTTTAATATCTAAAAATGTTTTATATTTTTTTTCTAAATTGAGCAAATAAATAGTCATTTTCTAATAGCTTCAGCCTCTTGAATCTTGTGGTGGTGTTGGATTTGCAAAAAAATAGCTCACATTTCGAAAAAAGTGAGTTTTGATTTTAGTTGTTTCTTTAATTTCTTCCTTTTTTATACGAACACTATTTTTGAATTCTACAGCAAAAATTTAGTGGAATAAGCTCTTGAATCACTCCATTTCTGGAAGCCCTTGAATGGAGTTTGCTAGAGCTACTCTATTTTTCTCTATTTCGGGCCAATTCAGGCAACCATTGCCAAATATAGTTGCAAGGTTAGGTTCCTCTTTGCCTAAACTTTGATTCAGTATATCATGCATAAAAAATGAAGCTTGTTTGGAAAATTTTTCTATGATCGAAAATAGAATATTTAGGTGACTCTAGAATATTTCAGCGAATCATTCTGGAAAAAATCTTCCTCTAATTTTTTTTAGAACTAGTGGTGTAAATGAGTTTTTAATTGGAAGCTTTATGAATTAATTATGAATTTTTATGTATTGTAAAGTATATTGTTTAAATATTTAAATATTGATAATTAACTTGATAAATTTCAATTAATTAAATTCAACTAATTATAAAAAAACTCCTCTCGCCAGTAGAGGTTTTCTCTCTTTGAGGCTATCCTTAGGGTTTTACCTCCTTAGTTGTGGCTAAGGTGTTTGTGTTTTTGCCTAAATGATTAAATGACAAATCCTAGGAATATCAATTACCTGTTTGCCTTAATTCACTTGACTGAAGAGGAAAATCAAGTTGCAAAAGTAGAATTGGATGAATGCACTAATAAAAGATAGAAACTAAGGATGTCTCTATGCCTCGTGGGGAAGGTGTTGAACATCAAAGGCATAAATGTAAATGCTTTTAGGACTACAATGATGAATAGTTAGAGGTTATAAAGAGGATTCTACTTACACGATCTAGGAAAAGTGAGTTTATTTTTCAGGTTCTTTTTAGAATCTGATAAGTAGAGAGTTCTCGACCATGGCCCATAGTGCTTTGATGATCAACTAGTGCTGCTTAGTGAGATGAAGGAAATGGATGTGGCTTCTTTCCTTATACTAGATACAACAACCATATGGATTAGAGCATACAAGATCCCCTTTCTTTGGCATTTAAAGGAAACCACAATCATCATGGCCAATATGATTGGAGAATATGTAGATTTTGATGAAAGCAAAAATTAGGGTTGGGCGCCATACATTCAATTCAGAGTTAAGCTCTCGATATCAAAGAAATTAAGAAGAGGGGTTTTGTTTGAGTTGGGCGATAAGGTGTATTGGGTGAAATTTAAGTATGAAAGGCTTCCAGTCTTTTGCTACAGATGTAGATCCATAGGTCATCAGGGTTCGAGATTGTGAGGTGGAGGGGAGCAAGTTGGAGTACGGTGACTGGATGCATGTATCACTAAGGAAAGGTTTTAAGTTGTGCAATCAAGTAGAAAAAGAGAAGGAAGACAAGATGCCGGCCCAACTAAATGTAATCAGTCCAGTGAACAAGAAAGCAGAGGGACAAAACGAAAGAAGAGTATAGAGGACAGCATGCGTAAAATCGCTAAACGTCATATTAGAACAACTCAATTCTAAACCTTCAGAGCAATGAACTCGGGATGACATAAATGCGAACCAGCCTTATCTAGTAAAAGCAACCATAGGGTCTAATGTTAACACGCCAATTGATTCTTGCTCAATTGAAGAGATTCCTACTCTAGCTACTGCCAATCATTTAGGTCAATCCTTTTCTGGTATTTCTTTATCATCTATAACTATGGAATCTGTTGAGGGGAGGGTGGAAAATATACTATAAGAAGTTAATGTTACCACAATATTAACCTAGTAAGGGTGGGAGATACTGAGATGGTACAAGGAGAAAGGGTTATGAGTGTTAATTTGGGTTTAAAAATCGGAAGTAATGAGAGTTCTAGAGAGAAAAGTGTATAGGCATTGGAAACGAGAACTAGAGTTAAATAGGGCTCGTGGAAATGCTTAGCTAGAGGGGGGGAAAAGGGGATGTAGGTGGGGATAATGTTTCATCAGGAAAAAAACAAGATGGATCGATTTTATCTAGTGGGAAGGGGACTAATGATACTTATATGGTGTGTAAGTCAAAAAAACTAAAAGGTGTGGATGTGTTTTCATAGTAATATAATTTAAAGGTGACCAGTGGGTATTACCCCAATTGCCTATCACCATGAGTATTTTAAGTTTCAACCATTGTGGGTTGGGGAGTCCTACAGCAATCATAAATCTGCAATGTTTGGTTAAGTCACAAAATTCCTTTATCCTCTTTTTGATGGAGACTAGAGTGTTAGAGGATAGAATGAACTTTATTCGAATTAATTTAGGCTTTAAGAAGGGTTTTAATGTGAAGGGCATAAATGGTGGTGGTGGTTTGACTTGTATGTGGAACGATGATTTCAATCTGACTCTGCTGTCCTATTTTATACACCATATTGACTTAATGGTTAACCAAGGAAGTAATTTTAAATGGCATCTAACATGCTTTTATGGTTGGCCAGAAAGACACCTTATGCAGCAATCTTAGGATTTAATTAAGAGACTAAATAACCCTTCTCTTTGAGGCTGGGCAGTTATTGGGGACTTCAATGAAATATTGTCCTAATAAAAAAAAAGTGGGAAGGACTACCCATCAAAACTCTACTATTCGATCCTTCTAAGAGGCATTATCAAACTGCAGTTTATAGGATATGGGTTTCTTTAGGTATCCGTTCACTTGGGATAATGGACGAAGAGGAGATGATTTTATTGAAGAATACCTTGATAGATGTGTGGCATCCCTTCCCTAGATTCAGTAGTTTATGGAAGCAAGAATGGTCCATATCATGCATGCTAGGTCAGATCACTTACCAATTATACTTAGGTTGGATGAAGACTATTCTTCTATGGAGAGACCTAATAGGTTCCACTTTGAAAGCATGTGGAGTTGAGAGTCAGGATGCACTGAAGCAATAAAGCAAGCTTAGGGACAAGGATTGGGCTGGACGAATAAAATTTCAAGGTGCACTTCTTCTTAGGAACATTGGAGTAAAACCTATTTTAGTAATTTAAAGACAAGAAGAAAAAAGGCAGAGGTGAATCTACAAAGGTTTGGGTCTAGGATGGATGCTACTTCGGTATATGCTAGATCTAAATGGAAGAAAGAGTTAGTAGAATTATCTTTAAGGGAGGAATTAATGTGACAACAATGCTATCGTGTCCAGTGGTTACGAGAAGGAGATTATGATGTATGCCCTTCCCTTGAAGCTTTTGTCTCTCATTTTTTTCGAGTCGTCGATACCCGATTTCACCCACGGAACCAAGGGATTGTTGAATTTGGATAAGAAAACCTCTAACTTTTAGTGGTTTGATCCCACTTTTAGGGTTAAAACCAGGTTGAGGTTCACTATCCAGGCTGATGGTCGCTTCGTAATAGAAAAGAGACACTACTCGACTTGCCACAATCATAAAACTTGAAAGGTGTGATGTGGTACATCTAGGTGTCCCTATCTTATCACTAACGATCGATGATCGAGAGGTATCTAGTTGGGCACCATGAGGCTAAATATTAAGGAGTCACCACCCAATAGAACATTGAAAAAGAAGGGTGTTCCGACCTTGCGAGGCCAAAAACCCAAAGAGGGTCTGAAATTCCACTCTTATTTTTACCTTTAACAAATGTGACATAACGGCTTTCAAATTAATTATGTTATCCCTTTTCTTTCATGCAAGATCAAAGCAAATATAGAAATTAAAGGCGCATCCAATCACGTAAGAAAGCAGTAAATCATGACATAAAATAAAGCGATAAAGACATTCATAACTCGAGCAGCTCATTAGGACCCCTTAAGGTGAGGACTTTGGTCCTCACATATGGATTATTGATGAAGCATTTCATTGTGAGATCTTGAAGACAGGGACTTGTTAGCCCAAGTTTTATTTAACAAATGTTCTGTGTTATTTAATTATATACAAAAATCATTTACATTATTAAAAGTTTAATTTTTACATGCGAGTTTCCTAGGTAAAAAGGCGGATATTGGTCCAATTTTATAACAAAATATCTCAATTAATTACTATAAATATTTTTTATGACATTTTTTATTTGCAGTCAAAAGAGTAATTTTATAGTAAAGAGAAAGGATAGTGAACTTACCTAGAGCGCTTTCTTGGTCATGTCCACAAGGAGCTTTATTTATCGGGAGCAATAATAATAACAATAACAATGACCACAAAAATGGTAACAAAAAATGAAAAGGAAACATACATAAAACAGATCTAAGTTAAGAGGTATGAAAGAAGATAAAAGGGAAAAGATCTAGCACACATATCGAGAAATGCACGAGGTGCATTTGACGACATACAATCGACTCATTTATCTTAAAAGCAAGAAAATACATTTTGGGTCGTGCACCATTTGACGCTCTGGTAGGCATCAAAGAATACACAACCGTATCAACCTGATGACGGTGAGTTTTTTTTCCTTTTACGACAGAGTCCTTATCAACAGTAAATCCAAAAAGGAGGAAAAAGAAGAAGTTAAATACAAAGATGAGCCTTTTAAAATTGAATTTTATTTTGATAAAAAAATGATTTTTAAAGGAACGGATAAAATAGAAATTACATGGGGCAATCTAGTAATCCCTATCACATAGCAATATACCCCTTTTAAGGGGTTTCACAACCTAAATCTAACAAAGATTAATATATAATAAGACTAACAAATGAAAAGAATGACTAAATTTATTATAATGTGAAAATATCGAGAAAGGCCTTTTATATTACCTTCAGTGTACTTACTCGATTAGACTATTGAATGTTGGATTCATAGACCCTTTGTAGTATTGAAATAGTCAATGAATAGTTGAAGAATTAAGAGCTAAAGGCCAAAAATTCACTTTTGGCTTAGAAAACTTTTAAACTATTTGGAAGTTTATACGGTTTCCTTTTAAGGACTGTATTGACTCTCCTTTTCAAATCTCTTATCTTAGCAAAATCAACCAACCAACCAACCCCTGAGAAAGAATTAGAGGAAACTTATAAAGGGTGGAGTGTACAGCCATACCATGGGTATGCACGATTGTACACTTCGGCGATGCCCCCTATTTGCCCATTTTCCTCATAAGGAAGTCCACCACCATTTGAGTGTATGACTATACCATGGGTCTGCATAGCTATATACTCCAAAAGGTGGTCAACTTGCCTGAAAAGGCAAGATTCTTTGGAATGCACGACTGTACACTCCTTCATGCAAGGTCGTGTATTCCAAAAAAGGCAAAAATCCTATCTTAAAGGCTAAACGATGAATATTTTTTGAATGTATGGGCGCATAGGCCATAAATGCATGACGTGTAAGGCCTTTACATGCACATAACTCAATTTCAAGTTCCTGGCTAAGTGTATATTTCATCACTTGCCCGCCTTAAGCCAATCAGTCGTATAGGCCAAGCTCGAAAATGTTTTTTAAAAGGCTTTTTAGGAAATAATTTCAATACCACAATGAGTCCAACATATTCGATTTGTTGTTTCTAAAGGAGTAGTTTTCCTCATTAGGTAACCCTGACAAAAGCCTCCTCAAAACCCAATGCTTACAGTTGTCTCCAACTTTGGGGAGACTAGTGTATGTAGGAGTCTAAACGAGCCAAAGTTTAGAGTAAGAGAGAGATACTTACCTGAGGAGGTGACCTTCCTACTTGCTTCTTAAGAAGGCTTGGTTGGTGAACTACGCTAGCCCATGGCATGTTCTCTGTTTCAGAGGTACTTCCACTTCTGCAGCTATACCCCTGACCTAAAGGTGATCCCACTATATGGCTATACCTTGAGGCGATCCCACTATGTGGCTATACCTTGAGGCATTCCCACTCTGTGGCTATACCTTGAAGCAATCCCACTCTGTGGCTATACCTTGAGGCAATTCCACTATGTTGCTATACCTTAAAGCGATCCTGCTATGTGGCTATACCTTGAGGCAAAAATTGGCTATACCTTGAGGGAAAAAATTTGTGAGAATGTTGAGGTGGCTTGGATCTGAAGTTACCTCACATGACCACTTGCCCCTTGTAGCGAAAGGAGTGCCATTGCAGGCGACAGTCATGAGGTTGCACTGGTATATGCTATGTAGCTTAATTGAATTTAGCTTGTCCTACATTTGCATTGCTGAAAAGGTTAGATCGGGATTCGTTGCTCCCAGTCTCATCCATTAAAACACTTATTTGTGTTCATTTTTCTTGTACATATTTTCCTTTTGTATTATTATCATGTTTATATGTACTATCTTTTGGCAACATGATATACAAATTTTATTACGTACAATGCTGTCTAGCATTATAACATGTATTTCATTAATAATCAATCAATTTATCTTGTAATGTGAATTAATTACGAAGCATGCTTAACCTATTAATATCAAATGACAATGGCTTATGATACAAGGCATTTTATATGCTAGCAACATCTAATGGTAATCACAGCAAATAAATGATAATTTTAAGCAAGTTCAGAATGACAATCTTGACAAACTTTTAAGAGAAACATCCAACTATAAAAGAAAACAAATGTCCACAATGTAATAGAAAAAACAAACAAACAAACAAACAAACAAGCAACATGAATATCCATAACAATTGTCCCAATCTGCAAATGTGTGTGAAAACTGTGATATAAAAATGTATGTATATGGAAAATCATAATCTCCATGAACCCTTGGGAACTCATTGCAGGCCATAATCTGTGGGGCCTTTTTATGGAGAACGGGATTGGGAACGGTGCTTATAAAATGGTAGACTCATTAAGGTGAAGAAGATCCTGGCTATGTGGGTCCCGGAGGTTGAGCTGCAATAGGATGTAGGAACTCATTGAGGTACCCTACGAGGCATCTACATCTCCCCGAATGCTAGCCAAATCTTTTGTATGCACAGCAATGTAACTATCCCATCTACACATGTCACATAAGCTCTGGGGTTGGAGTCTAGCTTATCAATCTTTTTCTCAATCTCATCTCTGGCTCCCTTAATAACATCCTTGCCAGTCAGGAAGGTAGTCTTTAATGTTGTGAGGCGATCTGTGGCCTTCTACACACTCTTATCCGCAATTCGGACCCTCGTCTTTGTCTTAGTCAAATCAGCTACAAACCGCCGCTACAAAGAAACCAAATCATTAAATCTCTTTATATAGGCCTCATTCTGCTTACCTTGCTCCTGGCATATCACCTGTATATTTGCTGCCATGACAGTCTGAGCCATAGTTAAATCCTAAATCCCCTACAGAATAGCATCCCATGGGATAGCCTGCTGAGGTTGAGGGGGTGCTAAAGATAAAGAAGCACTAGGATGACCATAAGCTCTAAGAGGCAAATCCTATTGAAAAAGTAGGGATGTCCTATTGAGTTAGAGGCACAACTGGTGTAATGGCCTCAACACCGGGTCAGCCGTGAATAGTACTTTCCGGTAGTGAATAGTATTTTCCGATCCCGACAGGACACCCGAAAGTCAAAAATATTTTATTGGACTATTGGAAAGAAAAAGTCATGGTGAGTCTAGGGTTGAAATTTGAAGTGAATTTGAGGTCAAATAGGCCTCCAAAAGTCAAAAATACGAAAAAGTTAGCGAGTCAATTTCCCTGGTAGGAAAGGGGACTTAATTTTGTATAAATAATTAAAAATAGTAAACGAACTCCAAATATTGCCAAATTTTGCGTGCTTACATGAATTTTTATGTAGAATATTTTGGTGATGAGAATGGAATTTTTCGGTGACACCGGTAGTTGTCAAATCGGACCGATAAGTTTGAATCGGATCGATAACGAACTCCGATTGAGCCAAAAATTTATGTACTATCTATTTTTGATATTTTAAGAATGATAAAATCAAAATTAAAGTAATTTGAAGTATGAAAGAGAGAGAAATTGAATTGGGCTTTAAAAAGGCCTAAATAGGCCTTAATGTTTAAGTGAGTAAAGCCCCCTCATTTAAGCCCAATTTTGGCCAATCAAGAGAGTATATATAAGGCTAAAAATCTGGAGAATTGCTCCAGAAAACTCCAACCTTTTCTCCCTCTATGGTGGCCGAACCATCTCCCTCCTCTCTCTCTCTATGATTTCTTCTTCTTTTACTCCAAATCTCTCATGAACCCCAACATAAAAGATGAAGTTCTCTTTCTCTAGGTCACCTTAGTGGCCTCAAGCAAGTGATTTGAGTAAGGAAAGGCAAGAAATCAAGTAAAGAAAGGAAAAGAGGTAAGATGAAACTTAAAAAGTTAAGTGATTTCAATTGGTTTTTTTATGTGTTCTTGTAGTTTTTGAGGTGTAAAATCTATTTATGAGCTTGGATTTTTCATTTGAGGACAAGAAATTGAGGTTAGGAAGGCTTGAAGAATTAAGCTAAGGGTGATTTTGTGGAAGGATGAAGTTTTGCTTTGTGTCAAGTGAAGAAAAGTGAAGTTTAAGGAAGCTAAAGCATGAAAAAAGGTAAGTGACTACAAAATCCTTTAGTTTCCCTATTAATATGAATTTTTCTTAATTATGTAATTAAGGTAAAAATGTTTAAAGTAACTAATTGATGTAATTATGATAGGGTAATTGTAATTGAACTAGAGAAAAGATAAATGGAAGGTGAAAATGAGAGAAAGAAAAACTTTAAGGTGAAAAATTGTTGGTGGCCAAATTATTTCCTAAGAGAAATATGTGAAATTTTGCATGAAAATAATATATAATGGCCTAAATGGAACATAAAGATGATAATTGGTGCCATTGAATTTTTAATGAATTATTGGAATTTATTTTAAAATTTTAAAGCTATGTATTAGTTATGTCTATAGTGGAAATTGTGAAATAATGAGAAATAATTGATTATTTTAGTGAGAAATGATGCTAAATAATAAATAATACATAAATAAATTTTGTTGGAATTTATTGAAATTATTGGAATTTTATTGGAATTTTTATGTGACTATGTACAATGAAAATAATTGAAATAGTAATGCATAATTGTATAAAAATGACTAAAGTGATGAATTAATATGAAATTCAATTAATGTCAATGACAAGAAATAAAAAGTCAATCGATGAATTTTTTGAAATAATTATTAAGTCATGAAAATAATAAGAATAATGAATTATTGGTAAATAATTCATAGAATAAATGGAAATGATGAAAATAAATTGATAAGTAAATAAAAAGAAAGATAAAATGAAGTTTTAGATGGAAAAAGGACTCAAATGAAAGAAAATAAAAGTTTTGGAGTAAAATGGCAATTTTGTCAAAGTGGGTAATTAATGAGTGAAAATAAGTAAGAAATAGTTAACAAGGGCAAAATGATAATTTTGGAGACTTAACTGTGTCAAAAGATAAAGTTTCTATGATATGGGAACTAAAATATAATTTTACCCGAAAATGGTAAAAGAAAGAATAGACGATGAATAATCAAAGAAATGGTATAATAAAAATAGAAATAAATGATTATAATGGCAAAATTATAATTATGTATTTAACATAAATAATTCCATAAAAAAAGTCAAATTATGCATTTTTAGGACATAAAATAATAAATTATATTACTAGAATTCCTAATTGTGTAAAAAGTAGTAAAATAAAGGTGTAGTCAATAAAAAGCAATAAAGAGTAAAAGACTATAAAATATGTCGCTGATGAAATAAAAGTCGACTTAACGAATAATTAAAAAGTTTTGGATAAAAAGAAAAACAAAGTGTAATCAGTCAAGCTTAAAAGTATTGAAAAATAATTCGCAAAGAATTATACAAAATAAGAATAAAAGAGAATTGTGAATTATAATGTCATAATTTGTATAAAAGACTGAAAAGTTTAAGTATCTAAGTGAATTATCGAAGAATAATTCACAAAAGTGACTGAAAAAGAGAAAGTGAATAAAATGATAAAAAGTTATTGAACAGTCAATAACTAGGGCACAAAAGAGTGCATTTGATCATAATAAAGTGTAGTAATAAATAAAAGAAAAAAATTAAAGATTTTTAAATGTTAAAAAAATTGGCAATGTGATTGATTATTTTGCCCTTAGCAAAAAGCATGTATTATTATTTTTGTCTTGGATATAATTGGCTAGCCATAGGAACACCTCTATACCGTGGTGCAAGTCTTGGCAACTTGCTTTGCTATGGGTGGGATCTTTGATCTCCATAGCTTTAGTGAAAGTGAAAGTGTATCTGTTTCTGCTCTGTGAGACTTGATCTTTCGAGATCATTTCTCCATCTGTTCAGTGGGACCTTCGGGTCCAGTCCCGTGTATCCTTTTTGAGAATTCTATTATATTACACTAGGAGCACATCAAAATGAATAAATTGGTATTGTTTAATTGAATTGAATATAAAAGTTATAACGAAAAATATTTCGTTTGAAAGAAAAGACAAAGTTGAAATAAATTTATAAAGGTTTCTGAAAAGTGTAATTAATAAGAAAAAGAAAAAGAAAGGTTTTATAAGAATAAAATATTAAATCAATGTTTAGTTAAGCTTTTATAAGGATTTAAAATGTATTTTTATTTTACATGAAAAGATAAATATACTTAATTGGTATTTCTTGTGCCAATTATTATTGTGATAAGTGACAAGTTCGAAAAATAATATTAATTTCCTGCTTAAAGTTAAAAAGTGATAATTTTGACATGAAGTGAAACTTAATGCTTAAGTAATGTCTTTCTGAAAGAAAAATTAAATGAAGAGTAAAAAAATAGAAAGTCACATAATTGGCCAATGAGGAAAAAGTAAAAGACATAAGTCTCAACAAATATTTAAACATAAGTAATGTATAAAAAAAGGAAAGAGATTTTGATTACAAAGTGTCCCGAAATAGCTATATTACTTTGCAATAAAGCTTAAAAGCCTTTAAACAGTAATGTATTTAATAGATTAAAGTTAAAGTAAAGTAAAAGAATAAATAGTAAAAAGTGAAGTCAGAATACAGATTAAATAATTGACTAGTAAATCAAGTATTTAAAATAGTTTATTTTGGGTACTAGTAAAAAAAACACGGGTACCAATACACATTACTAAATGTAATGATAATTAAATTGTTGTGGCTAAAAGATAAAACGAAAGTAATGATAAAAGTAAAAGTTATAGTAAAGATTAACGTAAAGGTAAAAATAAATCCAATATCGATTCACCTAAAAAAATACTGTAAAGTAAAGTTGAAAGTTTGAAAATAAAAGAACAATGATTACCAAAATACAAGTTAATAACATGACTAATGTTAACTAAAGTAAAAGAAAATGTTTAATGAAATAAAAATAATAGTAGCATAAATTACGAAATTATGCTTTATCTTGGAAAATTCTTGGATTAGTAGTCACCACTGGGCATATTTAATGCTCAGCACATAGTATTTACTGCGTGCAGGTTTTGAAGTATTGCGGGAGCACAGTACACAGTGGGTCCAGATCGAAAGAGAAGGTTTTTGTATTAGTTGCTGTACACTTTTGGCATGTATATACTTAGGCTATTAAGGTAAAAGATTTAATTGTATTTTGATTATATTTTTAATTGTCAATGGATGAGTGCCTAGTGCAAATTTTTGGTATAATGTTTGGTGTTTGTTTTAATTGTTTATAAGACTGTTGTTTGATTCTGGAATTAATGAAAAGTATTTTAAGTGATTCATATTGTTCGAAAAAAAACGTATCGGTTTCGGCTAAGTTTTGCTTCGGAAAAGACCATTCCGAAAAGGGTGTGACAACTGGCTCCTAGCGGGCCTCCTCTACAAAATAGTCAGTGAAAGAGATCTCCTATTCCTCCTTTAGTCCTGGCCCTAAGACATCATCCATTTGTAAAAATAACAACTCCTATAGAAAGCAATTTTTTTAGAACAAAGGGGCCTTCCTAATTTGGTTTAAACTTCCCTCTGTATTTGGGTAAGCCAAGTCTCATCTATTTAAATACTAAGTCCCCTTCTTTTAAATGATGACCTTTGACATTTTTTTTCGAATGATCGAGCTAACCTTTTTTGGTACAGCTGATTATGGTAGTAAGCCCTCATTCAATTTTTGTCTAACAAGTTCAGTTGCGCCATCCTGTGTTCTGCCCATTTCATCTCTAGCAGCTTGGCTTCTAAGATAACTCTCAGTGACTGCAGTTCAATCTCTACCGGTAGCACTGCTTTCGAGCCATACACAAGGGAGAAAGGGGTAGGTCCTGTGAAAGTTCTAATAGTGATTTTGTACCCCCAAAGTGTAAATGGTTCAGCCTAATCTTTATATGTTTGCATAGTCTTGGATAGAATTTTCTTTAGGTTCTTGTTTATGGCTTAAACTGCCTTATTTGCTTGTGTACAGTAAGGAGGTGATTTGTGGTGTTTGATTCTATACTTTTGAAGTATATGCTTAGTCTTTGCTTAAAACTGGACCCTATTGTCTAATGCTATATGAAGAGGCATCCCATATTTACATACCAAATTTCTTTCGATGAACCAGGCCATTTACGGTGCTCCTAGTCTTTTGAAGGATTCGGCTTCTACCCACTTCATGAAATAGTCGATGGCAACTACTATGTAACTATGACTGTTGGAAGCCGTCGGATGAATTTCCCCAATAATATCTATTCTTCAAGCTGAAAAGGGCTAGGGTGAGGAAAGGTTGCATAATTTCGAGACAGGAAGGTGACTTAAATCAGCATACTGTTGGCATTGGTGACACATTTTCACATATCTAGAGTTTTCAGTATCAATGGTTAGCCAGAAAAATCCCTATCGCATTATCTTTCTGGCTAAGGTTAATCCGTTCATGTGGGCCCCACATATCCCTGTATGCATTTTTTTCGTGACTTTCTTTACCTCCCTTTTGTCTAGGCATCTTAGCTGAATAAAATCGACTTGCCTTTTATACAGGACCCCATCTACGTTGATGAACTGACTAGATAACTTTTGAATTATTCTTTGGTCTTTATCCTTCACTTTCTCGAAGAACTTAGAAGTTTCCAAGTAGTTTTAGACATCATAATACTAAGGTTTACCGTTAGATCCATCTAGACTCATGAGGTTCTCGTTTTCAAAACAAGGCTTGGTCGAGCTTGTGATTACCACAGGTCTCATGACCACTCCTTCGAGATTTTACCATATTGACACCAAAATTGCCAATGCATCTGCTAATTGGTTTTCATCTTGGGGCACATGTTGGAAGGTACAGGTCTCGAATTGTTTGCTTAGTCTCCTTAGGTATTCTGCATAAGGCACCGGTCTCTATTTCCTAATGGACCATTTTCCGTTTACTTGATGAATTACTAAAGATGAATCCCTAAAGATTTCGGCCATTCTTACCCCTAGTGCTATGAAGGCTTTTACTTCATGCAGACAAGCTTCATATTCAGCTTTATTATTTGTCACCTTAAATTCCAATTTCTTGGCTAAAGGAAGCTTTTCGCCATCAGGTGTGATGAGAATAGCTGCTACTCCAGCTCCTCTGTTATTGGTGGCCCCATTAAAATACAGTTGCCAACCTTGAACTGTTATGACATTGACATTTTCATCTGGAAATTCATACTTAACTCGGTCTCCTTCTAACGGTTGATCGACCAGAAACTCTACAACTACCCTTCCTTTGATCATCTTTCTGGCTACATACTCCACTTCAAATTACTATAAGAGCAATAGCCACATTTCCATTTTCCCGAGCAAAGAAGGTGCTGACTGGAGGTATTTGAGCGAGTTGTGCTTAGCCACTACTTGGAACTTATAAGAGTGGAAATAATGCCTTAGCTTCTTTGAGGCCCATATCACTGCTAAATAAATCTTTTTCACATTTGTATACTTGGTCTTGTATGGCAGGAACTTCTTGCTCAGGTAGCACATGGCAAAATCAGCTTTGGCATCATTTTCTTAAGACAGCATGGCCCCTATTGAACTTTACTCCATTGTTATGTACAAGATTAAAGGCTTTGATGGTCTGGGTCGCTGGAGAACTGAAGGATGCAACAAGTACTGCTTAATGGTGTCGAAGGCCTTATGACAATCGTCGTTCCACTTAATCGGCTTATCTTTTCTCAAAAGCTTGAAAATCGGCTCACATATAGAGGTGAGTCTTGCTATGAATCAGTTGATGTATTGAACATGTCCTAAGAACCCTCGAATCTCCTTCTCTTTTTTTGATATTGACATTTCCCGAATGGCTTTCATCTTGTATGGATCTACCTCTATCCCCTTTTGACTAACTACATACCCTAGGAGGTTGCCAGAGGTCACTCCAAACACACTTCTTCGAGTTGAGGCGAAGGTTGTATTTGTAGATCCATTGGAAAAACTTCTTTAAGGCTTCAAAATGTCATTCCCTTGTAGCTAACTTGATCATCATGTCGCCGATGTACACTTCAGCTTCCTTGTGTTTCAAATCATTGAGGATCTTGGTAGCCATTCGTTGGTAGGTGTCCCCTACATTCTTTAGTCCAAATAGCATGACCATGTATGCGTAGGTCCTTATTCAGTAATAAAGGCTATATTTACCCCATCCATTATCTTATTTAAGATTTTATTGTACCCTACGTATCCATTAACAAAACTATACATCATACATTTTGCTGCACTGTTGACCAACAGATCTATGTGGGGGAGCGAAAAATCATCATTCGAGCAAGCTTTATTCAGATCTCGATAATCCACATACATTTGTACCTTTTCATCCTTCTTAGCAACAGGGACAACATTGGCTACCTAGGTAGGGTACTGGACTTTAACCAAGAACTTTGCTTTAATTTGTCTTTTCACTTCCTCTTTCATCTTTTCTGCCCATTATGGCCTAAGTCTTTGAAGCTTCTGCTTTACTGGCTTACTCTCAAGATACATTGGAATGGCATGTTCTGCAACATTTTTGTCAATCCCAAGCATATCTTGGTAGGTCCAAGCAAATACTTTTTCATATTTTTTCAATATTCTCTCAAATTTTATTCTCTCTTCAGGAGTTATGTTAGATACAATCAAGATCTCTTTAGGGTCATCTTGTGTTTCGAGATTAAATGAAGTAGTGTTTGTTGAATTAATGTCAAATATGAATGAGTCATGATTATGATCATGCATGATGTAATTAAATGAGACCTCGTACAAATAAGCAAAGTTATTCATCTTATTAACTTGAGCAGGAAAGGGTACATCATTATAAAACAATTCAAGAATATAAATTACATCAGCAAAGGAATCATTCTCCAAATTAGGGATGGCCGATGCAGCAGCAGATGCCTCTCCTTTCTCTAGTGGTGCTTTCTTCTCAAGGGCTATAGCTTCATCTTCAACATTTTCTTTGCCTTTTGATAACTTTGATTTTAATGTTTGTTTTTAGGATAATTTTGTGTATTTTAGTGTCTAATCTTGCATGTTTTCTGTGTTTTTAGTGTTAAAATGCTCTTGCTTTGTTTATTTTAGTTATTTTGATAAATTTAGAGTTTTTTTGGTGATTAATGATATTAATTTGAATTTCGTGCAGAAAAATAAGTTAGGTCGCGGCTGAGATAACTAGTGCCCCATGCAAAAGCTCAAAACTCACCGTTTTACCAAAGCTTATAGCTGAGACAAATTGGTCCCAGCCATGGCCAATGTAGCCTATGAAGAAGCTTTGGTCCAGAAGTTTGCTATGGCCAAGACAAAAGTGTCCCAGCCGTGCCTTCCTAGATACCTATATAAAAACTATAAAGTTGTCTATTTTTAAAGGAGATCTTTTTTAGGGTTTCGTGTAGAGGCTATCCTTAGAGAGAAAAATCATAGTTTTACATATTGAGAGCTTTTCATACATAGTTTTATAGTTTTACTTGTAAAAATCACTCTTTTAGATTAGATTTACTTCAAGAACACAAAAATAGTCTTAGTTTTAGTTACTTACTTCAAGTTACAGTTTACAATCAAAGTGCAAGTTAGAAGATCCTGCTTAACATATTGACATATTTTTGGAGGTTAGTGACACAGTTCAAATTTCGGGTGTTACTACGGATGTAGTGAGATTAAATTTGTTTCTTTTCACTTTAATTGGAAAAGTGAGGGAGTGGCTACAGATGCTACCAAACCAGTCAATATGGTCATGGGATCAGTTGCAAGAAAAGTTTCTTATGAGATTTTTCCCTCCAACCAAGACCTCAAGTATTCATAACAATATAATGAGCTTTCATCAAATGAATGAGGAGCCTTTGCATGAGGCTTAGAAAAGGTTTAGGAGATTATTGAGAAGCTATCCACACCATGAGATATTGTTTACCAATTAATGACCATATTTTATGCTGGAGTCACACCTCAAACAAGATCATTCTTGGATGCAGCATCTGCAAGGCCTTTCTTAAACAAGTTGCTTGAGGAAGCCTTTCGTATGTTGGATGAGATGGTAGATAATGACTCTTAATGGACTACTCCTATATCAGTTCTAAGGAGGCAAAGGATACACAATCTAGATAAAGTGGCATTGTTGAAGGCACAATTAGAGTTGGTAAAGAAAGAGTTAAGCAGTCTGAAAGTGCAAAATATAGCCGCAGTTGCTCAAAGTAGTGGACCAATTGAAAATGGGCAAGGTATTCAAGAAGGTAGAGTTGTGGGAGATGTAAATACAATAAGAGATTATAGAAGGAATGATCCTTATAGCAATACATACAATCCGAGATGGAGGAATCACCCAAATTTCTCTTGGAAGGATGGAAATTAGCATGCCTCATCTTCGCAACCACAAGCAAGAGCACCATTTAACCAAAATTTCCACCATAATCAAAGCCAATCATATCAACCTCAAGCCCACACTCATTACCAAACCCCATATCGACTAAGCCACCATCAAGGATAAGGTTCTAACCAACCCCAACCTTAACCATATCACCCATTGAGATTCCAACCAAAGGCCACCCGTTCAATAGAAAAAGCCTAATCTAAAAGACATGTTTGCTAGTTTCATGAATAGCCAACAATAATTCATGACGGGCTAAAAAACAAGATGGAAATCTCAAGAGTAATGGAATCGAAATCAAGATGCTTCCATGAGGAACTTGGAGACACAAATTGGGCAGTTGGCAAATTTTTTGTCTACAAGGCTAGTTGGAACTTTTCCTTCGAATGTGGACCGTAATCCCAAGGAGGAGGCCAAGGCTATTACATTGAGAAGTGGCAATAAGGTAGTACAAGAAGAAGAGAAAGGTAAATCACCAACCTCATCATCTCTTATGGAGGAGTCGATACGGAAGGTAAGTGATTCGAATCCTAAACTAGAAGTAGATGTAGATGCTCTAAAGATTGACAAATGAAAAAGTATAGTGAACCCAACCATAGATGATTTTGACATAAATAGGTTACCATTTCCTATTATATCTAGGAAAGAAAAGAAAAATGAGCAATTAGCTAGGTTTCTAGAAATGTTTAAGAAACTGCATATCAATTTACCTTTTGCTTAAGCCTCAGGTCATATGCCCAACTATGCTAAATTCATGAAAGAAATTTGTTCTAATAAAAAGAAGTTAAAAGGGTATGGAACAGTGCAATTAATAGAAAATTGTAGTGCAATTATCATGAACAAGATTCCAAAAAAATTGAAAGATCCAACAGTTTCACTTTACCTTGTGAAATTGGTGAAAATTTTGTTGGGAATGCCTTGTGTGATTTAGGGGCCAGCATTAACTTGATGCCATGTTTAATGTGCAGGAAACTCAATCTAGGTGATCTCAAGGAGATGAAAATGAGACTTTAACTTATGGATAGATTAATGAGAAAGCCAAGAGGGGTGATTGAGGATCTGTTGGTGAAGGTGGGGAAATTTATTTTTCCCATAGATTTTGCTATCATAGAGATGGAGGAAGATAGGAAGGTGCCACTCATTATAGGGAGACCATTCCTAAATACAGCAAAAGCAATAATAGATGTTTATAATCAAAAGGTCACCCTTCGATTTAATAATGAAGAGTTGGTGGTGGACATGAATAAAGCTTAAAAGTATCCATTAAATGATTTGGAGGAATCGGTCTATTTCAATGATAAGGTAGATGAATGTGTAGAAGGGACTTAAGAAAAAGTATTGCTAAATGATCCATTGAATTTGAACTTGATGCATTCTTTGGAAAATGAAGAGTTGGATGGAGGAGAAGGAGAATTGATAACAGCTGTGGAGAAAGACTACGAAAAGGAGGAATCAAAGCAAGAGGGGACCACTCTTAAAAAGGGAGATTTTAAATCTAAGCTTAATCCCCTTCCTCCTCATTTAAAGTACGTCTTTCTAGAACATGAAGCAAAGCTCGTAATTATCTCTTCTTTGTTGTCAGGTTTTGAAGAGGAGATACTGTTTGAGGTGCTGAAGAAGCACAAAGAAGCGATAGGATGGGAGATGATGGACCTGAAGGGTATCAACTTAAGTTACTACACTCATTGAATTCCTATAGAGGAAGAATACAAATCGGTAGCTTAACCCCAAAGAAGGCTCAATCCGACTATGCAGGAAGTTGTAAAGAAAGAGGTACTCAAATTGCTCGATTCAGGTATAATTTACCCAATCTCTGATAGTAAGTGGGTTAGCCCCATACAATATGTTCCTAAGAAAGAGGGAATGACAGTGGTTAAGAATCAACTTAATGAACTCATTCTGACTTGTACAGTTACGGGTTGGAGAGTATGTATAGATTATAGAAGACTGAACCATGCAACTAGGAAAGATTATTTTTCATTGCCATTTATTGACCAGATGTTAGAGAAGCTAGCAGAAAATAGATTTTATTGTTTCTTAGATGGTTATTTGAGATATTTGCAAATCCTTATAGCCCTTGAAGATCAGGAGAAAATGACCTTTACCTATCCTTATGGCATATTTGCCTATAGGAGAATGCCTTTTGGACTGTGTAATGCACCGGCTATGTTTCAACGGTGCATGATGGTAATTTTTCATGACTTTATAGAAAAATTTATGGATGATTTCACCATTTATAGGCTAGATTTTGAGAGCTATTTAAAGCATCTCGATTTGGTGCTAGGTAGGTGTGAAGAAACCAACTTAGTACTAAATTGGGAGAAGTGTCACTTTATGGTGAAAGAAGGCATTGTGTTAGGGCACAAAATTTTTGAGAAGGGGATTAAGGTAGATAAGGCCAAGGTAAAAGTTATAGAGAAACTCCCACCACTAACTAATGTCAAAAAAGTTAAAAGTTTGTTAGGGCATGCAGGTTTCTACCGTAGGTTCATAAAAGATTTTTCAAAAATTGCAAAGCCATTATCTAATTTGCTCATGAAAGATGCTCCTTTTAAGTTCACTAATGAATATTTGTTGGCTTTTAAATTATTAAAGCAAAGGCTTATTTCAACTCTGGTGATCATATCTCTAGATTGGAATTTGCCCTTTGAGCTAATATGTGATGCAAGTGAGTTTATAGTGGGAGCAGTGCTCGGACAAAGGCGAGAGAAGATGTTTCATGCAATTTATTATGCGAACCACACATTAATAGGAGCCCAAGTCAACTATACCACAACCGAGAAGGAACTTTTTGCCATTGTATTTGCTTTTGAGAAGTTTAGATCGTATTTGTTGGGTGCAAAAATTGTGGTGTGGTCTGACCATACAGCGTTAAGACACCTCTTTGCCAAAAAAAGAGTCTAAGTCAAGATTGATAAGATGGGTAATCCTTTTGCAAGAATTCAATCTGAAGATCAAAGATAAAAAGGGAGCAAAGAACCATGTAGTGGATCATTTATCTAGATTAGAGCATGATCATGTTGAGAAATGGGAGATTGTAGATTTGTTTCCGGGTGAACGTATTTGTGCTTGGTTTGTTTATGAATTTTCGGAGCCTTGGTTTGCTAATGTAGCTAATTTTCTCGTAGGAGGTTATATATCGAGGGACTTCACATGGAAATAAAGGAAGAAGCTAAAAGCCAATGAGAAGTACTACATCTAGGATGATCCTTATCTTTTTCACCTTTGTGCTCACCAAGTGATGAGAAGGTGCATCCTGGATAAAGAGCAAGGGGAGATTATCTGAGCCTGATATAGTGGAGAAGCCGGTGGACATCATGGACCTAATAGAATGGTATCAAAAATTCTTTCTTTTGGATTTTATCGGCCCGCTTTATTCAATGATGTAAAGTTGTTTATTCAATCTTATGATCGATGTCAAAGGGTGGGAAATATATCTAGAAGAGATAAGATGCCATTGACCAATGTACTTAAGGTAGAGTTATTTGATTTATGGGGGGATAGATTTTATGAGGCCTTTTTCAGTCTCTTATAGGTTTGAATATATCCTGGTGGCAGTGGACTATGTGAGTAAGTGGGTAGAAGCTATAGCCACTAGAATGTGTGATGTAAAAGTTATCCTAGAGTTTTTAAGGAGAAATATATTCACCCATTATGGAGCCCCGAGAACTATCATTAGTGACAGTGGGAAACACTTCATTAACCACCAATTCAAGGCCTTATTGAAAATATTTGGAGTGGGGCACAAAATCACTACCCCCTATGATGCCCAAGCCAATGGTCAAGTTGAGGTGTCTAGAAGGGAGTTGAAGGCCATTTTAGAGAAAATATTCAATACATCTAGAAAGAATTGGTACCGTAAGCTAGATGGAGCCTTATGGCCATATAGGACAACGTTTAAGACACCGATAGGGATGTCACCTTTTAGGTTAGTGTTTGGCAAGTCCTGTCACCTACCGGTGGAGTTAGAACATAAGGCATATTGGGATACAAAGTTTTTAAATTTTAATCTTGAGAATGCAGGAAAGTATAGGTCTTTGTAGCTAAATGAGTTGGAAGAACTCAGATTTTGGGCCTATGAACACACCAAGAAGTACAAGGACAACACGAAGAAATGGCATGATTGCAGAGTAACCAAAAAGGAATTTATACCCGACATGAAGGTACTTCTTTATGACAGCAGATTAAGGTTGTTTCCCGGGAAATTGAAATTAAGGTGGAAAGGACCTTTTGAATTTGTAGAGGTCTCTAGCTATAGAGCAATAACCATTAAACATCCAAGAGAAGGTCGTGGTCATGAGTTCAAACTCAATGGTCAATGATTGAAGCCATATTTTGATTCCAAATATGAGGCTGCATCAGTGATCCTCACTTTAGAAGATGACCCATGAGAGCTATCACAGTCGAGCTGATGACTTGTTAAACCTAGGACTTTCTCTTACCTTTGAACTCAATTCTTTCCTTTTTAGTTTGCTCTCAATTTCTTATAAGTTTAAATGTATAGTGTCGTTAATTTTCGTCTGACAATGGTGATTAGTTGTGCTTGTTAGAGTGGAAAATTTTCCAGACTTTTGCTTAGGAGAAAAAGAAATTTTACTTTAATAGTGCAAATTTTTATTGGCCGCGGCTGAGACAAAATAGTCCCAGCCATGGCTCATTCAGTGTTCATGAGGTAGAATAGATGCACAACTGAGACATTTATGTTCCAACCGTGCCCCAAAAGAAGAGGGAATTTTGAATCTTGATGGTGCACCATCAAAAATAGTTGTCCCAGCCGTGTTTATATGTCTGCTTGGAGTCTAGAAGAGAGGCACGACTAAGACCATAGTGTCCTAATCGTGGCTATTTAAAATCTAATTAGGGGAATTCATTGGCCCACGGCCGAGACTAGTTAGTCCCAGCTGTGGATTGTTGTTTACTTTCGAGTCCAGAGGGGTAGAACGACTGAGACAACTTAGTCCTAGCCATGCCTTTCACTTTCTTAAAATGGGGAGTTTCATTTTTATGCAGGTCACAGCTAAGACAGATTAGTCCCAACTGTACCCTTTAGGGTTCTCGTCGTGGCTGCCTTTAAATAACCCCAACCGGTTGCACCCTCTCACCTTCTTTTTTAGTTTTTTCTCTTTCTTTTCTGGAGTCTGGCCATTTCCTCTCATTTTTTCATATCCTTGCATTGTTTACTCCCCTGCATCAAAAACCAAGTAAGTTTTCCTTTCTTTTCTCTTTAGTTTGGTTTAATTCTTGTTTTGCTTTACATTTTATTTTGAAATTTTTTGCTTAGTTGTTGAATTTTAGGGTAGAGCTTTGTGCCTAAATGTACCTATTTTCTCCATATTTAGGGTTTGTTTTATTGAATTTTGTTTTCCTATTTTTCATTTGTCTTGCTTCTTAATTCTTGATTTTAGGCTTAATTGTGATTTATAGCACATAATCTTTAAGTTTTATGCTTAAAAATTGTATTATGTGTATTGTGATTATAAAAACCAAACCTTGCACACCTACTGTTTGATGAAATGCTTAAGAGAATTGAGACATTCATTTCTATTTAGTTATTTTGTTACATGTTCATCATTTGCCAACCAACCATGCCTTTAAAGTGCTCAATGTGTATTTATGCTTGATCAATGGTAGTAAGGCTAATTTAGGTGTTTGGTAAATTGATATTTTAGGGCCACAATAAGTTTTTGGCCATTTTGATAGTTTGTTATTTATTCCCTTTGTTTTTTCTTGTGATTTTAGTTAATTTCATGCATGATTTTGTTTACTCTATAAAAATTTTACTTTATCAATGGTCATTTGTATGGTTAAACATTGTAGTTCTATTTAATTTCTATCTTTTGTCTGTATTTTGGTTCATGCATGCTTTTAAGTTGTTCATTTATGTTTACAAATGCATTCTTCATGCATTTTGTGTTAATTGAACCCAAGTATATAGGCTGAAATGATTTGACTTGCAGGCTATTGGTTTCCAAATGATGCTTATTCATCATGGTTGAGTGCCACGTACTTAGCACAACTTTTCCTTCAATTTTCATAGAGTTTGTTTGTCTTATGCTTTTTAGTAACTTCTTCTCCTTTGTAGTTTTTATTTCCAATTTACCTATATAGTTAATGTTGTTCAAATGCATTATTGTGTTTTGTGTTATCTTTTTAGTGCTTTTATCTTGTGTGGATTGTTATTGTAGGAGGAATGGCACCTAAGCGTACCCGTACTGAAGCTGGATCATCCTCTGCTTCTCCTCAGGCATCTTCCAAAACCAAGGTACCAGTGTGGGTTCTAAAATAATTCATAGATTGGTGGACTCTCTTCAACAAGCAAGAGTATCTAGCCACCCCGCGCTTAAACATGGAATTGATGGCGGAATTAAGATTTAAAAATGAGCTAGATAGGTTAATTGATGGCATTAACTGGAGAGTTTTCATTGAGCAAAATGAGAAGGTCTATACTCACTTGGTTCACGACTTCTTGGGCACTGTGAAATTTAGAATCGGAATAGAAAATCATGCTGACCTAGGCTATGTGAGTTTTTAGCTCGACACCATTCCGTATCAAATGTCTTTAAATGCTTTCTCCGAGGTGCTGAGGTTTGATCAACATGCTGCTAGGGACATTACTGACTTGAATAGGCAAGAAATCTAAATAGGAATCTATGATCCCGAGGACCCTACCCACTTCAATCCTAAGAACACCAAGGCCTATCATTTAAGAGATCACCTTATGAGGATTATGCATCGTTACTTGGCCTTAGTATTCTTCAGCCACTTATGAGGGTCTGGAAATGTAAATACAAGCGAGGCCACCATTTTTTATGCTATGCACAATGGAATCTGGTTGAATGGAGTTGTATTCATTGCACATAAAGTTTCAAACCTGTGCACCTTTACAAAGAGGGATTCTAAGTTAGTGCTTAGAGGCTTTGTCACTACATTGGCCCGCTTTCATAAGCATCCGAAGCTTGGCACACCGGTGGAAAATCCCCTGTCAATTGATCGTAAAATGCTAAGAAATATGGCGGTCCTTATTGACGATCCTAGCTTTCCAAGGCAAGGGCATTTAGTGGTTTCAGATAGAGCTTTGTATAGGAAGGTTGTACACAAGAGAGCCACGGAGCTGGAAAGAGCTGGATCTGGTACAATTACCCTATCTACCAAGCAGTACATTGCTATCAACAACCTGCTTGATGACATTAATCAACGGATGGATTCTAGATTCACTTCACTCATACAGCATATGAATGATATCATCACTGCTATTGGGATGTTACAATCCTGGTTTGATAGCTAGTTTCCACCCCCACCGCCCCTCTATCGCAATGATCATAATTTTTGGGATTTTTCCTCAACCCATCATTCGTATTTGATTCTCTTTTGGTATTTTGCTGGGGATAGCAAAATTTTAAGTGTGGGGTGAGGGTTTGAGGATGATGAACAATTAACTTAGTTTTTCTTTATTTAGCTGTTAACTATGGATGTTGTTTCTTTCTAAATGTGGGATGTTGCTTTTTTTAGATGTTTTGTGTTATTTTATGACTTTAGTTTGTTAATCAGATTTATTTTATGTTTGTCATACTTTCGTAGCTTTTATCTTTAGAGTTTATGTTTAATCTTAGTTAAGTAGCTTCTAGTATGATTTTCTTTTCAATATTTTTAAATCTTTCTCTTTTAGTAAGTTTATGCATGTTGCGTTCCTTTAGTTTTAATAAGTTCATTTACTATTTTATTGTTTTCCTTTTTAAATTTGGTTAGAATAATTGTGTTTGTCGAGTTGTTAATTACTTTTGCAGTTAGCCTAAGGTTGCCAGTTAATCTTGAAATGAGTCAATTTAAACTCAATTTTAAACTACTTGTTTAGGAGGTCCGAGTATCCAGAGAGTAGTAGCATCATTCAGTAAAGTTTTTCTTTTGACTTAATCTCGGCAAATTATATATCGTCCAGTTTCTTACTTAATAAGCACAGTAGGCTAAGTTTTGTGAAATTAATGGAAAAACCAGTGAGCGAGAGCAATTGAGTGAAGGAATTCTGGAATAGCTAGAACCTTGCTTATCACCCTTCGAAATGAACATTCAACTTAGGCTAGATTAGGATATGACCTAGGCAGCCTTTCTTTGGCAACCAATTTTCAAATGACTTTAGACTTACCTTTGTTAAATTTTGCCATTATTAGCCTCTTTGACCTTAATTGGTATTTTAAAAGCGTACTACTTATTTTTTTTAAATGCTTAACCATATAACCTAAATGCCTTTGTCTTTTCCATTTTAGAATTGGTCACTCTAGGTTGGAAAATGAAAATTGCATGTTGGGTTTGATTCAATGTTTGCTTATTAATCAAGAAGTGAGGGGAAATTGAAAAATTTTAAGGGTTTTTAAGCTTAAATTTCTGAAAATTTTTGGGACATGGATGACAATAACTAATGCTTTTAGTACTCTCAGTAATTGTATAAAGGTTTATTTCACTATAAAAAAAACCTAGAAAGATAGGGATAGACTACAGAAATTCCATTTGATTCATACTGCAGAAAATAAGTGTGGGGTGCCTAGTGTTTAAGGGAAGTGTAAATTAGTTGAGCTAGGAGATTTTAGCTCTTGCTCTTTGAGATTTTGAGAATTCAAGTCCTAAAATTCATCTTTCCGGTTCATAGTAAGAGGGCATAAATTTTGAAGAGTCGTATTTCTTAAGAAAGTTAGGTGGTGTTTATTTTTGGGTAGTGTGACTGATTTTATCAATTCTTTAAAGCCAATACCTTCACCCCATTACAACCTTAATGCAAAACCTAGTGATCCTATTTTTTTTTGAGTTATTTAGTGGAGATGACCCTTGTGGTTTAGGTGCTAAAGGAGAGGCTTATGGCCGTTCCAAGTTTCAAGTGTGAAACTATCATATATTTCTGTTGCTTGATTGCTAAAGTTCACTGGTAATTTTTTGGTTTTGAAAGTGATAAATCTATTTTGGCCTAGCACACACACACGAGAAATTGTTTGATATAGATTAGTCTGAGTCTTTTTAACTAAATTCTTTATCTGAGTGTCTCTTACTAAGCATTATTTTGGCCTCTCTGAATTTACTTGTTCTAAATTGAAGTTTGAATTTTCAAGATTGTGGATGATTCATTTGCTCGAGGGTAAGCAAAATCTAAGTGTGGGGTAGTTGATAGCTTTGATTTTAATGTTTGTTTTCAGGATAATTTTGTGTGTTTTAGTGTCTAATCTTGCATGTTTTCTATGTTTTTAGTGTTAAAATGCTCTTGCTTTATTTATTTTAGTTATTTTGATAAATTTAGAGTTTTTGGATGATTAATAATATTAATTTGAATTTTGTGCATAAAAATAGTCTAGGTCACGGCTGAGACAACTAGTCTTAGTCATGCCCCATACAGAAGCTCAAAACTCACTATTTCACCAAAGGTCGCTGCTGAGAGAAATTGGTCCCAGCTGTGGCCAATATAGCCTATAAAGAAGCTTTGGTCCAAAAGTTTGTCGTGGCCGAGATAAAAGTGTCCTAGCCATGCCCAAAGCAAAGTACCACTTTGTCTTCTCATGTTTCGACTAAGACAAAAGTGTCCCAGCCGTGCCTTCTTGGATACCTGTATAAAAGCTACAAAGTTGTCTATTTTTAAAGGAGATCTTTTTTAGGATTTCGTGTAAAGGCTATCCTTAGAGAGAAAAATCATAGTTTTACATCTTGAGAGCTTTCCATACATAGTTTTATAGTTTTACTTATAAAAATCACTCTTTTAGATTAGATTTACTTCAAGAACACAAAAATAGTCTTAGTTTTAGTTGCTTACTTCAAGTTACAGTTTACAATCAAATTGTAAGTTGGAGAAGGAGAGAAGGAGCTTTATCAACTTTAGATCTTCAACTTCAAATGGGTTTTATAGTTTATTCTTTTGCTTTACTTATCTTTTACATTATGGATAGTGAGTAGTCTTTTAGTTTCTTGGAGATCTTTGAATCCCTTACCCATAATGTGAATATTGAACATATTTTTAGTTATATATATATGAATGAATGGTTTATTTCACTGTTGCCTATTCTTATTTCATTAGTTTTTTAGCTTCTTAAGTGATATTTTCTAACTTTGATGAATGATTTTTATCTTATATCTTGGTTGGATGCTGATGCTTGTGTCGATTGAATACTATAAATGATTTTGGTCAGTTGTTCTATCATGAATGTTGTCTATTTTGGATTGCTCCAGAATAGAACTCTAGATGTGCAGTGTTTGTGATTTTAGGGACTAGAGTGTGGAGTGAGATAGATGGCTTTTGGGTTATTTGGCTCCGAAATGGGAAAGAAAACCGAACTTAGGATGTTAGACCCGTGCTTAAGCTAGTTGTTAGCCTGACTCCGGAATGGGATGCTTGGCAATTAGAATAGCTGGCTCTGAAATGGGATGCTTGGATTAAGAGGGTTATCTCGGATTCATTCATGTATGCTTTTGTGTAAAATTAATTCATATTGGCTATGTGGTGGATGAGTGAACTAAAGCAATGTTTTCCTTATATTGATTTTTACACTTGTTAATTTGTCATAATTTAGCTCTTACTTGATTTACTACTAGTTTAAATTTAAGTTCTTCCCATTGAACATTTTAGTAATTAAAGTCTTCATTTTAGATAGCCATAGCACAATCATCAAACTTTTGGGAATTCTTTAGGATACGATCAATTGTCTTAACTTGCACACACAATCCCTTGGGTAATATATTCGAGAGTTTTAAAAATACTCCTCTTACTACTTATCGATCTAGTATACTTGCCAAGATAACAATACCCTTAGCCTTAGTGACTGATGACTATGGTGTTAGTACCTCTTCGAGGCAACTCCAATCCAAATCGGTGAGCTTGGCCATAACTTATTTATCCCATAATCTTAATATAGGCTTGATGGTTTCGGTTGACCAGTCAAAGATGTCGTCAAAGATTTCAAACCCAGGAACGATCTTTTCATAGACTATCATAGGTTCAGTTTCCCCACAATATTTGCACTCCTCGGATGTTGGCATAAAGCTTTCAAATATATGAGGAATCCTTCCTGGTTGTACCTTGTATTGCTCTTTAACATCACTCTTATAATTACCTAAGCCCTTCTTGTCTTTCTGACCAAGGGGAGTAAGAGGCGTAAGAATCCCCTGAGAATTCTTTGCTAATTCGGCACCTGGCAAGTAATTCATTTTCTTTATCATGTTAACGGCCTAAGGGCTTATAGAATCTATCTCTTTCCTTTCAATACCAATTCCAGCCACATGGAACCAATTGAAAGGTTGATTGTCTATGCTTAAAATAGAAAAAGAATTCTCCTTCGTTGCCTTAATAGTAACCATACCTCCTTCATGTGGGATTCAGACCATTTGGTGTAAGGTGGAAGGAACCCCTCCCAATTTGTGGAACCAAGGTCATCCTAACAACAAAGAGAAATTGGTTGATATCTGTAACACTGCAAATTCTACCTCAATCTCAATAGGTCTTATCTTCACTACTGCTCTAAAAGTGCCAGCAGCCTACCTCTTAGAGTTATCATAAGTCGTTATGGTAAGTTGAGATTGAGTGAGCATAGTCTCATTAATACCATATGTCGCCATTACCGAAAAAGGACACACATTGATAGAGGAACCATCATCCACCATTACACATACAATGTGTTTTTCATTTACCTCAGCCCTAATGTATAAAGAGCAATTATGCTCACATCCCTTTAATGGGAGATCTACATTAGTGAACACAATCTTCTTTTCAGAATCCCCTTTCACCATTTCTAATAACTCGGAAGGGGATATGGTGGTAGCAACAGTGGATTCACATAAAGCCTCTACTAACTTCTGGGGGTGGGAAGGCGACTGCCTAAGCAAGTCCCAGATTGGAATCTGAGTAGGAGCTTTCTTGAGTTGCTTCAGGACCAAGTTATCCTCAATGGTTTTTTCCTCCGTGGGAGCAGCGGGTTCATATGGCCTCTCAACTTCTGGCATGACTCTCCCACTTCTGGTGACTGCCTTAATCATCTTTCCATTTGTCACTTCCTTCTCATCTTTATCAGTTTCCCATAGGTCTTTCGATTCCTCTTCAGCCTTAACCGAACCCTTTTCACTATCTGTATCCCATATATCTACTAGCTGGACTTCTTCTCCCATCTCTACTAACCCTTTTGCAGTTGTGTCTGGACCATTACTGCTTCCTTGGACCTTATGTGTGATAGCCAAATACTCATATCCTACAAATCCTTTAGAACATACCATTCTGGCAACCCGGACCCAACCATGAATACCAACGGTGGCACAACATTATAAGCTTTTTTCCTTTTGGCTCTCTTTTCTGGATTAGGAATCTATCGAGAATCAATCAAGTCCTGGATATGGTCCCTCAGGGTGCGATAGTAATCAGTCTCATGCCCCGTATGTTGGTGAAAGGCACAATACCAATCAGATCTATGTCCAAGCTGGCCCTGGCTCCTTGCAGGCTTAGAGGGCATTCATTACAACTTTCCTTCTTTTATTAAAAGACTAAGACACCAAGATAATGACTTGCCTAATTTAGAGTAATGACATTGATTGACTCTCGTAGTTAATACCTAGGCATTTCTTCTGCTATTGCCTCTGTTACCACTATTGCTTTTGGTATTTTTATTGAATCCTGAGTTCTTAAAACCTCTCTTGTTATCGTTATATCCTCAACTATTTGAACTTGTAACACTAGCCTTCTTTGCCAAATGTTCCCTCTCGGCTTCAATCGCTACATCTTTCAAAGACTCCCAATCCTTCAGCCTTTTTCATTTTGAGACCTTCCTTTAGATAAGGATTGGCATTATGAATGAACGGATGGATCTGATCCTGTGTGTCATTTTTTTTTCATCTCTATCACTCTATGCCTCCATCGAGTGAGGTACTCGTGGAAGGACTCTCTAGGTTTCTATTGTAACAACCCCAAATCCTTTAGGCTAACTTCTATACGTGTGTTATAATCATACTGCATAAAGAATTCCTCTATCAATCTCTCCCAATCTTCTTTCATCTTTCTATCTAAACTATGGTACCAGTCAACAGCGAGGGCCACTAGGCTGAGGCTAAAGGGATCCACCTTTTGCCTCTTATTAAGGGCAATCCTTTTTATAAGCAGGACATACTACTTTATATAGGCCAAGGGATTAGAGGTGCCATCATACTTTATCAAGTTAAGCATTTTAAATTGACTAGGCAAGGCATCTTCGCCATCCAAATTGATATCCTCAGGACTGACTCCCTTCTCCATAGATAACATCCTGGTCAAGGCCTCCAAATTTTCTTCCATCATTTTTACAACGGGACTTTCCTCCTTAGGGATGAGGTTCTTCATCATTTGAGGGGCCCGTAACTCATCTTCTTCGTCAGTTATAAAGTCACATTTGGGTCCTACTCAAGTAACATCCTTTTCTCCTCCTCACGAAGTAACATTTCTAACATCTGCTGCAAGTAAGGGTATCACGATAGGAGCTGCTTGAGTCTCCCCGATAGGGGTCGATTTAACTCGAGTAGCAGTTGTCATGACAGGTTAAGCAGTTGAGATGGAGGCCAAACTAGCTATAAGACTTGCAAACATTGACATCATTTTTCTCTCAAGATCATCCATCCTCTTATCAGCATCTTGGGAACCAGAGGAACTAATTGAAGGAGTAAGCTCGGCCATAACTTCCCTCTTTGACTATCTTAAAAATATGTCTAAAAACTCTTTCGAGACACTATCTAACCTCGACTTAGAACCCACTTTTGAACTCTATCCTGATACCAATTCCTCTGTCTGTTCTATAAACCACTTCTTAACCAAATGACCATCCGAACCCTAAAATCACCTGGGAAATGACAGCTCTATTATAGCTGTCAAAATGGGGGTTGTCAGTATGATGTATGATCATAAGATGCAACATCGACAACCACACATAAGGATCCTTTCCACCTTGTTTCTCCCACACACATGGTCAAAGTCCTCTTTCCTAGGTGGGTTTAATTCATGGGTCAATAGGGGACCCTGATAAATGCGTATGGTGTGTGGCAAAAATCCAAATGCACAATATCTCTTACGAAGGCACACAAGAAGGTGTTGATCGATGCATATTCGGGCGACCTAAACCAAGTTGAGGTTCCCCATCCAAGCTGACAGTCGCTTCATGATAGGAAAGAGACTCAACTCGACTTTCCATAATCATAAACCTCGAAAGGTGTGACACAGTATGTGCAGGTGTCCCTATCTTATCTCTAACGATTGATGATCGGAAGGCATCTGGTTGGGCACCACAAGGCTAAATAGTAAGGAGTTGCCATCCAATAGAACATTGGGAAAGAAGGGTGTTCCGAATTTGTGAGGCCAAGAACCCAGAGAGGGTCCGAAATTCCACTCTTATTTTTACCTTTGACAAATTTGACATAATGGCTTTTAGATTAATCATGTTATCCCTTTTCTTTCATGCAAGATCAGAGAAAATATAGAAGTTAAAGGTGCATCCAATCATGTAAGAAAGCAGTAAAACGTGACATAGAATAAAGCGATAAAGACATTCATAAGTCGAGCAATTCATTAGGACCCTTTGAGGTGAGGACCTTGGTCCTCGCATATGAATTATTGAAGAAGCATTTCATTATGAGATCTTGAAGATAGGGACTTGTCAGCCCAAGTTTTATTTAAGAAATGACCAGTGTCTAGCAAGTGTACAAGATCGACTAGTAATATAGGAAAATATAATTATGAGCCCAAAATATCGAACCCAAGGGAAACTAGTGAATGTATGCAGGATTTTAGATTTATAAAATGAAGATTGTGTGTGAGGGAGAAAGGAGATCCCAAAGTCATGATAATGAAGGGTTAACTAAACTAAAAATAGAAATGTGAGCAAAACACTTGATAACTGAACTGAAAGCAAGTAAATAAAATTGTTGAAGATCAATATTAACAACAACTTTCACTAAAGGACTGTCCACCTAAACTTATATTATAATGACTTAATTAAGAAGTTGACTCAAGTAATTATGAAGAAATAAGATGGGTAAAGCAAGATAACTTAACACAAGATTATCATTCTAAGCATCAAACTTTTCCAGTTTAGAATTATTCAACCTTAGCATAAAGATCTTATTTTAGCCTCCTATATGTCTATTAAACTCTTTTGCAAGTAAATTAAATTTTCATCTATTCTTGATTTTAAGTTTTATTAAATTTAATCTATTATTACCAACACACAACTATGCTTTAATTTAGAATATAATTATGTATTAATACCAATAAATTAACCTAAGAACATGCAAACCTATAATCATGCATAAGTCAATCATTAACTACTTATTTCAATAAGTTAACAATCAGCTTATAAATAATCACAGGCAAGAATTAGCACAAAACCAAGAAATAATCAACACAAATCACATTAAGCATAACTAAGTCATTACAATATAAAGTTAAAGCTTCAAAAATCCTTTAGCAAAAGTAAAGAAAACTACTCGCTATTCATATTGAAAACTGAAGGAAACAATACAAACATGTAGTTTCTAACCTAAGTACAAAACTAAAACAAACTAATATACTTAACTAGTAACAAGCTCCCCCCAATTGATGTCTCTTGGTGCTTTTGTAACCTTCAAATAGGAAGAAATTTGTCTCCCTCAACTTCCTAAACCAGAAGAATTCCCAATTAATAGGAATTCACAAACTATTAAGAAGCAGAGTTTAATTTGGTAAGAAAGACTGGGCTCGAAATTCCATCTCACCGAGTGAGGTTTAGACACTTGGTAGAGTGATAACATCACTCCACCGAGTGAGGTTTAGTCATTTGGTAGAGTGATAACATCACTCCACCGAGTGAAATTTAGTCACTTAGTAAAGTGATAACATCACTCCACCGAGCGACTTATCACTTGGTCAAGTGAAAATATCACCCCACCGAGTGTGTTTTCCTTTTACTCACTCAGTAGAGTGAAAAGTGACTATGTCGAATGGTGCTCTTCTGGATTGATCAAAGGCTTCCTCTATTGCTTCTTTAAGCCACTTGGTAGAGTGAAGATATCACTCCACCGAGTGGTACTCTCCTAGACTTACGTTAAACATCTTTATTTGTTAAAATTATGCTTTAGCCCCTATAAATTCATCTTTTCTTCAAATAAGCAACTAAAAGCATCAAATTTCTTAATTAAGACCTCAAATTGCAAATTTACAAAATTAAACATTGAATTGACCTAAATATTATTAAATTAACATATTGAGCATATTAAAAACATACTAAAATTCACAGTTATCAAGAAATATTCCTTGTTATTTAATTATATACAAAAATCATTTAAATTATTAAAAGTTCAATTTCTACATGTGAGTTTCCTAGGTAAAAAGGCAGATATTGGTTTGATTTTATTAACAAAATATCCCAATTAATTGCTATATATATGTTTGATGACATTTTTCATTTGCGGTAAAAAGAGTATTTTTACAGTAAAAAGAAAGGATAGTAGTCTTACTTGGAGTGCTTTCCCGGTCATGTCCATAAGGAACTTTATTTCTCAGGAGTAATAATAATAACAACAACAATGACCACAAAAATGGTAACAGAAAACGAAAAGGGAACACGCATAAAATCGATCTGAGTTAAGAGGTATGAAAGAAGATAAAAGGGTAAAGATCTGGCACACATGTCGAGAAATGCATGAGGGCACTTTTGACGACATGCAGTAGACTCATTTATCTTAAAAGCAAGAAAATACATTTTGAGTCATGCACCATTTGACGCACTGGTGGGCATCAAACAATACATTGCTGTATCAACCTAATGACGACGAGTTTTCTTCCCTTTTAAGATAAAGTCCTTATCAACAGCAGATCCAAAAGGGAGCAAAAAGAAGAAGTTAAATACAAAGATCAACCTTTCAAAACCAAATTTTATTTTGATAAAAAAAATAATTTTTAAAGGAATGGATAAAACAGAAATTATATGGGGCAACCTAGTAATCCCTATCACACAGCAATATACCCCTTTTAAGGGGTTTCACAACCTAAATCTAATAGAGATTAATATATAATAAAACTAACCGATGAAAAGAATGACTAAATTTATTATAATGTGAAAATATCGAGAAAGGCCTCTTATATTACCTTCAGTGTACTTATCCAATTAGACTGTTGAATTTTGGATTCGTGGACCCTTTGTAGTATTGAAATGTCAAGGAACAATTGAAAAATTACGAGTTAAAAGCCAAAAATTCACTTTTGGCTTAGAAAACTTTTAAACTATTTGGAAGTTTATAAGGTTCCCTTTAAAAGACTGTATTGACTCTCCTTTTCAAATCTTTGATCTTAGCAAAATCAACCAACCAACCCCTGAGAAAGAATCAAAGGAAACTTATAAAGGGTGGAGTGTACGGCTATACCATGGGTATGCATGGTTGTACACTCCAAAAGGTGGTCAACTTGCCTGAAAAGGTAAGATTCTTTGGAGTGCACGGCTGTACACTCCTTCATGCAAGGCCTGTATTCCAAAAAAAGCAAAAATCCTATCTTAAAGGCCACACGATGAATATTCTTCAAATGTACGGGTGCGTAGGCCATAAATACACGATGTGCAAGGCCTTTACATGCATATAACTCAATTTCAATTTCTCGGCTAGGAGTATATTTCATCACTTGCCCGCCTTAAGCCAATCAGCTGCACAAGCCACGCTTGGAAATGTTTTTTTAGAAGGCTTTTTAGGAAATAATTTTAGTACCACAACGAGTCCATTATCCTCGATTCATTGTTTTTAAAGGAGCAATTTTCCTCATTAGGTAACCCTGACAAAGGCCTCTTCAGGACCTAATGCTTACAGAGATAGAAATACAAAATACTTCCATGCCTCAGCCTCAAGGAGGAAAAAAATTAATTGAATCATTAACCTTCTTGATGGGGACAGAAGAGTCTTTTTCAGGTAGTGAGTTGGAGAAGCACATCATAGAGTTTTATGATAATCTCTTCTTAACTGAAGGCATACCCATTTGTGAAGAAGATCTGGATTTTATCCAGACAAAAGTTACAACAGAGATGAAGGATAGGTTGGTCAGTCCTTTTATAGCAGATGAGATTTTTAAGGCTATTAATATGATGCATCCACTTAAAGCTCCTAGGCTTGATGGATTCCCTATGTTATTCTATCAAAAATACTGGCACATTATTGGACCTGATGTTGTTCGGGTGGTTGATGTTTTTAAGGGAGTTCCATTGCCTGAACAGTTTAATCATATTTTTCTCTATCTTATTCCAAAAACCAAGGAACCAAAACTGATTTTGAAATGTAAACCTATCAGCTTGTGTAACGTAGTTTGCAAAATAGCTACTAAATTACTGGCTATTAGAATGAAACTAATTTTAGGGGACATCATTGATGAGATACAAAGTGCTTTTGTGCTAGGAAGGTTAATTACGGACAATACCCTAGTAGCCTGTAAGGCATTCCACCATATGAAAAGTGGGGGGACAAGTAAAAGGAAGTTCCTGTCATTGAAATTATATGATTAAGGCATATGATAGGGTAGAATGGTCATTTTTGTCTGTCATCATGGGTAAATTAGGCTTTTCTAAGAATTGAGTGACAAGGTTCATGAGAATGGTGACGACAGTATCATATTCGATTTTACTTAATGGGAAACTCGTTGACTATATTAGCCCATCTTGAGGCCTTCATCAAAAGGATCACTTATCTCCATACCTGTTCCTTGTCTACATAAAGGGTCTTACACGAATAGTGCTCCTCTAGATTGCTCAAAGGCTTCCTCTTTTGATTTTTTAAGCCACTTGGTAGAGTGAAGATATCACTCCAATAAGTGATACTCTCCTGGACTTACGTTAAACATCTTTATTTGTTAAAATTATGCTTTAGCCCCTGTAAATTCCTCTTTTCTTCAAATAAGCACCTAAAAGCATCAAATTTCTCAATTGAAACCTCAAATCGTAAATTTACAAAATTAAACATTGAATTGACCTAAATATTACTAAATTAACATCCTGAGCATATTAAAAACATTCTAAAATTCACACTTATCAAATACCCCATACTTAGCCTTTGCTTGCTCCCAAGAAAACTTGAACAAACCAACCCCTCAAAATTATCAAATTTTAATCAAGAATAAAACATTTCAAAATTAGGTTTAACAATTAACAAGAGCACTTAATAGAATCTTAACTAGAATAATCTTTAATCAAGCTAATATGAGTTACTTTCCTTGTGTGTGTACAAGACCAAAATATTTCAAATAATTTTAAAACAAAACACCAATGCAATTATATAACCAAACTTAGAATGAATGTACACCTAAGTGTACTAATGGTTTCGCATTTAAAACTCTAAAAACACCATAGGCCTCTCCTTTAGCATCGAAACCTAAAAGTTATCTCTGCTAAACAACTCAAAAACCAACTTTGAATCACTTAGGTCTTAATTGGGTTGTAATGGGGTTAAGGTGATGACTGACAAGAAATAGATAAAAGATAATCAAATAGAGTAGCCATTCTAACTTGAATAAACCAAAACTTTCAAAATTTCACTCACTAATCACAACCCTTTTCTTAAATCATAATGCATAACTAGAAACAAAACTGGAATTCCCTTTTTTAAAATGCCTTATTTTGAAAGAAACCAAACATTCTTGTCCTTGCAAAATACCCCACACTTAAAATTTTGCCTTAAATGCTATTTTTATTCTTCCCTTTTCTTATTTATTTATTTATTTCTTTCTTTCTTTCTTTCTTTTTTAATATTTTTATCTGTAGAGCTAGATTTTCAAGGAGAAATACAAGGCAAAATGATACAACCACTTAACTTCATTTTATAACCTTTTGCTAAACACTTTATTACACCCTTTTAAGTTCCAAATTCCTTTTAATTTATTCAATCTTCAGAGTGGTTGTTCTTAAAAAGGTGAGACAAAGGCTATTTAGGCTAAATGGTTACTTTCATAGGTTTGATAAGAAAATTAAGAAAAGCATGCCTCATTAGGCTCAAAGTGGCTTAACAAAGGTAGATATATAAACATGGTAGGAAATTAGTCTTTATATAGCTATCAAGAAAAACTGTGCCTAGATCACTTTCTAAATTGAATTGAGTTGCTTCTATGCTTCGAAGGGTGATGAGGAAGGTTTTAGTGCTCTAAAATTTCTTACTTAATCATTCAGTGCATTGGTTTTTCTCTAAGTTTAAAACGGGTCTATAGTGCTCAAAGAGTATAAACTAACAAATATTTGCCAAGTTGAATGTTAAACTAGCTCAAAATATATTAAGCAACATCCTTGTTCTAACACTAAACTTAGAATTTTGACTCATGCATATTCAAGGGTTAAGTTCAATAAGTTTAATTTTTAAGGAAAACCGAGGCAAACTAAGTCTTAGTACAAGCTAAATGATAAGATGAACAACTATCAATAGAAACTACTACTACTTAAAACAGGCGAATGTTAGAACAGAAATCTTAGCAACTTAAATAGTAGAAACAAAAACATACAAACAAAACAAAAATAACTACATAAGAGCTTTACAAATAAAAAAGGAAGATTTAGATTCTACTTCCTAAATCTAAGCAAAATTGAGCTTAGAGAAGCTCTACCCTTCTCTCAAAATTTTGCTGTTCTCAGCAAAACAAAATAAGGTCACTCAGTCTGATGGTGGTGGTGGTGGTGAAAAATGTTGCCAAAAGCAGTTGGTGAACTGCTCAAGACTGTGCTTCACCTCAAGTACATGATCCTGCAATGTGTCTATTATGCCCTCCAGTCTATTCATCCTAGTATTCATGTGAGTTGTGAATTCAAGCATCTGAGCCGAAGGTTCTTGTGCTTGAACATCAAGCTCTAGTGCAGCTGGTTCCTGTTTAGCTTGATCATCCTTTTCATCTCTATTTCCCCAATAGTGATTAGGTAAAAATACTCTATCCTATCGGACCAATGCTTGCTTGGCCTTTTTACCAAAATCTTCATCCATGTCAAAATAGCATGGTCTATATAAGCTGCCTTTCCAAGAGATCCCCTCATATCCATATATTCCTCTGCTCCTGCCATTATGGTTGCAATCCAGCCTAGAGATATCGTTTTGATTTTGCTACTCATTTTCTATAACTCCTTTATCTTTCTACACAGGATAACTGCCCTATTGATTCGTATACCTTCAACCATACATCTTAACAACATACATTCTTCAGCCATAATAGCCCTAGGACTGCCAATACAACTAAAGAAAGTAATTGATAAAAACCTATAAAGAATTCGAAAAACATAACTACCTAAGGTACAAGCCTTAAGCTTGCTCGATTTATATTGCACTGGATTCATAGGGTCTCTGATGAATTCCTAATTTTCTTATGTTATAGGATTAGGTAATTCACCTAAACCACCATCAAGAAATCCTAATGTTTTAGCAAATTCTGGAAAAAGCATGCAATGAGTCTTTCTCCCCAGTTTAAATCTGACTGTGCATACATCTTGCTCATCTTTAAATGTTAAGGAGAATGATGTGAAGAACTGTAATGCAACATATGGATATATTTTTGGATGCTTGTTAATGAAATGCTCCCAACCAATAGCTTTGATTAAAGGAAATACCTCATCCCAAAGATTTCCATCCAAAATATCAAGGAAGAATTCCCTCAAATACACTAGCTTGAAAATTTTGATTTGCTTTAAATATTCATATAATTTGGCCTTATCTTCATCAATATAAGCTCTTTTGATTTCTTAGAAGACACTAGACACAAAGAAAACAAATCAAATAAGTGCCAAAGAAAATGTATAATGCCATAACCATGTTTTAAAAGAAATGGGCAATATTTAGCTCAATTCTTCAATTGTTAATGGATGGATTAAGTGTAGCAGAAGTGCGTATGAAGTGTAGAAGTAAGATCGAAGCATGTGTGAATGAGCTAGAATGCTTAAGAAAAAGAAAATTAAAGCATGATTTTTTGAACTTAGTCTTTGACGCATTTCAACGAGCATGTTATGTGTACAATGTAACTAAGCCAATATGCATAGAATTCAAACCATTAAAGACCCAAAATTTAAGAAATAGCATCATAGTTCAACACTAATCACAAGAAAAATAAAAGATAGCAAGAATATTAACATTTAATAACAAAATAAGCTAACTACAAATACCCAATTTTTAAGGATACAACCTAAGTTTCAATGTCAAGTAATTTAAGAAAACTAAAATAATGAAGGCACTTACTTGTTGGTAAAAGATGAATGAAAATTGAAAAACACAAGTATTGCTTGATTCGGTGGAGTGACTAAAGGAGTGTGTGAGAGTGAAGGCAAAAATAAGCATTTGGATGAATGTGGGTGTGTGTATGCCTTTTAAAGAGAGGGACTTGGTGGGGTGCGAGGAGCCACTCAATGGAGTGAGGAAACTCACTCTGCTGAGTGGTCACTCACTGCCTAGAAAATGTTTTTTTTTTGAATTAAATAAAATAAATAAAAGCACCTAAAAAATAAAAAATATATTTTTTATTTTTTTATTTAAAAGAAAAACAAAGGCATATAGTCGGTGGAATAAAAACAATCACGATAGAGTGGGGTTTGAGCACTCGGTGGAGTAAGGAAACTCAGTCTACTAAGTGACTAAATCTCACTTGGTGGAGTGATATTCTCACTCTTCCAAGTGACTACTTACTGCATGCACCATAAAAAAATTCAACTAAGGCAAAATGGCATTCGGTGGAGTACTTTAAGCAACTCGGTGGAGTGACTCAAAATCACTCGATGGAATGAGGGGATTCACCCTGCCGAGTGAAAACCATCTGGATAAAATTAAGAAAGAACAAACCTGAGCATAGTAGTCACATTTGGTGGAGTTAGAAAAGATATGGTGGAGTGGCATGGGACACTCAGTGGCGTGAAAAACCACTCTACCAAGTGATAGCCCCTGTGTTAAAATTTGCAGAAACTCATGTTTATTTTTAAACAAAGGACTTATATCATGCATTTGGACTTGAGACTCACCTAATTTTAGACACAATATTTCGTACAAACTTTTTATTAACATGAACAACTCGTCTTTACTGAAATTAACTAAAGTCAATGCCCTCTTAATTCAAGCTGTCATGAATTCTAAAGTAGACACAAAACACTGCAGAGTTATTTCATGCATTTTGAATCAAGAAAAACTTCCTCTTTATATAAAGAACTTGTTAAAACTAAGACAAACAAAGACCCACTAGCATTCTCAAAACAAAACTTGAACAACTAATTAAAGCAAATGAAAAAGGAAAAAAAGAATGTAGTTCTGAGTTTAGCAAGTCCTCAACTAGACTTATTGAATCTTTGCTACTCCTAAAATACCATTGTTGCCTTAGCAACCTCTACCTTCCCACCGTGATATGGCTTCAAATGGTGCCCATTGACTATATACTCTCATCCATCTTTTGGATTCTAATAGTCAACATGCCGAAGTCATTGCTAGATAAGACTTGATATGGCCCAAGCCATCTTGATTTCAGTTTACCTGAAAACAAGTGCAGTCTACTGTTATACAATAAAACCATCATGCCAAGAATAAATTTTTTAAATTTTAGTCACTTATCATGCCAATGCTTTGTTTTTTCCTTATAAATGGCTGCGTTGTCATATGACCACCGTCGAATTTCATCAAGTTCATTAAGTTACAACCTCCTCTTTTCTCCTACACATCTTAAATTAAAATTAAGAAATTTTGTAGCCCAATATGCTTTATGCTCCAACTCAACTAGTAAATGGCACACTTTTCCAAAAAGGATTCTAAAAGGAGACATGCCTATAGGGGTCTTAAATGCAGTTCTATAAGCCTAGAGTGCTTCATCCAGTTTATAAGACCAATCTTTTCTTTAGCTATTGATTGTCTTTTCTAAGATTGATTTCAATTCCCTATTAGACACCTCTACCTAGCCATTTGCTTGAGGGTGATATGAGTTTGTTATCTTATGCTTGACACTAAATTTTCTAAGTAGACTCCTAAATTGATAGTTAACAAAATGTTTGCCTCCATCACTTATAATGGCTCTTGGTGCTCCAAATCTAGTGAAAATGTTTTGCCTAATAAATTCAAACACAACCTTAGCATCACATATTCTAGTTGCTATAGATTTTACCCACTTACTTATATAATCTACGGCAATTAGAATATATTCAAATCCAAATGAATTTGGAAATGGCCCCATAAAGTCAATACCCCAAACATTAAAAATTTATACTTCTAGCACATTATTCATGGACATTTCATCCCTCTTTGATATATTTCGTACTCTTTGAAATTTATCACATAATTCAATAAAATATTTAACATTTGCAAAAAGGGTAGGCCAGAAAAAACCTAATTGAAGAATTTTTTACACTGTGCGATTTGCTCTATGGTGACCTCCAACTTCTCCTCCATGACATTAGCTCATTATATCTTTTTGTTTTACCTCTGAAATACATCTTTGAAGTACTTGATCCGAACAAATTTTTATTGAATACGAATCATCCCAAAGGTAATGCTTCGCATCAAATTAAAGTTTTTTCTTCTGTTGCCAAGTAAAATCTTTTGGAAGATAACCTCCTGCAAGAAAAATAGCTATGTTAGCGTACCAAAGAGTGGAAAATTTACATGCATAAATAGCATAAATATGTTCATTGAAAAATAAGTTAGAAGTTTCTCCCTTTTAAATATTATCATAATCTAATTGAGATAAATGGTCTGCTACAAAATTTTCAGCTCATTTTGTATCTTTAATTTCCACGTCAAACTCTTGTAAAAGCAGAACCCATCTAATCAATCTTAGTTTAGAATCTTTCTTTGCAAAAAGTATCTTAATGCCGCATGATCTGACCACACTGTGACCTTAGAACTAAGGAGACAAAATCTGAATTTTTCAAAAGAAAACACAATTACCAATAACTATTTCTCTATGGTTGTATAATTTACTTGAGCTTCAGTGAGAGTGTGACTTGCACAATAGATGGTATGAAAAATTTTCTCTCTCCACTAACCTAAAATTGCTCCCACCGCATAGTCACTAGCATCACACATGATCTCAAATGGTAGGTTCCAATCTAGTGATGCTATGACCGGTGTTGTGATTAGCTTTTGTTTCAACAAATTAAATACCTATAAATACTTATCATCAAAGTTAAATGCAACATCTTTTATCAACAAATTAAAAAGCAATTTGGCAATTTTAGAAAAATCCTTAATAAATCGACGATAAAAACCGGCGTGACCAAGGAAACTTCTAATACCTTTAACACTAGTGGGGGAGATAATTTATCAATAACATCAATTTTTGCTTTATCTGCCTCAATTCCTTTTTTTTAAGATCTTATATCCTAAAACTATTCCCTCTCTCACCATAAAATGACATTTTTCCCAATTAAGGACAAGGTTAGTTTCTTTACATCTTTCTAAACACCAATGCAAGATTATTCAAACAAGACTCAAAATCATAACCATATAATGTAAAATCATCCATGAACACTTCTATAAATTTTCAATAAAATCATGAAATATGGTCATCATGCATCTTTGAAAAGTGGCTAGGGCATTACAAAGACCAACAAGCATCCTCCTATATGCAAATATGCCATAAAGATATGTGAATGTTGCCTTTTTTTGGTCTTTTAGGGTTATAGGTATTTGCATATATCCCGAATAACCATCTAGAAAATAGTAAAATCTATTCCTTACCAGTCTTTCTAACATTTGATTAATGAATAGTAATGAAAAATGATTTTTCTAGTAGCATTATTCAATCTCCTATAATCTATGCATACTCTCCATCCCGTCACTGTGCGTGTTGGAATGAGTTCATCCTTTTAATATTTTATTATAGTCATTCCCCCCTTTATAGGTACACATTAAACCAAACTAACCCATTTACTATCAGAAATAGGATAGATAATACCTGCATCAAAGAGTTTGAGTATCTCCTTTTTCACTACTTCTTACATAATGGGGTTAAGCCTCCTTTGGGGTTGCACTACTGGTTTTAAATTGTCCTCTATTGGTATCTGGTGTGTGCAATAATTTGGGCTAATTCCTTTTAAATCGAATGTCCTCCAACCAATTGCTCGTTTATGCTTTTTAAATACCTCAATCAGCATCTTTTCTTCCAAACCTGTCAACAAAGAAAAAATAATCACTAGTTTTGCATTTTCCTCTAAAAACACATATTTTAAATGAGGAGGAAGAGTTTTAAGTTCAAAATTTTCTCCCTTAGGAGAGGACAGTTCATCGTCCACATTTTCTTTTTCATTATGCTCTTTCTCTAAATCACGTAGTAGCTCTTTTTCTCGTTCTTCTGTTTCCTTCTCTTTCTTTGGATGCATTAAACACTCTTGAAGCTAATCATCTAAAATAATTTTTTCTTGTTTTGCCTCTACACATTCTTGAATACCATCAACAAAACATATGGACTCTTCAAAGTCATATGAGCGGTGTTTCATCACCTTGTTTACATTAAAAATCATTTTTTTCTCATTAAACCTTAAAGTAACCGTTTACCCATGAACATTAATTAAAGCCCTTACTATGTTCAAAAATGGTCTACCCACTATCAAAGGTACTTTTTTATCTTCTTCCATATCTATCACGATAAAATCAACTGAAAATATGAAATTTTTCACTTTTACCAACAAGTCTTCTATAATTTTTTTAGGCCTCTTTACGAATCTATCTGCCAATTATAGCGTCATTTGAGTCTCCTTTATGTCTCCTAAATTCAATTTCCTACAAATTGAATAAGGCATTAAATTTATGCTAGTCACATAATGCATGACTAATAAAATTTCCTCCTACTTCACATTGAAGTGTAAAATTGCACTATAATTTTTAGATAATTGAACCGTTCCTACATCCCCTAACTTTTTCTTATTCAAACATAATTTCTTCATAAACTTAGCATATTTAGGTATGTGCAATAAAACTTTAGCAAATGGTAAATTTACATACAACTTTTTAAATATGTCTAAAAATCTAGTTAACTGGTCATTATGCCTTTCCTTCTTAGCTAGAGATAGATAAGGTAATTTAGACTCATCGAGCACAGAAGAAACAAGTTTCTCCTTACCTTTGCTCTTCTCAACAACAGGTGATTTCTCATTATTTGGTTCAGAAATACTTAGCTCCGGTGTTAGTTCCATCAAATCTAAAGAGTGCTTACCATTTTCAGTTTCTTTCACCTCTTTTCCAATTCTCAAGGTAATTTCCTTGACTTCCTCCTTTGGGTTTGTGACACCCTACTCTTATCCAAATATCCATACATTACACAGAGATACACATATATCTATTAATCCAAAATCAATTACTAATACAATAATAACTCTAAATATAAAATATCAGACATTAAATATAAAATCATTCTATCTCAGTTTATGCGATCCCAATATCTTTATGTACATGCCATTCGAAATTTCTCCTTCATAACCCAAAATCTTTTATTCCTGCGTGCAATCAACAACCGCACGCTAAGCAACTATGTGCTTAGTGGTAGATACAACTACTCAAAATTTCATTCGATTAAATTTTTATTTCCAATTTATATTATCTTTATTATCTTAAGCAAGTCTATTCATTTGACTAACTTTATCGTCTAATATTTTATTGATTTGTTATCACAGTTTAATTTCAATAATGCTTATGCCCCTGTAATTTCCATTATTATTTACTGGTCCTTGCATGTCTCTTCATTTAAATTATCCTTCTTTTGGTACTTTATTTGGAATTCTATATTTGTTCACTATAATTTATACAATAAGTTTTCACTAGTCAAAATTCATTAGTTGTAACATTCCATTTTTATTTTCTTTCTAATCTTTTTTTCTCATTCGCTAATTTATACTTTGTCATATCTCATTCTCCTATTAGTTTCTCATTTCCTTTTATATTTTCGATTAGGTACTTATTTTTGTTCGACTTACAATTTAAATTTTCCTATCTAGCTAAATCAATATTTCATTAGTTATTTTCTCAAAACTACTAATTTATCCTTCGTTTCTCTTTGAATATTTCTTGCCATGAAACTATTATTTTCTTTTAATTTGTTCCTTAATTCTATTCATTAGTCTATTTCACAACTTCATATTTTATTTTTCTTTCTTTGACCATACTACAGTTTCATCCATCATTTATAACAATTTATTCAAATTCTCTTTTTACTCTTTCTTGTCTAAGTTTATTACCTCTTTTAATATCAAATTACAGTTTAATAATTGGATCCTTTATTTCATCATGTTTTACTTAATTAAATTATGGATTTACTTCCTTGTATTTATTTTCTCTTATACTTAATTCTTTAGCACAAAAATATGTATAAAATTTTTAGTCAGATGTAACATTTCGGTTAGGCCCCATGGGCTCACTACTCATTATCATTAAATTTTATTTATTCTTCATTTTAATTCCTTTGACTTTCATTACTTTTCTTTATCTTTGTTATATATTTTTCTTATTTGATTTCATTTCTTTCCTCACTAAATAGAAAGTCACACATTAAATCCTTGTAATTTTCTTCTATTATATAAATCCATGATTTATTCTTAATATACTCATAATTTACTTTAAATACCTTTATCACTTATTCTTTCTAATTAATTTTTCAATTTTCCCGAAATTGACTTTTCCTTAACTTGACCAATTTTGATCACAGTTTTGACTGGATTAACTTTCGTTGGCCTTTAATTTAAATTAATTGTATAAATTGCTATTTAGATCCTAAAATTTCTCTCATGAAGAAGAATTAAATTTTGGTCCTTAAGATTTGTACTATTGATGATTTTATCCTTCTTAACTTGTCTATTATTTTAATTTCTTCAATTAACTTACATTTTAACTCATTTAACTTTATTTGACTTTTATTTGATTTCTAATATACAAATTACATTTTGATTCTTTGAATTTTTCAAAGATGATAAATTTACAATTTAGTCCCTTAACTTTTAACTAATTACCTTTTTTGCCCCTTTTTGTCTTATTTAGCCAGGTTAATTTCATTATTCACTCTTTTTACTTCAACTGGCCAATTACCCTTATTTTAACACAAAATTACAGTTTTGCTCTTACTCATCACATTCGTCTCATTTTCCACATTATTTATTATTTATTTACCTATATGGCATCCAAATTATCATAATTATTCTTTTATCTCGATTTCATGCAAGATTACTATTTTGCCCCTAGTTGTGGACAACCACGAACTGGATAAATGGGACGTAATTACGGTGTACTAGGGGTATCCCACCACTAGGTGCGATACCAAAATCCCAGTACTGATACATATAATAAGCCGGCTATCCAATCTCATATATCATAGTCATTTCTAATGACAACTATCATATAAACTCATGGTATCTCGCAGAATAAATTCCTATAGCTAGCTATACTATCCAAAGAACTGGATTTCCCATTGACACTAAGGGCATTATTAAATTTTCATTTCTTATCACACTTATGCTTTCTTATTTTTTCTTATTATTCTATTTAATCACATCATGCTCTCAACATATTCAATTAAACTCATCATTAGATAACTGTAAATAAATAATAAAATTTACTCATATTCATCATTTGGGCATCCATAGATTTTTCTTTCCATTTATGAATTGTTTCTCTTTTCAACTTCATATCATACATAATTATCTATCCATTTATAGTTATTTCATGGTGAAATAACTATACATAATAAATCCCAAACTTCATTAACTTTTCACATTATGTAACTATAATGTAATTAAGGTCCTGTCTCATTCTGCTTTTCACTCAGTTAACAATATTACATTTTTTATGCTTTATTTTGCCTAATTATTGTTAATTGTTAAACCAAACATTATTTATACAGTTTACATCCCCTTATATATATATATATATATATATTTTCGAACATTATTTCTTTGTATCTTATATTACTCAATTTTTATTTAAATACTTCCAATAAGTTGACCTATTCTGTTATATTAATTATAGGAGTTTAATTCAATCATTATGTAATCTAGTACTTTTAATTTATTTTCTCACATTACTTATGTTCATCTTACATTAATTCACCAACTTATTCATTTATATTAATTCATTTCACCTCTTTTATTCACTTATGTATATAGTCATACTAGGTTACATTACTATATATATATACCTATAATGCATATTATGTTGCTAAGTTTATTTACCTCAAATTATTCTAATTATACTTCTCTAAATTAGTATAACATATTTTATACGTAAAGTACTATTTAATATCAATTCTTCACTTCATATACCATTATATACAATTCGACTAACAGATAATTTTTAACACTCACCAATCTCTTCATGCTTTGTTCTAGGTTATTTATATTTCTAACACCACATATGTTAGTATATATATAACTAACACTTAATTTATTTAAATATCTTTTTGTTACCCTTATGAATTTGATTGTGTTATATATATAATTTCATACCCATATATTATCTTTAACTCAATTCCATCATAACACACGTATTTATAGTTAGAATGTTATATTTGCACTTAATTCCTAATAAATTACCATATTTTATTTAAGATTTTCATGGACATCATTAGGCATCAATTAGCTTTCCAACTAATTACTTAATTTCTTATATTATTCTCATCTATTTCATGATATATCATTATTTTCTATTACTATCTCCAATTATTTCTCATTATTTCTTAAATTTATATAGTTGCCTAATATAAAAAATTCACCATATAATTCAAAATTAAATGAAATTAAGGGTAGTTTGTATCCACATACCTGTTAGCATTAATTTCTGCATTTTTTTACATTTTGTCATCCTTGGGCTCGCCGGATCGATCATCGGAGCTTCATCGGAGACTCACAAGAAAATGCACCGAAGCTGTCACTAGTAGATCAAGCCACCGGTAACTTTCAGGCAACACTCATGCGCCTCAATATTGTCGTTGTTTGTTGGGATCAAAACTTGAATATCCCGCCTTCACCATCGCCGATCTCCTTGCTGCTGGTGAGTGGGGAGGAACGGTAGCAATTGGAGAAGTCACCTCAGCCTCGAAATCTCATCGATGCTGTCAGCCCCCTCAATTGTCATCACTGGTTGCCGAAAAGAAGGGGAAAATAGGAGATACAGTGGTGGAAAATCGAAATAAATGGAGTTACCGGAGGGCAATGGCGCTAGAGGGAGGCTGGAGGACAATGGCGGTGACGATCTGAGTTTCCTCACCGGCGTCGCATGTGGTAGTGGCTGGATGGTGGTGTTCTTCCCTTCCCCTTCCCCGTTTCCTAGTTTGCTCTCATGTTCTCCCTTTTAAGTTACTTTCTTCTTTCATTTTTAACCACACATACAACCTTTTAAATTCCAACCTTTTCTTTTTTTTTTTAACTACACACCTAACCTTTTTAAATCCCACCTTTTATTATTATTATTATTATTATTATCTATTTATATTAATTTTCATAATATAATTTAATTAACAATTATTAAATTAAGACCCAAAAGTGATGCTAACTTATATCGAATTCTTAATCATTAATCCTTGCAAACTAGTACCAATAGGTATTATTTATCAAATTTAATCAATCTGAGTTTTGGGGCGTTACAGGGTTCCTGTCCACATTAGATGGAAAAGTGTCATGTGTCTTATTTGAGATAGAGTTGCAAGTTGCCCTACTTGATTTTTTAGATTTCTAATAAAAACATCTTGATTTCTCATCCAAATTTCTTGTGATTTCCATTTAATATCTTGATTAGCCATAAAATTAGTTTCGAAATCCATAAATTTGGCAAACATTTCCTCTAGATTAGGTTTTCTATCTTGTATAGGTTGAGTTCTAGCTTAAAAACCTGAGGGTTGATATGTAAGTGCTTGGTTAGGCGGGTGGCTATTGCTATAGGAGATTATATTCTGATTAAATGGAGCCCTACGTTGATTACTAGATAAAAATAAATTATTCCCCTCTCTCTATGAGAAATTAGGGTGATTTCTTCACCCAGGATTATAAGTGTTGCTATAAAGGTTTAATGCATTTACTTTTTCTACTAACATTCCTACATTCTCCTCATTCTTAATCTCAGATGCTATATGTGTTCCAACATAAGATAAAGATGACACATGTTTAACTTATAAACCACTTACTTGTTTTGTTAATGCCTCTAATTGTGCCCTTAGCATGGCTACCTCATCTATATTGTGTACAGCTTGCTTTTTTGTGTGGTCCTTACACTTACCTATTGCGCATCATTGGTGGCCATCTCATCCAAGACTGGAAAGCTTCTTCAGGAATTTTGTTTATAAAGCTCCCATTTGATGCTGCGTTTAGTAGGGATCTTGTAACTTGATTTTTACCTACGTAAAAAATATGCATTAGTTGATAAATAGGAAATTCATGGTGTAGACAACTTTTTAAAAGTCTCATAAATCGTTCCCAAGCCTCATAGAATGGTTCCTTATAAAACTGCTGAAAGTCACTAATATTTTTTTCTAATGAGTCTTATTTTAGTAGGTGGAAAGAATTTAAACAAAAATTTCTCTTGCATTTGTTACCAAGATTGGATAGATTGATTTGCTAGCATATGCAACGAATCCCTAGCCTTACCAATAAGGGTAAAAGGGAATAACTTAAGTCTAATGGCATCTGTCGACACATTTAGGATTTAAACCATGCCATTAATTTCTAAGAACATATCTAAGTGTTGGGCGAGATCCTCTATCTTGGAACCTAAAAATTGATTTCTTTCTACCATCATGATGGTAGCAGGTTTTATTTCAAAAGGCTGGTGATGAGGTATCCTAATGGTTCTATGTTCTTTATTCTACTTAGGGATTGCATAGTCTCTAATGTTTCTAGGTCTAAACCCATCCCTTTGAGATTGATAATTCATGCCTTCTATCCTAAGGTGTTGATCATTTATAGGTGGATCAAAGTTAAGTAAGTCATTAAGAGGTGGATCCTCTTGATTATTCATGGTAGCTCTTAACCTCCAAATTCTAGGATAAGTCCTATCAATTTCAGGATCTATGGGTAAGATTGGTTTATCTCTTACCATAAACTATTGATACCTATAACAGTAAAAGAATAAATTAAATAAAAGAATAGAAATAGAGGAGAGGAAGGAAGAAACACACAAAAATTCACTTTAAAAATCCAAAACAGTAAACAAACACCAATTATTTCCCCGGCAATAGAGCCAAAAACTTGATCGATGTCTAGCAAGTGTACTAGATTGGTTAGTAATATAGAAAATTAGTGAATGTATGCAAGATTTTAGATTTGTAAAATGAAGATTATGTGTGAGGAAGAAAGTAGATCCCAAAGTTATGATAATGAAGGGTTAACTATACTAAAAACAGAAACGTAAGCAAAAGACTTGATAACTGAACTAAAAGCAAGTAAATAAAATTGGTGAAGATCAATATTAACGACAACTTTCACTAAAGGACTATCCACCTTAACTTATATTATAATGACTTAATTAAGAAGTTAACTCAAGTGATTATGAAGAAATCAGATGGGTAAAGCAAGATAACTTAACACAAGATTATCATTCTAAGCATCAAACTTTTCCTGTTTAGAATTATTCAACCTTAGCATAAATATCTTATTTTATCCTCCTAGATGTCTATTAAACTCTTTTGCAAGTAAATTAACCTTTCATCTATTCTTGATTTTAACTTTTCTTAAATTTAATCTATTATTACCAACACACAACTATGCCTTAATTCATAATATAATCATGCATTAATACCAATAAATTAATGTAAGAACATGCAAACCTATAATCATGCATAAGTCAATCATCAACTATTTATTTCAATAAGTTAACAATCGATTTATAAACAATCACATGTAAGAATTAGCATAAAACCAAGAAATGATCAACTCAAATCACATTAAGCGTAACTAAGTCATTACAATATAAATTTAAAGCTTCAAGAATCCTTTAGCAAAAGTAAAGAAAACTATTCGCTATTCATATTGAAAACTAAAGCAAATAATACAAACACATAGTTTTTAACCTAAGTGCAAAACTAAAACAAACTAATATGCTTATATAGGAAGAAATTCGTCTCCTCTCAACTTCTTAAACCAGAAGACTTCCCAATTAATAAGAATTTCCAAATTGGCAAGAAGCAAAGTTTAATTTGATAACAAAGATTGGGCTCGAGATTCTATCCCACCGAGTGAGGTTTAGACACTTGGTAGAGTAATAACATCACTCCACCGAGTAAGATTTAGCCACTTGGTAGAGTGATAACATCACTCCATTGAGTTAGATTTAGCCACTTGGTAAAGTGATAACAACACTCCACCGAGTGACTTATCACTTGGTAGAGTGAAAATATCACTCCATCGAGTGATGTTTTCCTTTTACTCATTCGGTAGAGTGAAAAATGACTCTGCCGAATGGTGCTTCTCTGGATTGATCAAAGGCTTCCTCTTTTGCTTCTTTAAGCCATTTGATAAAGTGAAGATATCACTCCACTGAGTGGTACTCTCTTAAACTTACGTTAAACATCTTTATTTGTTAAAATTACGCTTTAGCGCCTGAAAATTCCTCTTTTCTTCAAATAAGCACCTAAAAGAATCAAATTTCTCAATTAATACCTCAAATTGCAAATTTACAAAATTAAACATTGAATTGACCTAAATATTACTAAATTAACATACTGAGCATATTAAAAACATACTAAAATTCACACTTATGAAGAAACATCCCGTGTTATTTAATTATATACAAAAATTATTTACATTATTAAAAGTTTAATTTTTACATGTGAGTTTCCTAGACAAAAAGGTGGATATTGGTTGGATTTTAATAACGATATATCCCAATTAATTACTATAAATATTTTTTATGACAATTTTTGTTTGTTGTCGAAAAAGTATTTTTACTGTAAAGAGAAAGGATAGTGGACTTACCTATAGCGCTTTCCTGGCCATGTCCATAAGGAGCTTCATTTCTCGAGAGCAATAATAATAACAACAACAATGACCACAAAAATGGTAACAGAAAATGAAAAGGGAACATACATAAAATCGATCCAAGTTAAGAGGTATGAAAAAAGATAAAAAGGAAAAGATCTGGTACACATGTCGAGAAATGCACGAGGGCGCATTTGATGACATGCGGTCGACTCATTTATCTTAAAAGTAAGAAAACATATTTTGGGTCGCGCACCATTTGACGTGCTGGTGGGCATCAAACAATACACGGTCGTATCAACCTGATGACAGTGAGTTTTCTTCCCTTTTAAGATAGAGTGCTTATCAACAGCAGATCCAAAAGGGAGCAAAAAAGAAGAAGTTAAATACAAAGATGAGCCTTTTAAAATTGGATTTTATTTTGATAAAAAAATGATTTTTAAAGGAACGGATAAAACAAAAATTACATGGGGCAACCTAGTAATCCTTATCACACAGCAATATACCATTTTTAAGGGGTTTCACAACCTAAATCTAATAGAGATTAATATATAATAAAACTAACAAATGAAAAGAATGACTAAATTTATTATAATGTGAAAATATCAAGAAAGGCCTTTTATATTACCTTCAGTGTACTTATCATATTAGACTGTTAAATATTGGATTCGTGGACCCTTTGTAGTATTGAAATAGTCAAGGAACAGTTGAAGAATTTAGAGCTAAAAGCCAAAAATTCACTTTTGGCTTAGAAAACTTGTAAACTATTTAGAAGTTTATAAGGTTTCCTTTTGAATACCGTATTGACTCTCCTTTTCAAATCTCTAATCTTAGCAAAATCAACCAACCAACCCCTGAGAAAGAATCGGAGGAAACTTATAATGGGTGGACTGTATGGTCGTACCATGGGTATGCACTGCTATACACTCCAGCGGTGCCCCCTACTTGCCTACTTGCCTTATAGGAAAGTCCACCACCATTTGAGTGTATGACCGTACCATGGGTATGCACGGTTGTACACTCCAAAAGGTGGTCAACTTTCCTAAAAAGGCAAGATTCTTTTGGAGTGCATAGCTGTACACTCCTTCATGTAAGGCCATGCATTCCAAAAAAGGTAAAAATCCTATCTCAAAGGCCATATGATGAATATTCTTTGAATGTACAGGCGCATAGGCCATAAATCATGACGTGCAAGGCCCTTACATGCACATAACTCAATTTTAAGTTCCCAACTAAGGGTATATTTCTTCACTTGCTCGCCTTGAGCCGATAGGCCAAGCTTAGAAATGTTTTTTTAAAAGGCTTTTCAGGAAATAATTTCAATACCACAACAAGTCTGTCATCCTTGATTCGTTGTTTTTAAAGGAGTAATTTTCCTCATTAGGTAAACCTGACAAAATCCTCCTCAGGACCCAGTGCTTATAGATATAGAAATATAAAATACTTCTATGCCTTAGCTTCAAGGAGGAAAAAAGCTAATTGAATCATTAACCTTCTTGATAGGGACAAGAGAGTCTTATCGGGTAGTGAGTTGGAGAAACACATCATAAAGTTTTATGATAATCTCTTCTTAACTGAAGGCAGACCCATTTGTGAGGAAGATCTAGATTTTATCCAGACAAAAGTTACAACAGAGATGAATGATAGGTTGGATAGTCCTTTTACAACAGATGAGATTTTTAAGGCTATTAATATGATGTATCCACTTAAAGCTCCTGGGCTTGATGGATTCCCTCTGCTATGTAATATGGATAAGTTTTATCTATTAAGTGTTCTAATGGTTGTTTGTTCTCTTCATGTCAACAAATATCCTTTTCATCCGCAAGAAGATAACGAAGAGATTCTTAATCTTGAAGAACCATATCTTAATGCAATTGGTGAACTTTTATATGTTGTAAATAGCATTAAACTAGATATAGCTTTTGCAGATAGTTTTATTCCAACTCCAAGGCATTGGAATGGTGTAAAACATGTTCTATGTTATCTTTTTGATACTTCTGACAACGTTTTGTTTTTCCCAAAAAGAGTAAAGTCAAAATTAGCTGGGCATGCTGACGCCGAGTACCTATTAGATCCTTATAAAACTCAGTCAAAAATAGATTATGTCTTCACATGTGGTGACACTATTATTTTTTGGCTATATATGAAGCAAACAATCACTGTTACTTCCTCAAACCATTCAAAAATATTAGCCATTCATGAAACAAGTAGTGAATGTGTGTGGAGCAAGCAAATTAGTGGTGGAGTACAAGCCAACCAAATTGTATAAAGATAATTTAACATGTATTTCACAACTCAAATGTGTCTATATCAAAGAAGATATAACCAAAAATATCTCACTTGAGCTCTTTTACACTCATGAACTTATGAAAGGAAGGACAAATTGATATTTACAAAGTTTGCTTAAGTGATAATCCAATAGATTTACTCACAAAGACCCTACCAAGTTTAATTTTTAAGAAACATGTGTACAATGTTAGAATGCCCCAATTGAAAAGTGTGATTAATTTTATTTTTGAGGTAAAGTACCTATCAATATTGTACTCTTTTTTCTTTACTTCATCCAAGGGGAAGTATTGTAAAGTATTCCTATTTGGATGACTATGTATATTCCTATATTAGTTATTTTCTATATAACTTGATTTGTTCCTAAATTCATTTGTTTCATATATAGGCTATATTTTCCTATATAAATTAAGTCTTTGTGTCTATAAATACTCTCAGTGTTCATGTTAAGACACATAATAATATATTAGAAAATATATATTTCTCATTCTTCTCTATATTTTTATTTTAATTTTACCTTTTATTCATAACATATTGCAAATTTTTCATTATATGAATCACTAAATAAAATTTTATTCCAATTTACCATTAAAACATCTTTAGTACATTGACACATATTAGTAGTTTTAAAAAAGTTGAAATAATGTGTTTTAGGTAGATCTAGCAAATGGATTAGGTCAGCTAGGTTCAGGTTCGAGTAAGTTTTTTGGTCATTTATTTTTTGGACAAATTTGGATCGGATCTTAATTTACAATTAAAACTAAAAAATTAAACCAAAACTCAAACTAGTCCTTATTGTATCAAATCAAACTGTAAAATTGAACAAAATCATATAGAAAATAATTTGATATATTGGATTCAATTTTGTCACAGAAATTCAGTTATATTCATTCAGTTTTCAATATTTAAAAACCACTAAAATCAAACCAATCAAACTATTAGTAACACTGTCATTTTGACGCTGAAACTTAAATGCCGATAGTAATGAAGACAAAGTGAAATAAAGAGAATGGTGGGATGATGAGGATGAGCAATTGAAAAAGAAAAAAAATGAGTGATTAGAAATTTGATATTCTAGTAATATACACACTGATGCGGAACCCCAAGATTAAAGAACCCGAAACCCCTTAAACATACGCTTTGATCCATTTGAAAGTCATAAGGTTGCCCTTCTTTAATGGCATAAGATAGCCCTCTTGGATTCGTATCACACACACACACACACACTAACTAACTAACTAAAATTACATCGTATTATAGGCATAAAGTACGACAAAAGCAGGGTTTAGATAATGCAACACAGTGCTACCTCTTCAGGCATTGTAGGGACCACATCTGACAACACAGGGAGTGGCTGCATCTTCCATGCTTTCTGGTTCGCCTGCATGTGGGTCCGTTCTTTGATGATAATGTAATAGTTTGTTGCGTCTTCGTAAAAAACCCCAAACCCATAAATATTTTTTGACAAATCCCAAAAATCAAAATATTTTATTAAAAATATTATTTAATAAATTCTCCTTATAACATGACACTTGAAAAATTAACTTTCAAACTAATCCAATTTCAGATGGATAGGTGCCTATGTTTGGGAATTTTTTTTATATAAATAGTGTATTTAGAAAAAAAAAATTTGAATTTTGGTGTGTTTTGAAAAATAATTAAAAAAAAAGATGTTTTGATTCATTTCTTCAATTGGCAACTGCAGAATCTGCAGACGAAAGTAGAGGGTGGCAGAGTGCTGCTCATTTTCGCAACTGAGCACTACGAAAATGGGGTGATATTAATTAGCTTCAACATATTAGAGATGAGCTGCTCTGGTATGATATTAAAGGTGTACACATAACATAAATGAACCCAAAGTCCTGAGTCCAGTTTCCATGGACAGCGATACCCTAGTTTTTTCAAATATATCAAACCATTTCTTTTTCTTTTTTTTTTCATATTAAAATTTAGTAATTTACAATTAATTTTTATATTTTAATTAATTAAAATCTATAATTAATTTTTTAAATTAAACAATTTTATAATCAATTTAAATTATTTTATATTATCTTTATTTATTTTTTTCAATTTAAAAAAATTAATTATAAATTTTAATTAATAGAATTTACACTTAATTTTAATATTTTATAATTCAATTAAATAATTTAAATATTACACTTAATTTTTTAATTAACAGAATTTACACTTAATTTTTTACATTAATTTTCATTCTTCAATTAATTAAAATTTATAAATAACTTTTTAAATTCTATTAATTAAAAAATTATGTGTAATATTTAAATTATTTAATTGAATTATAAAATATTTAAATTAAGTGTAAATTCTATTAATTAAAATTTATAATTAATTTTTTTAAAATTATTTAACTTAAAAATTTTAATTAATTGAAGAATAAAAATTAATGTAAAAAATTAAGTGTAAATTAAATTAATTAAAAAAAATTAAGTGTAAATTAAATTAATTAAAAAAATAGGTGTAATATTTAAATTATTTAATTGAATTATAAATATTTAAATTAAGTGTAAATTTTATTAATTAAAATTTATAATTAACTTTTTTAAAAATTATTTAATTTAAAAAGTTATTTATAAATTTTAATTAATTGAAGAATGAAAATTAATGTAAAAAATTAAGTGTAAATTCTAGTAATTAAAAAATTATGTGTAATATTTAAATTATTTAATTGAATTATAAAATATTTAAATTAAGTGTAAATTCTATTAATTAAAATTTATAATTAATTTTTTTAAAATTGAAAAAAATAAAGATAATATAAAATAATTAAAATTGATTATATTTTTTTTAATTTAAAAATTAATTATAGATTTTATTTAATTAAAATATAAAAATTAATTGTAAAATTTGACAGGGAAAAAAAGAAAAAGAAAAAGAAATGGTTTGGTATATTTGAAAAAACAAAAATATCACTATTCATGGAAATTGAATTCAAAACTTTAGGTTTATTAATGTGTGCACCATTTCCATCATATCAAAGTAGCTCATCTGTCTAACACGTTGAAGCTAATTATCATTATTCCATTTTTGCAATGGTCAACTGCAAAAATAAATAATTCTCTATCAGCTCTTTGCTTTCGGCTTAATTTTCATGTTGCTGCAGATTTTGTAGCTGTCAGTTAAAAAAATAAATCAAAATATTTTATTTTTTTAATTATTTTTTAAAATATACCAAAATTCAAAATACTTTTTCTAAAATATACTATTTCAAGAAAAAAAAAATCCCCCTGTTTTTAAAAAGTTCTCAGGGGCAAGAAAAAGGGCAAACTGGTCTTTTGGGAAGAGAACGTGTAATGTTTGATTTTTGAAGGCAGTTTGGTTCCCCCCTCGCTTGCTGTGTTTAATCGAAATCTTCAAATTCCGGAATTCACACAGTCAGTCGATTTCTCCTTATACTCTTCTCTTTCTTTCTGTTTCACCTTTTTATTTATTCAATCAAACTCGGCTCTAGGGTTTCCCCATTTTTACTTAATCTTTGTGCTTCTTATGATTCCACTTTAGTCTGTATTTAAAGGATTTGATTTTTATGAATTGAATGTTCTTTGCTTGTTTGGATAATTGCATTGTTTTTTCTTATTGAGTGTTATTATTTGCAGATTTTGTGTTAATCAGCTTTTTCAATACTCTATTACTGTTAAGGCATGGATCAGAATAAATGCGCTCAAGGCAGAGAAAATGTGTTGGACTCTGAGCATGAAAAGATTCTTCATGTAGCTGAGAAGTCAAGTGTTCTTATTTCTTCGCCTAAAAAACTGAATGCAGAAACTAAGTTTGCATCCCAGACTCCAGAAAAGACAAATCTGCCTTTACATACTCAAACAGAAGACATAGAATTTGAACTTCTTCAAAGGTGTATATTTTGTTTGTTTCATGTGCTTGCATTCTAAAGTATATTTGTTGGCCCTGATAGAAAGAATGTTTTTGTTTTCCAGGCACAAGAACATGGTGGAATTCTTTGATGGCATGAGTTGTTCACTGAGGTTGCTTGGTCTACGTAAAAAGCCACCTACTTTTGAAAATATTCGTGCTCAGGTCGAAGTGCTAACTAGAAGGTACTTGGGTATTGATCTATTCCATTATATTTGATGAAGTTTTGGTTTGTTTTCATTTATTATTTACTGTTATTCTTATTTTCTATATTGGTGCGAAATCCCTTGTGCTTTAAAGGAGTCATCTACAAATGGTTTGCGCCCTACCAGCGTTGATCAGTTTATTCTTATATGCTAAACCCTAGGCACTTTTGTTGCAATTCATGTGTTTCAAAATTGTTAGCGTCTTTGTGTTTAATAGAAAATAGAAGTATTGAGTATGATGGTCCTACCAATTGGACCTATTTTATGCTCCCATAATCATTCATTTCACAGAGCTAAGGGGACTCGGTATGGATAAAGATGTTTTCTCCTAGTGCATGGAAGCAATGGATAATTAGTGGAGCAGATCATTTTTGTGCTGCATCGTTGGAGAATTTAGTAATTCCTTTTGTTATTAGGCGATGCATATTATTTTGCACAGTGCTTGTTTCAATTTGCTAGAATTTGTTGAGGATAAGAAAGTTTGTCTTTAGTAGTGTATGGGATGATATGGATTCAATGGATCATATACGTGCTATGAAATCTGGTAACTGGATAAATTTAATGAATGCCTTCCATTATTAGGTTTTTTCTAGGTTATACGCTAAATGGCATTCTAGCAAAAGAATCTGCAATACAAGGGTTGTATAACAGGCATAATTTTCTGTGTGTAGTATTCCAATTTAATTTTTGGATGAACATAAGATGCTGAAGTTCTTACACATTTGTCATTGAAGTTGTGGTTATAATAAAATGAATGAGGATCTTTTGAGACCAAATTTTTTGTTTTCAATGAAATTGGTGAATTGCTGTAAATTGGGAGCTATAGGTGCTTTATGCATTGTAGTTTTCCTATGTTAGACAGACTTGTTTCAATCTTCTTCATTTCTCCCTCCCTCACCCTTCTTAGATGTTCTAAAAACACTGTTCTTTCTATTGCTTTCCCAAAAGAGAAAAAAAATCGTGGAAGAAACAATTTTTTCTGAACAATTTGTAATGATAGATCTAAAGCTTGATAGTAGAAAATTAGTCCTTATCATTTTCCAAAAATTTGCAATCTAGTGAACTTATTTCAAAATTTGCCATTTTTCATGTAAGTATTAAAAATTTTATCCATGCCGTGAATTTGGCAATCAAATAGATGAAATTGCAACTAATTTAACGAAGTTTGACAGTATCACCAAATTGAATGAGTGGATCAAGTTGCAAATTTACTGAAGGGTTTGGATTTTTTGCCCTATTAATGATATATTAGGAATAGATTTGGGGAGTTGCTTAAAATTATGGAAGTTGGATATTTGCTCCCTTTAAGAGTAAAGAACCATGGCATATAAGTTCGGTATAGACTCCATCTAATTAAATATGCATCTATAAAAAATATGCATTCATGTGCATGCATATATGATGGGATCATTGTAGTAGCACCTTTCGATAAAAATATTGAGACAAGTTTGACTGTAATTAGGTTAAATGTCCAAGCTTTCATTTAAATACCACTTTGCAAGAGCTAGAATTTTGACGTCGCTTGAATAAAAAATATCAGGACATCCTTGTGATGTCTTTTCATATTAAATGTATCAACCATCTTTGTCCAGTAACTTAGTACGGAAATTAGCTGACATGATGTTTTGCTGACTAGTTCATATTTACTCCTTTTATGAAGAGTGTTTGGTGATCCCTTTAATACGTTATATAATAAAGCATACAAATAAGGCCAAGCATCTGTCTTCTCAATTAAGAGATCAAGACATAATTTTTTTATGTACAGGATTGTTCACCCTCTTTCTTTTCTTCATGACTAATATCTTGTTGCCATTGTTTTTCCTTTCAGAAAGTTCTCTCATGGGCAAGTTGCACAGCTAAAATATTTACTTCCTGAAGTCATACAGATAGATTAAATTCTGGTACATGACAAGAAAACTCTGTGTATGAAGCCAGATATGGAAATTGCGTTGCTGTTTGATGTCATTGACGGTCATCATGAACATTCTAAATTTATTGCTCTACACCAACTATTTGCTTCTAGACTTGTTAATTTCTTCACTGCACATCCTGAGGTAATATTTTGCACTGTCTTGTTAGTTTGCTATTATTAAGCAACTTCCATTGCCATTATGAACAATTTGCACAAAGTTGATTAATGGTTTAATTAATTGCTTGGTGCCAATGGAAAATTAAAGGTTTGTTTACTCATAGAAAATTGCTTCATTTTTTTTAAGAAAATTTCACAAAAAATAAAAATTATATTTATTTTGATCAGTTTTCTAAAACAGATAATAAAAAATAAATTTTTCAGTTTTACAAAATAAAAAAAAATTAGAAAATAAATAAAAAATATTTTTTAAATTTTCTGAATAATTTTAATACACACACACACACACATATATATATATATATATATTCATGTATATGTATGTGTTTGTATATGTATACATACATCAGTATATACATGTGCATATATATGTAGTACATACATAGATATAGATATGTATATATATACACATACATATACATATGTATATGTATGTGTATATATATACATGCATATATATACATGTGCATATATATATATATATACAGAAAATAGACACTTCGATTTTTTTATTTATTGATAAATGAACGCATTTTCTAAATTTTATATACAAAATAAATATTTTAATTTTTCAAGAAAACAGAAAATAAAAAATAAAAAAATTGTTTTCTGTAAATAAACGCACCCTAAAATTTTCATTTATGTTAAGATTGACCGACTGCAAAAAAACAAGCTATATTGGCTCAGTATCTGACATTATATTTCAATATTTGTTTTCGTATGCATATTCGGTAATAGATGATACTATGCAGTCCCAAAGACAAGGAAATGCACTTGCAGAAGTGCTGATTGAGATGCTTGGGACAGCAGCCATCTATTTTTACTTTTGCAGAAGGATCATAAATAGAGAACCCCTGCATTGAGTCGAGCTAATTAGGTTGGCTTTATCTCTTGTGAGTTTGAAGACGGAGAATCCATATGGTTGATTCCATCTAGTATGGAATTAAGGCTTAGTTTTAGTTGTTAATTCTTGCGGGTCTTGTTCAGCCAGACATAGCTTTCCACATTGGACTTATTTGGTTGACCCTAAATTTAATGATAGGATAACAGTTTACATGTAGACAGCTTTCAATTGAATTTTTTTTTTTTTTTATAATTTTTTCCTTGTAGGCTTGTGATATTCCAGAGGCAATGTTGCCAGATCCATTTAACCAAATTAAAGAGACAGCTTATAGGGATAGGGATAGTGACACTCTTGAGATCATATTTCCTGAGCCCCAAGTCAGTTCGGAGCAGTTACTTTCAAACACTTCATTAGAAGATCTACCAACTAGCACGGAAAGTGATTGTCTGTCAAAATTGTTGCATATGTATCCATCTTTCAGTCGACACTTCTCTGAGAAGGTTCCATCTGAAGGAGAGAAAAGCCAACTATTAGCTTCTCCAGTTCCTTTATCATCCATAGAATCTTATAATTTGAAGAATCAGGATACTGACACTGTGCAAGCAAGAGAATCTTCTGATATCAGTTCCAAATTTGACATCAGGAACAATCTGGACACCAAATATGAGCCAGAAAAAGAATCTCTGGGAATGCATTCAAAATCAACCTCTGTAAATTCTCTGCCTACACGACCAGTTTGTCCTCAAGTCTCTGGCAGTAACAATACTTGTGATAGCCCACTCTCAAAGTGTGTGTTTTCTGGTGATTGTACAGTAGTACAAACGCCTGCACAGTCAACTCCTAAGAGGGTAGTGCCTAGTGGTGATGATAAGCAAATAGTTACAACCAGGCAAAATCAGACATCATCTTCTAAGGCTGCAAAGAGATCATTGGACTTTTCGTTATTGGAAGGTGATGAGTCAGAGTGCATTGATTTTTTACGTACCAACTCTGAACTTGCAGATGCTTCTTCTGCATTACTTCAAAAGGTATACCTTCTCTCCTATTTCAATACATGCATTATTGTTCCGTAATTCTGTAACCTTCATGTGCTTGAACCTACCCATAACTTCAACTATCACGGATTTTCAATTTATCACCTCTCCTTAATAGTATCTATGTCTTAAGAATGAAGTATATGTCATTAGATTGTTTGAAGCCAGAAAAACATTCAAGACAAATGTTGAATTAAAACTGTTGCAACAGTGGAGAATCAATTGGTGTGGACAACTTTTTGACTTTGTCACAGAGCTAATGGTTGAAGAAGATTGATATAACTCTCCTATTAGTTTGGATTTGGGTATCAATTTTAGCTGAGTTTTTCTTAGCAAACACAAATCCGGTATGATTTGTGTATTTCTATTTTGGCTTTTGAGAAATTCTGTTTCTTTTCTTGTTTTTAAAGAAACTATGCTGTGCCATGCTTTGGTTTTGACTTGGTTAAGTTTTACAGGCAGAGGAGGGCCTTGATTGTGCTGCTGAGGAACACAGGATGAGCCAATCAAATCTAGTGCACCAGCAGACTTCCATCGACTTGCCTGGCCTGGTTTCTCTGATTCATTACATTTTCCAGTCTATTAGTTACTCTCCAATCACTAAGGCAGAACTTGTGCACAAGATAGTTATCAATAATTTTGAATTTGTTGAAAGAAGTATGTCTTGATTCTTGACTTTTCCAGCCAGTAGTACTTTATTTAGGTCATTGATTACTGAACACATCTTGTCTTCTTTTGCAGGTCAGGCTGAGAAGCAAATTGAGATTCTTGAAAAGCTGATGCCAGATTGGATTTGCAAGAAACTCTCACCTGGTGGAGATGCTTTGTACAGGTTGGTTTACCTTTTTCCTCATTCATATACCTTATTGTTTTGATAAGTAATTCATATGTTTTCATTTATTCAATGGCTAAGGAAACTGCAACACAAATTCCCTTCAGAATATAGAATATCTTTAATTTTTTTATGTGTAGTCTTAAAAATTGATTTCTCAAGCATTGGAAGAAGAATGTTCGAATTTAGGTCTGAATCTAGATTATTATCTTGATTAAACTCAGTCTGATTTAATAAAAAAATTTATAGTAATATCCTTTTCATTCTGCAATTTTTTTCTGTTGTAATCCACTGTCTCTTTTCCTTCTGTGCAGCATCAAGAAAATGTCAGATTTGAACTCTCTAAAGTCTAGGCTCACCAGCATATGACAATTCTTGAAGGCACAATCAATTAGTACGAGTTATTCTGGTAGCAGTTGCACTATTGCTTATCAGATAAACATATAGTTAGTGTCTGAATTTCATCACTTTTGCCAATTTTAGTGTTTGTAACTTTTATTTTTTAGCATCTGAAGGAAGTATGCTATTTGTAATCAAGTGAGTTTTACTACATTTTATTTGCTTGAATGCCAATCACCATTTTACTCCCAACAAATAGTATTTGCGTTGCTCTCCAACTAATTGTGCTCACTTTTCTTAATGGAAAATCTGTCCTCTTCCCATCTCTACCAACTAACAATGTTTTTTTTTTTTTTTTGATGTTTGCTGGTGACCAGAAGAAAGTATATTATTCTATTACATTTGGTAATAAGCCAAGGCTAAAATGTCATATATTGCTTTTGTAGGAAAAAAAAAATGTTTAATCTGGTGCCCGGGTGCGCTACGCACCATCCGATGGACCGACCAATGTGTAAATAACTGCAACTACGGCAAAATATTTCTGAGGAAAAACCCCATCTTAGCTGCAATACCCTTTGATTGAAATGCTGAATTAGCTCTATTTGAACAAAGCATAACATACACCATACTCATTACCTTCAATGAATTGAACCAAATAATGACAATGATAATGGTTCAATTTCTTAAAAATTCGCAGAGATCAGTGTGTTGATTATGTAAAGATTCATTTGGTGAGGGCAAATACATCCGTTTACTATTATTTAGCCTCTTAAAATTCATTAGGAGAGTGAAATTAAATAAACAATAAGTGAAAAATCAGAAAATCCACAAAGCAAGAATGCTGCTCCTCCAACTTATGCCAAAAACTGCCCCTTAGCACAGCTTTATATACATGCATCTATTGATTGATATTTGATATTGACATTGATTAGAGAGCATATCAGCAATTGCCTATCACATTTGCAGCACGTTTCAGGTAAAATTGCTATTAAATGAGTACGATAAAAAGACGGCTGAAATCAAACTCAAAAAAGTTTTCTACGGTTTTTAGAAAATTTACAACTACCAAATACAGGATTACATAGAGCCACTTTAGTTAAGAAATACAATGTGCATTTTTTAGTACCGTTAGTAATAAAAAAAAAAACTGCTCATTCAAAGGCAAAGAGATTCCTGTTGATTAGATAAAATTTTTACTGCTAGTCCTCTGCAACACCGCCATCTTCATTGGCCAGCTTCTCTTTTTCTTGTTCTTCTGCAAAGATGATACATGTACAAATTTAAAAATTTGGCAAAATTTATTAGGTGATCAAACCATGTGTGTGTACCAGTAGATCAACAGAACAAAATATAAGTTGGTTAAAAAGGAAAAATGAATTTCACTTTCACAAAACAAAAGTTGGTTTCAAAGGAAAAAATGAATTTCATTTTCTGGGTTTCAAGAAAGATAGTCTAAGCTCTACAAAATGGCTGGTATAAACTATTTCTTTCTTTAAGCGTTAGTGAGTTGGAATTAAAACAAAATAAACAAATATATATATCTCTGCATCTAGTCCATGGCAATTCAAAAGAGACTCAAAAAGGACAGTATAGAAGAATAGAGAAAGGGCTCAGAAAAAACAATGAAGGGAAGAAGCAAATGAATCTTACGTGGGCAGTTACGAAAATTTTATCTGAGGTCTAACTAAACATTAAGCTGAAATCCAAATTGAATAAGTTTTCCAGCTTAGTTGTGCATTTATCTTCTCTCTTGAACAGCCTACATAAGTATTAGACCTCAATGCAAAGGTCATCTACTAGATAACCAGTGTATCTCAACCAAAGTGTAGTTAGAACCAGATCAAGGTTAATAGGCGTAAGCAGTTCAACCTACCATCCAAATTAGATAGCATTAAGCAGTTCAACCCGCCATCCGAATTATATAGCATTGTCAAAAAAAAAAAAGATATTTTTTAGAATTAGGTAAAATAAGTGATAAATTAAAATGATAGACTGGATGAAAAAAGGTACTAAAATATCCTTCATATTTTTTTTTCAGAAGAGTTGAAATACCCTTAAATTTATTTTGGAACAAAAATGCCCTTTAACTTTTAAAAATAATACTAAAATACTCTTTCGTTAATCTGCCGTTTCTTTCAGGATAATGGTACTGACGTGACGTCATATAAATGCTACGTAAGTTAGGAACCCAGCATTAAATGTTTTTAAAAAAGGATACTAAAATGCCCCTAAAATCTTTAATTAGAACAAAAATGCCACTGATTTATGGTTTGGATACTAAAATACCCCTCATTTAAGCTACTGTCCATTTCAAAGGTAACGGATGTGACGTGTCATATTAATAGGGCTGATTATTGCTTTTGTAGTAAACATGCAAATAAATTTATGCCTTATAAGTGCTATGTAAGCACAAAATTCACAGTAATTTTTTTTTATTTTTTTTCCTTCTCTCCCAAGCACTATCTGTGCTTTCTCCCTCCAACAAATGCCTATTTTAGGAATTTTTTGTGTTTGCTAAAGGAAGAAAGCACATATCGTGCTCCGCAGAAAAAAGGGAGAAGAGGAAAAAATGAAAAAAAAGTAAAAAAAAAATTATTGCATGTTCTGCACTTATGTGGCACCTATTTGATATAAATTTGCTTGCATGGTAGTAACCAGGTCTACTAATGTGATATATTGATTCCGTTACCTCTAAAGTGAACAACTTAAAAAAATGATATTTTTGTACCGATTTCATAAATTTAGGTGAATTTTTGTTCTAAATAAAGACTTCATGGACATTTTGGTCCCTTCAAAAAAACATGGAAGGCATTTTAATGTCATTTTTCAAAAATGTTTAATGTTGGGTTCCTCACGTGGCGCTTATGTAGAGTCACATCAGCACCATTATCCTGAAATTAACGGCAGATTAACAAAAGAACATTTTAGTACCATTTTTAGAAGTTAAGGGGCATTTTTACTTCAAAAAAGAGCTTTAGAGGCATTTCAACCCCTCTGAGAAAATATGAATAGCATTTTAGTACCTTCTCCGGGAGATATTTGCTCAATGAGTGTCTCCATTATTCTCCACCTAAACCTCCCAAAAGAGAAAAGTCCTCAGCACTTTCATGCAGACTCATGTCATGTCAATTGAATGGCAATTCCCACTTGGTACAACAAGAAAAATGAAGGTGGATCAAGCCGGTTGCAAAGATAAGTAATATGGCATCCCAAGAGATAATAAGCAAATGAATGTTATATATGCATTGACTCAAACCTCATGGCCACTCACCCATTAGTTTATAAATTGCCTTCTGTGTGCGCCTTTCAAGTTTATCGAGCTTCTTTTGTACATCCCTTCGCAGATCCCAATTTGGTTTCTTAGGAGCAATGTTGAGAAATGGATCCTAAAATTACAATTCAAAATGATTTAATGACCAGAACACGCGCACGCAAAAAACAGAACTAGGATGGTGGAAAAGGAGTGTGGAAGAAGAACCCAGAGATGAAAGTAAACATGGCAATTAAATTAAGCACCTCTTTCTTCTCCGCTACAGGTGGTGCTCCAGCAACAGGATCTTCAAACTTCGGTAGCACTGGTGGAGCAAGTTTACCCTCTTGAAGCTCCTTGTCTTGAGGAACATAATTTCGGAACTTCATGCTGAGATTGCTGAAAAAGGAAAATTAATGCATTTAGATGTCAGCACAGAAAGTTCAAGCTGATGAATACACACCAAATATACGGAGTTCCAAGCATATTATAAAGGCTCCAAATTTCCATGGATGCATTGCCACAGAAAAGGCAACTAAAGTATGACTGATTACATATCTTTCCAAAACGCTGTGCCTGCTATGCTACACATAATTAAAAACCAGCAATTAACTTGTACCAATATACTAGTGATCTCTACACTCTCTTCCATGTTTACAGTTCCTTAACACTCTACCAAAGATCCTTTTGATAGAGGAAATGATCCTTACACCATGAGTAATAGCAATCAACGCATAAGTCAAAGAATAAATAAATCCAAATCTCAAATATATTATGCATGCTCTACATTCAATTCTGCATGAATAAAATCAAAGAGAGAATATTAGCCACTCTGTCCATCTCCTTATATACTGTACTTTCAGATCTTCCAACAAGAGTACCAGAAGTGTTTGGGTTAACCCTAACACCAACACAAAGGAAGGCAAAAAGACAAAGTGATTTGAGGTATTTAAGCATCTGACTGATGTGCTAATTATTTATTGCAGGTGCCAATCCGCCAGTGCATTACATTTGCAATGGCTAATACAATAGAGCAATTTAGCATGTTCAAGAACTCAACATCCAGTCACAGCCAAAGAAGCAGTAACAAGAAATTACTTATAATTTCATAAGACAGAAAACTTAGGGCAAAACCACAGCAGCAAAAACAAGATTCCAGAACTTGAGCAGAACCTGTTGGGGTACAATCCAAGTCCCACATCCCACATTGGAAAATTAAGGGAGAAACACCTTGAATATAAGTGTGTCCACCTAACTCCATTAGTATGAGGCCTTTTGGGAGGAGCCCAAAAACAAATCCGTGCGGGCTTGGCCCAAAGCGGACAATATCATACTAATGTGGAGTTAAGGGGATGTTTGGCGGTCCTAACAAGTGGTATCAGAGCCCAGGTTCGGAGATGGAGCCAATGGTGGACTGCATTGTGTGGGAGGGTCCTCGATTTGTTCATGCGATTGGAGATTCGTGTTTGGTGCCTTGCGTCGAAAGTCTTCCTGGTATTGTGATGGCCAGGCGGCGTGTCCCGTTGGTTGAGAACGGCGGTGCAAGATGATTTGACGGATCAAATGAATTATCGCTCGAGGGGAGGACATAAGCTGTGGGAGGCCCTCGGTAAGTCCTCGCGATTGGAAAATGGATTATCGCTAGAGGAGAGACCACGTGTTGTGTGGTCCTTGGTTTGAGGGGAGGATTGTTGGGGTACAATCCAAGTCCCACATCCCACATTGGAAAATTAAGGGAGAAACACCTTGAATGTAAGTGTGTCCACCTAACTCCATTAGTATGAGGCCTTTTGGGAGGAGCCCAAAAACAAATCCGTGCGGGCTTGGCCCAAAGCGGACAATATCATACTAATGTGGAGTTAATGGGATGTTTGGCGGTCCTAACAGAACCATCATCTGGCGTAATCTAAAGTTCAAAAAGAAGAAGACCCACTTTTCATTTTCAGTTTCATTATTGTCATCAGTTGATTGATCCTAAACTTGAGCAGAACCATCATCTGGAGTGTTCAAGAGTTCCTGAGCAGCTTTAAGAGCCCTCAACCTCTCTCGGCGAGCAGCGGCGGCTTGCTCGATAGAATCTTCCTCACTAGCCATTGCTTTGTTCTGTGCCAAATAAGATAAAAAGCAATCTAAAAATTTCAACTAAACTTATATACAAATCTCTAAAAAGACTAAAAATTAACAAATGTTCTCAGATGGGAATACATATTTTTCAAAAACACAAGAAAAAAAAAACATAAAATAATCTGTAGAACAGAGAAAAAGTACCAGAGAAAGAGAAGGAAAGGCAAAGGCAGCAGCTTTTGGGCAACGGATCGGTGAGATGGCGGAGAGGCTGGAAGAGTCGGGTAGGTATTACTTTCAGTAGTAAATAATAATAATAATAATAACAACAAAGTAACGGGTCCTTCTATAATTTCATTAAATAATTCATTAACTTTAGTTTATTATTGTATTGATTTTAAATTGGTTAATCGATATTTTTTTAATAAATAAATTATATAAATTGCAATATCATTTTAATTTAATTTATTAATATTAGAATAATCTATTATAGACATATAGGTCACAATTGGTTCGTTAAATTGCACATGCTATAGCATACAAACTAATGTAAGTATACTGTTTGGAAAGATTTCGTAAAAATTAACGTAGAGTTAATATAACATACCACATATTTTATTATCCCACATAAATTATATAAAATAATAAACTATAAACTCTTAAATTTGTGTAATACGATAAATATTGAATTAATATTAAATACTACCCACCACTATTATTGCTGCCACCACTATACCTTGCCACCGACACCACTATCACCGTTACTGCCATCATCGCCACCGCCGTCAACACCACCACCACTTCCATCATCATCATTGTCGTCACCACCATCGCTCCCACCACCATACTGCCACCACCACTACCGTCACGTAGCCGCTAACATCACCACGATCGTCGCCATCACCATTGCCTCCACCACCCTTCTGTCACCGTCGACACCACCATTATCGCTATCGCCATCACCATCACCGCTGCTACCACCATGCCCACCACAATACTGCCACCACCAACACCGCCACGTCACCATTGACACCACCACTACTACTATCACCATCGCTGCCGCTACTATTGCCCATACCAGCACACCACCACCACCACTAAAGCCATCACCATCCTTGCCGCCGCCACCGCTCCCAACACCACACCACCACCACCACCATCACTATCGCTATCGCCCTACCACTATACCACCACCACCACCACTACCTCCATCACCATCGTCGCTACTACCACCGCCCCTATTACCACACCATTGATACCTTCACTACCAAACTCTCGCAGCTAACACCACCATCACACCGTCGCCGCTGCCACATCTACGTCACTACCACTGCCTACACCACTGCATCGCAGATGCTGTCATTGCTACCACCACTCCGTCGCCGCCATTATCGCCATTGCTATCACCATCGTCGTCGCTGCCACCTCTACCCCTACCACCACACTGCCGCTAGCACCACCACATCACTACTAGCACCACTACTCACACTACCACACCACCGTCACTGCCGCCACCCCGTCACCGCCACTACCATCACCATCTCCACCGCCACCTACCGCTACCACTAGCATTACCACGCTCTGACCAAATTTTCAAACTTATAATATTAAATGTATAATTTAATAGTTATTATATAAAAATTATATTATAATTGATAAATTTTTTCATTTTTTGCTTAAATATTTCGTCAAATTCGTTGTTTAGATTTTTTTATTTTTTATTTAATTTTCATTTTAGAAATGCTGATCTTTCTAATAATATATAGTCATTTCTCATTAAATTTTTTCAATTTTAATAAAAAATTGATGTATTAAAATTTGTATTTTATAATTAACATTTTTATCTAAATTAATTACAATAAAAATAATTTAATTGTATCTATTTTTAATTTTTTTAAAAATAATATATTACAACATTATGCACTAAATATAATATATAATATTTCAGGATAATACAAATTTGTACCAAATAATGTATAATATTAGGGGTGAGTATGGATCGGTTAATCAGTCCATTAACCAATTTATTAACCAATCTATTAATTTCGGTTAACTGCTATATCGATTTTGATTTTTAACTAAGTTTTTCGGATTTGTTTAGTGGTTAACCACTAAAATTTTTTAATATGTAAATGTAATACATTATACAATTTGTAATATTATGTTTCATAGTTAAAAATGCTTTAGAAATGAAAAAATATAAATTAAATAAAATATTCATTAAAAAAATCAAAATAAAAATAAAAATTTCATAATTAATTATAAGAATTAAAGATATTCAATATGAAACTAATAATATGGTATTAATTATGCACATATAATAATAAGATAATTTTAATGTTTATTTATTAAAAATATGTTAATTAATAATATTTTAGAAAGTTATATATAAGAATATTTATAAATTACTTCAATATTGAAAAATATAAGTGTAAAATTTAAAATATAATTTATAAAATGTATATATATCGGTTAACGGTTCGGTTTGGTTAACCGTCGATTTTTAAAGTAAAAACTATAAACCTAAATTTTCGGTTTGATTAACCTAAAAATCTATTCGATTTTGAATCGATTTTTCAATTAACTAAAATTTTGATTTTTTTGCTCACCCCAATGTAATATAATATAAATTAATATTATACAAGTTAATATTATACGGTCTAATTCTATACGAATTAATGTTATACAAGCTAATACAATACAGTGAATCAAATGTGTTAATAATGAATAAATGATTAGAATAAAAATAAATTTAATATTTAATTATTAATTATTAATATATATTATAATAATATTTTGTAAAATTATATATCATAATATTTATAAAATATAAAAAATTTTAAATATAAAAATAAACTGATTAAATATTGATTAACAGTTAATCATTAATTTTTAAAAATAAAATTTATAATTTTAAATAACAAATTTAATTAATCTAAAAATTGTCTGAATTTTTAGCAGTTTTCGTTTAATTGAAGATTCAGTTTTGTTTGTTTTTTACCTCTCAGCAGATGTCAATGAATTAAGCCATATCAGGCTGACATCTTCGGGAACGAAGAGGACATTTATAATTATAGCTTAGTCCATTTTCTTTTAATATTCGTCCCGTTTAATAAAACGCAATGATTTTTGCAATGATTTTTTAATATTAATCTTATATAATATTTATTATAATTTACTAAAATTTATTAATTAGCTATAATAATGTATCTTTACTCTATTAATTTTTTTTTCATATATAAAGGTATCATAAGAAAATAAAAAATATACAATTAATACTTTTTGAGGAAAAAAAACTCTAAATAATAGTGGCGATAAGTGTAATCATCATTCATTATAACATTTTTAAAATTATATTTATTTTTTATTTTTTTAATTTGTTCATAATTACTGTATTCTATTATATATCTTTAAAAAATTTATTCAAATTACATTTTTAAAAAATTAAATTGTGGAGTCAAAATTATTAAGTTGTTCCCATTGATAGAAATAGAAAAAAAAAAAAGGATACGTTTCTTGAGCTGTTAAGAAAAAAAAAAAGAAGTTTTGAGAAGATAATTTATTAATTTTGTTTAAAAAAATCCCAAAAAATAAAATGGTGGAAAGCATGAAAGCTTTTGAATAATAGATTGTTTCATTGAATTTGAATAATCTATTTGATTTAAGCATAAAAATCAGAACCCGTCGTTCATGACCCAAGGCTTCATCCTTGTTGCCCAGTCGCCGCTATTCGTGCTCCTTCCGCCCGCCGCCGCTTACGTGGACATCTGAAGCTGTTCTTTGCCGTAGCTAAGCCTGTCCTCAAGCTCAGTGGCCTGGACTGGAGAGGTAGGAGCTGCCATCTCCAACGACAAAGCAGCCACCATGTATATGATCACGTTGTTAGGTGTTGATTTTTTCTAGTGTTTCTTATTTTTACTTGATCGCATAATGTGCATCAATTTTCCTGTGTCTTTTAGTTAACTTATAATTTCCCCAAAATGGGAAACGAAGCCAAGCATAGAGCCCAAAATTTCCTTAGGAGAAGCCTCTGAAACTGTAATTCCATCTTCAAGCCTCTCTCCGATTATCCCGATAGCAAATGTGGGTATGAAATTCCATGAAATTTGATTTTTCTTTTTTCACTTTTTTTTGTCTCTGAATTAAGCATTTGCAGTGATAATGTTTAAATTATCAAACCTCTCAACAAGTCGGAAGAAGGAAGATCCGATCATCGCGTGGAGACTTGCAAAAGTTTTGTCCGGTCGGTCCGGACAGAAAGACTCCGAAAGTTAAGTCAGTGACTTAGAGATAGGAGAATCTTAGAGAGAGAATGGGTCTCACGATTAGCGTACCTGATCCCACTATTCTTTTAGCCATTTATAGAGGATGTGGGGGTGTACTCGAATGCCTAGGTAGGGCTATAGAGGTATCAGAGTAGGATAGTGGCAACGTAACAGTGAGTAGGTGAGATGAGTGGGCTTGGCTGCACAACAACGAATTGACAAGACAATCAATCCCATCAATTCGATCGGGTTTAAATTAGCTAGCTTTCCCATGCTGCTAGTCATGCTAGACATCTTTGGAACTAGGATCTCTAGGTTTTTGAGCCTAGGCCTCTTTTAGGCCTAGAAGGCAAAAGAGATGTTATCACTTGTCCCCCCTCGAAAAAGTGGCTGATTGTCTATCAATTAAGTTGGTGGTGGCTTAGTAAATCGCTCGCTGGATCAAACTACCGTTACTTTGGATGGCTGCCCTCGTTTGGAAACAGGCGCGTGCACCCAAAACGACGCTTCGATATCCAAACTAGTGCGGTTTTTCTTCATTGACGTGCGGCAAGGTTTGGTTAGTGTATCTTAAGCGTTTCCTCGCATAAATATATAACCTTCAGAGGTGGTTTTTTTCTCTTTATTGGAATTTCTGGCGAAACTCTGCCAAAAATTTTCTCGCTTTTCTCCGATTTTCCGACTTCAAAAATCTTTTAGGTCTCAGAATTGTTTCTCCAAGTAAGTAAATTTAACTTTCACGTCTTACATTACCTTTCCGTCTTTTTGCATTTTGCTTGTGTTTGTTTCCTTTTTGAATCCTCTAGTTTAGGCTCTCGACTTTGGTCGAGGCTAGGAACTGTCTTGCTTCTCCCTTCTTGGAGGTATGGCATCTAGCAGTGGTCAGTCATTGGACAGGAGCTTTATGGAGCAATATGTGGGTAAACCTGCTACAATGACACGTTTCACCTTATCTGAGAGTGAAGTATCAAGAATAAAGGCAAAGTATGGGTTGCAAGAAGACGTGCATGTGATGAAATGGCCTGACTTGATGGTGATGACAGATGGTCCCTTTGGCGCGAATAAGAACGAATGGTTCATTTGCCATATGTGGAGTTTGGATAGGGGGCTCAGATTCCCGCTCGGTGCCTTTGAGATTAGCATTCTCCAGGATTACAAGCTTGCGCCAAATCAATTGAACCCTAATGGGTGGAGGGTAATAACTTGCTTTAAGATAATTTGCAAAAACGAAGGAGTGATCTCGACCCTTGACCTTTTCATACAATTTTTCTTCTTGTCTAGCCATTTCGAGGGGACGAAATATTATTTTACTAGCAGGCCGAAAAAAAGTTGATCGGGCTCCCCTCCTAAATGAAAGGTTACAAGAATAAGTTTTTCCTAATAAGAAGAATGGGGCGTTTCGGTGTGTCAGTTGCTTGATCGAACAATGTGATATCCCTAGGAGATCGAACGGGTGGTGTACCTTTGTACGCTACTGATCTTAAGAAGCTGACTGCTGTATTGAATAGACCAGAGTGTCCATACGACTCTTATTGGCTACTGTGCATTAGTGACAAGCTAGAGAGCATTTTAGAGGGTGAAGGCACAGAATGTGAGCAATAGAAAACACGATGAAGAGCTTGTAGTGTTATTCGTTCGTTATGTATTGTAGTTGTAGTGAGTAAAGCACTGACCTTTTTTTTCTTCCTCTCTTCCTTCTTTTTTTTTTTTACAGCTTCAATGGCCAGAGGGAGAGCTGTGACGAACGAATTAGCCAGAGCCATAACATAGCAATTTGAGGTGAGAAATAATACATCGAGGAAGAAGGACGGTGAGAAGAGGAAGAGGAAGTTGTTGTCCTCGGCTAAGGTTGAGCAGACAAAAAAACTGAGGCGTGGTCCGAGCAAATCTTCTCGAGGTGAGGGTTCTTTGAAGGGCGAGGAGTCCCCCATCGCAAAGCCATCGATAATCCCTGTAGATGTTCGCGCAGCATCGGATCCTCCTATTGCTTTAACTCCAGCGAGTCGCTCTTCTTTGCAAAAGAGGAGGCTTAGACTTGAGGACGAGTCATCATCACCTGAAGATGCCTTCCCTATTTTTGATCCTCCTGCTATCCTTATTGCGAGTGGATATACCGAGGAGGTGCCCACGGAGGTGGGCAGGAGGGCAAAAGGTAAAAAGGCAATCTCGAGCAGTACGGCTAGCAAGGAGCCTAGGGTGAGACCTAGGCGAAGGGCTACCTCTATAAAGGATGCGCTAAAGGAGCGCTTCGGGGAGAAGTATTCTGCCTTTGATTCCAACATGGCATCCTTCATCTGCTAAGGTCTCCTTGACAAGGAAGATTTTCAAGCAATGTGTGTTGATGATACTTTGAAGGCCGAGTATGGGGGGTTCCAAGTCACAGGCTTAGATTTTTGTGCCATTGCTCTTATTCTCAGATTTCAATAAGCCAAGTCTTGCTTTCCTTGCTTTGTTGCTTATTTTAGGTTTTGTTTGTATTTAGGTGCTTAGGCGAGGTACATGGCTTCAGGGTCAGGCCATTTATTTCCAAACGAAGTGGAAAGATGACGTTCAGGAGAAAGAGGAGCTGAAAAACAAGCTTATGGTGGTTGCCCAGGAAAATTCAGATCTGAAGGTAGATATTCTTCGCCTGACCAAGGCGACCGTCGAGTTGGATGTTATAAGGGAGAAAGTTGTCAAGCTGGAGGAGCAACTCGAAAGGGATAGTGCTCACTTGCGATGGCTTGAAGAGGATAATGGCAAATTGGTGGCAGATTACTATTGCACTTTTGTCGAACATGACAACATTGTTGTAGAGCTAGACGCCTTGCAGAGTACCTCCGAGGCTAAAGAGCGCACCCTTGTTAGCAAGCATGCTGAGGAGCTGGTGTCCCAGAAGAGTAGCCTCATTAAGGATCTAATTGAAGCTCAGGTCGGCGTTATCATGCATTTTAAACACGAGGCCAAGAGGCATTTTTCTAGTGCTATTTTTTATTGGATGGAAGACCCTGGAGCGCTACTTGACCCGCCGTCTAACGATGAAGAGGAAGACTTACCCGAGGACGAGGTGGATAAAGAGCCCGAGGGTGCGGTTGATCTTGGGGGTGAAGGCATGACGGATGGTAAGGCCATTCAAGAATCTCTTATGGAGCTTGCAATTGTGCCTCTTTCAACCACTGCCTCTTTTCCCGACTCACCTTCTGAGCTTCCTGCTGTGGCACTATCTGCTTCGCCTAGTGTGGATCCTTCTCCTGTGCTAACTGCAGACCCCCCTGCGGTTTTTATCGTCAATTCGATTGTCGCTCCACCTGCTGAATCGGGAGGAATGCCGACCTCCGAGGCGGTACCCTAATGTTCTCCTATGTACAGACAATTTGTAATTATCAAAATTTGTGTGGTTGTAGTGGATTTGCTTTTGTTCGAATGAGATTTGGAACATTGATTTTGCGCATTTTTATTTTGCTTTATTCGTGTTATGATAGCTTGACCGAACTAAATGAACAAATAATTAGGATATACTTCTTGAATAATTAAGGAGATCAAGGGTTGCTTGATTGCTCACTTCCCGACATTCGTGTGTCATGCACATGTTAGGCTTTTTCCATTATCTGTAAGCACTTAATCTAATCGGCTAGTGCAATCAGTTGGCTAGTCAGTTATGGTTGAGCTATTAAGCAGGGCGGATGATCCTTTGGATCTCGCTTTTGCTTTCGATATGTCGAGCAGGCTTCGTACATCGAGTCAAATAGGTATGCATTCCGATCGGCATCGTAACATCATTTTTAACTTGGGAGAAGCGAGAGCGAGGCATTTGCAAGTGATAGACTTTGACCCACGCTCTTTCAGTTCGGGATTTGTGTCGAGCATGGTGTATGGGCGTTGTAAGTCTTTTATGCATGAAGTAATTTCATTATCTTTGACAATTTAGGTTACAGTGTTACATCATGTACTTCTTGAGTACTTTGACATTTCAACTCTTTGGGATATCTACGCCATCCAGTGTTCGTAGCCTATAAGTACTTGCACCAAGGACTTTGGCTACTTCGTAGGGTCCTTTTTAGTTAGGCATTAGTTTCCTTACTCCAACATTACCTGTCCAGATCTCGACCTTTCTTAAAACTAGATTGCCAACGTTGAAGGCTCTAGGTCTCACTCTTCTATTGTGATATCTGACAATCTCTATTTATAGGCGACAATTTTTGCATAAGCATTTTCTCTTTTTTCTTCCACAAGATCCAAATCTTGGCACCTTTCTTATGTATTATTTCTGTCAAAATAAAATGTCGAACGGTAAGAGGGGATCTTGATTTCCACTAGCATCACTACCTCCGATCCATACACTAGTGAAAATGGCGTCTGATGAGTGCCAGCTCTTGGTGAAGTTCGATAAGACCATAAGATGCTCTGCAGCTCCTCTATCCAGCTAGCCTTCGCTTTGCCTATTCGCTTTTTCAGTCCCATCAATATGGTCCAATTAGAGACCTCGTCATCCCATTGCTTTACGGGTGAGTGACAGAAGTAAATTTCAGGTCAATTTTTAGGTCGGAGCAGAAATTTCGAAACGTCAAACTATCAAATTGCTTACCATTATCAGTTACAAAGAATTTGGGGAGACCATATCTGTAGATGATCTCTCGCTAGGTGAAATTTCTAATTTTTTAGGCAGTTATTGTTACTAAGGGCTCTGCCTTGATCCACCTAGAAAAGTGGTCAATGGTGACAATAAGAAATTTCATTTGCCATTTGCCTTGGGAAAAATGACCCAAGATGTATAGCCTCCATTGGTCGAATGGCCAAGACACTCCGATCGGCTATTAGTCTATAACGGGCTGTCTAATAACTCTGCCGTGAACTTGACATTTTGGGCACCTTTTGAATTTGTTTTGGGCGTCTTTGAAAATACTTGGCCAGTAATAGCCAGTTTAGAGCACCTTTCTTGCGATTACTGTACTAGCTTTCATGAGCTCCACAAATGCCCTCATTGATCTCCTTAAGTATGTAATCGTCCTTATCTTTCATCACACATTTAAGTCAAAGATGGTTGAATGACTTCTGTACAACTCGTCGTCAATTATAGAATAACTGAGGGATTTTTGAGATACCTTTCATGCTTCATCTTTGTTTGCAAGTAATTCCCCCGTTTGGAGGAACGTTTCAATAGGGGTCATCCAAGTGTTGCCTTACTGCTCGATGTCTATCAATTCTGGCTCATTGAGGGAAGGGGAGAGCTATTTGATAGTAGTTACAGCTTCTTCGATTTTATGCTTGTCAAAGGCAGATAGCTTGGCTAGCCGATCGACCATGGCTATCTCTTCTCTAGACACTTTCTCTAGGATCCAGGTACAGCCGACCTTCTCCAGCTTCTTCAAAGCAATTTTGACTTTCGCCAAGTATCTTTTCATGGCATCCTATTTGGCTTTAAAGGCTCTTGACACTTGGCTGATCACTAGCTGGGAATCACTTTTGATTTTGAAGGTTTCTAGTCATATTGCTTTCGCCAACCTCAGGCCATGCAACAATGCCTTGTACTCTACGACATTATTAGATGTTTTAAAGCTAAGTTGGATTGCGTACCTAATTGTGATGCCAAAAGGGGCCCTTCATGACTATGCCAACTCCACCACACGTATTATTGGAAGTCCCACCAATGATCATTTCCCACATTATCTGTATGGGCTATGTTATTGGCTCTCCGTCTATGGTGAACTCAGCAACAAAATCAGCTAGGGCTTGGGCTTTTATGGTGCTCCTAAGTTCGTACCTGACGTCCCAAGATTGCAATTTTATGGCCCAGCTTATCATTTTGCCCTCCAAGTTAGGTGCTTGCAAAATCTTTTTAAGTGGCTGATCCGATCGGACAATGATCATATATGCCTCAAAATACCATCTCAATTTGTGAGTGCACATCATTAACGCCATGATCAGCTGTTTAGTCGGACTTTTCCTTAGCTCCAAACCCCTAAGCACCTGGCTGACATAATAAATGGGGAGCTATTGTGACCCTTCTTCTCTGACCAGAACGCCCACAACTACCTCCTTGGATGTCGACAGGTATAAGAAGAGTTTTTCTCCTGGAATCGATTTGCTTAGCAGAGGGGGAGCCATAAGAAATTTCTTTAATTCATCAAATGTTTGTTGACAGTCTGCCCTCCACTCGAAGGCATCATTTTTCCTTAGTTTTTTTAAGAAAGGCATGCACCGTTTCGCCGAAGAGTAAATGAACCTTTCTAGAGTCGTAATTCATCCATTCAGTTTTTGCACATCTTTCACATTTCTGGGGGGTTGCATGTCTAAGATCGCTTATATTTTCTTTGAGTTGGCTTTAATCCTTTTTTGTGAGACCATGAAGCCCAAGAACGTTCCCGAGGGCATACCAAAGACACATTTGTCTGGGTTCAACTTCATACAAAATCTATTCAAAGTATCGAAGACTTTTGCTAAGTCAGCAAGGTGCTCACTAGGACTTTTGCTCTTGATGATCATATCGTTGACATAGACTTTGACATTTTCCCCGATCTAACCTTTGAATATCTTATTCATCAGTCGTTGATATGTAGCTCCAGTGTTTTTGAGACCGAATGACATTGCTTTGTAGCAAAAGGTTCTGTCTCCATGATGAAGCTTGTCTTTTCCTAGTCTAAGAGCCACATTAAGATCTGGTGGTACCTGACATAAGCGTCGAGCAACAAATAGATTGCATGACATGTTGTCTCATTGACCAGTTTATCGATACTTGGCAAGGGGTAACTATCTTTTAGGTAGGCTTTGTTGAGCTCCGTGAAATCAACACACATCCTAAGTTTCCCAAACTTCTTCTTTACAAGGACCACATTCGCTAGCCACTCTGGATAGGCCACCTCCCGAATCATTCCAACCTTTAAAAGTCAGTCGACTTCCTCTGAAATAAATTTTCTTCGATTAGGAGCATGTCTGCGGAGTCTTTGCTTTACCGGTCAATAGTTGGGGTCAATATTCAATTAGTGGATGATGACTTCTGGGTTTATTCCGGCCGCCCCTTACATCTTCTTCCCTTCCCTCACTTATAAAACAAAGCAGAATTTGTACAACAAGAGGAAAAATGTAGGAAATTATACAAATAAATATTTTAACCCTAAATATACGATAATTAAATACCAAATCATATTAAAGCATGCCAAAACATTAAATTTTACATCATATTGAATTAAAATTAAGTAGATATATCACATTACATGTTAAGAGGAAGAGCTTTCAAAACAACAATGGGGGAATCTTTTGTAAAAATCATGCCTTCAAAATGTCACATAAACCAACAACGAATCATAATTTAGCGAGATAAGCACATTACTCAGTTCTCAAAAAATTAAAGTAGATCAATTTAACACCCAAATAAACATGCAATTGGATGAATAAGTGGTAGTTAGAGAACTATAATTGAGCCTAAAACATTACCCTTGGGAGATAGTTTAAATCTACGATTTCTAAAGTCTAGATCTCCATTCCAAATCATGTTTCTTAATGCTTAAAAGAAGTATGAAATTCATTTTGTGTTTTGTGAATTAAAGATTGTAAAAGTCATAAAGCTTTTTAGAGAGAGAAAAGAAATTGTTTATCTTCCATCTATTTTGGCTTCTCTTTTTTAAAGCATAATGATTCCCCCTTAAGACCCTAATCTCTTTGTTTTTTATGCCTAAGATAGAGTTTTAATTTGATTATAACTCAAAAATACCAGATTAAGAGATAAAATCCCCAAAATCTATACCTGATACCTATCTAAAAACCTTTCCCTTTTGAAATTTCAGGAAAATAAGGGAAAACTAGGTTTCGACCTAGGGACAGGCGTCTATGAGTGAGGGATGGCTGCCCCTCATCACTAGAACACATATTTCCTAAAATGCCCCTATTTTACATTGTTTAGAGGTTATGGCCCATAGACGGCCGCCCCTCAGGTGATAGATGGCCATCTGTCACCACTGTTTATCCAAAAATAGGGTTTTGTTTTGTCCATTTTGCTAAGCACCCAAAATTATTTGAAAGTCTTTTAGAGAACCATGAAAATCTTTAAGAGAATATGACAAATTCATGATCAGAGCTTCAATATCCGAACCCACTATCAGCGATATACTATTAGGTAACCTTAATTTAGGCTGCCTCAAGTCACAATGGCTACAGTTGCCCTTAATTTTGAGGAACTGGTGCACTAGTGCCAAAGTGAGCCAAAATTTAGAGTAAAAAGAAAAAGATGCATACCTAAGGCAACAAATCTCTGATTGCAATACGTACGTTGGGAGGTAGTTGATAATGGTCATTTATATGATGTTTTTAGTATGTTTTTAGGTGTTTAATTAAGTTAATTTTGTGTTAATTAGGTTTAATTTGAGTTTAATTTGTTAATTTTATGTTTTTGGAGTTAATTGTTAATTTTGGTGTTTTTCAGGGTTATTTGGCAAGAAAAAGGACTTAATTGAAAAAAGGCAAATATTAGGGCCAAATGTGCAAATATTGGAAGTTGATGCCAAAAAATTGAGCATTTAGTCCAGAAGCTTTACACGTGACCACGTGAAAACAATGAAGTGATCAACCCGTGGCCACGTGAAGGAGTGAAGATTGAAGACCCATGGCCATGTGAATTGAAGAAGAAAAGAACACATGGCCATGTGTGAAAATAAATTAAGCAACACATGGCCACGTGAAAGACTAAAAGGAGGAAGATTGAAGACACGTGACCACGTGGATTCCAAATGAAGGACCACACGTGGCCACGTGTGAAGGAAGCTTTATAGAACACGTGACCACGTGTTCAAATACAAAGGAGAAGCCGTGGCCACGTGATTCCTACTCTCACTTTGTGAAGGATTTTCTCGAACTTCCTGTTTTGGGCAGAGTTTGCTTCCTATTTTATTTTGGAGTTTGAGAAGCGATCCACAACGTCTTTTGCCTATAAATAGAAGGCTTAAATACCAAAGAAAGGATCAAATCTTAGAATCAATGGAGATCAATTAGGGAATTAGGATCCATCTTAGAATTAGGCTTAGTTTATTTTACATTGTTTTTTTGTTTTAATCTTTCAACTTTGTTTTAGTTTTTAATTATGTTTAGGAAATAGTTTTTCTTCTTTTGCTAATGAATTCTTGAAATCTTAAATTTTCATTGTTATGACTTTGTTTTGAGCTTAATTTCAATATCGATTGATTATTTCTTGGTTTTAAGCATATTCTAATCTTTGATTAAGTTGAGACTGATTGTTGGTTTATTGAATAAATAACTAAAAATTGGTTTTAACATAGTTAATGATTTGCATGTTCTTAGATTGACTCTTTAATGTTTATGCATGATTATTATCCGAAATATGAGATGATTATGTGTGAATTTTATTGGTTAATACTAAGAGAGGAGGAACTAAGAATAAATTGGAGTTGAATCACTTGAGAAAGGCTTCAATGAAAGTTTAAGAAGTTGAAACTAGATTTGCATGCTAAGTATTAGATTTGTCTATGAGTTTAATACTAAGAATGATAGACTTGAATAAAGATATCTAGCTTTATTACTAGTTTTTCCATAATCACTGGTGTTTCTATTGAACTTAAGTCATTACAATGAAAGTTGAGTTGGATAGTTTCTTTAGCAAGAGAATTTCAATTATTGTTTTGTTTTTAATTCATGCTTTTATTTTGTTTTATTGTTTATTTTGTTTAATTTTTGCTTCTAAATCAAAAATATTTGAGAAACTATCTCGGATTAATTTAATTCATACATAGATATTATCCTTAGCAATCCATGTTCCCTTGGGTACGAAATTTTGGGGTCTTAATCTATATTTTCCTGTATTACTAGCCGATCTAGTACACTTGCTAGATACCGGTCAGTAGTAAGTCTTTTGATCAGGTAGTCATCGTCCTTTTGTTGATGTGTTAACCCTGAATTCGGATATTTAACATTAGCTTATTGATGTGTTAACCCTATGTTGGTTGTCTGACTAGCACCTGGGGCATACAAAATCGGGACAAATTAATTAAATCTGATTAGCGCTTGGGCCATGTAGAATCAGGTTATGTTGAATGCATTTGATTAGCGACTGAGGCATACAGAATTGAGACTACTTGAGACTAACTCCATTAAAGGCAGTGAGTCTCCACTTCCTCAATTAGTGCTTGGGACATGCAGAATTGAGACAAGAAAGAAAAAAAGGTCTTCCTTAATTAGTGCCTGGGGCACACAAAATCAGATTGATTTGATTGCATTTGATTACCGCCTGGGGCATATAGAATCAAATTGTTGAAGACATGTCATGACTAGCGCTTGAGGCATGCAGAGTCAAGACAATTCATCATACTCGAATACTAGAGTTATCCTACTGATTGCTCATTTTGAGAGACTTGGTTATCCTGTTTAAGTTGATGTTCCACTAATGATGTTCCTAGTAGATATGTATTGGTCCATTAGGGAATCATCTGGAATGTCTAGAGTTAAATCCACTGAAAATATATATTTTTTGAGATATCACTGGGCTGGTGTAATCCATCATGGTCATCTTTTGCTCGATGATCCTTTACTCCTTATATCAACCTCATTTCCATATCAAAGTTTTCCCTCGCTTTGAGAGACTGCTGTTGAAGAGGTAAATGTTTTGCCCCTTTAGTGGGGTCTTGAGCACCTAGTGTAAAAGAAACTAGATGTTAATATTCTGCTTATTGATTTTAACTCCTTTTATTGTAGTTGTTATTATCATTATGTTGTTGTTGTTGTCATTATTTGTTTATTACCTTTATTTTGAGATGATGTAGTTGTTTGCAAATTATCATTAATTACATGGCATTTACTGAAGCACCCCTCATGCAAATACCCTATTTTCACATGTATCATGAATACTATTAATCATGCTCATACTGTTTCATATACTAATATTTGTGCCACCTGTCTGTTCCTATTTTTCATTTCATGCTTAGTATCATGCATACTAACTATATGGATATTACTTCATGCATATCACATGCACACATGTTCTTTCGTAGCTTTACTACTAGTGAGTTACATTATCCCACATAGGTTATATACATATCAAAAATATGACTGGCCATTATACAAAAGATATGATAGCTGTATTACAAAATATCCTACATCAAGGTTATAAGTCGATGGTTGGCCCTTCCTGATGCAGAGAACGTCCCTGAGCAAAAGTCTTTCTAGAAGGTACCTACACGGATAAATAACCCGTGCTAAGCTATAAAGCTTAGTGGGGAATATCTACAAATGGATGGCCATACACAAGGCCATCAAAACATACATATACAATATGTTCATATACTATAATCAACATGTCCAACATAACATGGCAACAATAACATATACTTTAAAGCATAAGCATATTCTCATGTACATAAGCATTGTACCCGAGAGAGAGAAACACATATTTCTTTTTCATAATTCATATAGATGGCAATATTCCATGTGAACATATTCAATTGAAGCATAATTCCTGTGGTAAACCAACAATATAAGCCACATATCAACCTTTAGTCAAATAACTTTAACTGTTTACTCTTGATCATTACTATGAATAACGTTTAGCCTGCCTTAGCTTTATCAGTGGATGCGGGAACTATGGATACACAATGGTATCAAATGAGGGATATCCGAAGATATCGAATCTATAGACCCAAACGGGGCCAACTGTACTATGGACCGGTCAAGCATACCCAAACGGGGTAGCCTATCAACCCAAACGGGGCTGATCATGATCCAAACGGGATCATATACTATGGACCCAAATGGGCCAACTATGGCAGCTGCAATTTCCTTATAGGCGCCTATCTATCCACATCTAAAACTCTATCGCAGGCGGAACTATATTCGTATTCAATTCAAATTTTAATACTGTATTCATAGTATACTGTTTGCACATATGCATAGTCTTATCAACCTGTGAATTCTCTGGTGCATAATCAGATACATGCACATTTCATATGCCAAGTTATATATCTGGCTCATCTATATCTGTATGACTATATCATTTGCATCATATCATATAAGCATGACATATAATCATCATATCATAGACTTGATCATGCCCTCATTAAGCATTTCACATGTTCATAGTCATGCTAATTCATCTTCTATCTCATAGGGCAATTACATGCTCATATACTCATATACATAATCATAAATGTACATACCTGTGGGTACATTCGCATATAGTCGATTTATTCTTATGAGCATGTTTCCAACACATATATATATACCTTTATCATCATTCAAGTCATGTGCTATACAAAATATCAACATGTTTTCATATGGCATATACACATGCCAAGGTCATGCTATTATTCTCTTTTTCATATCACAAGTGCATATCAAAAGGTGCACTTTCATGTCATAAGATTTACATGTGTAGGTTTATCTCAATTTGGCATATGACCATTATGCACAAGATTAATTACATGTATGGTTCGATAATTCCTTTCTAATCTTTATTCATATTCACAAATGAACGTATGTGCATGCATACAATTCCTTCATTGATAGTCATATTACATGCCTTATTCATTTAACTTTCTATCACATAAGCAATTAGCTGTCTCAATCAATTTAAGAATCATATTATCAAGCGTAGCAACAATCTGTTCATACTAGCAATTTCTGTTACATAGAGTAGTCTAGAAAACTAGTCCGGATTCAACTATAGATTACATGTACATAGAGATAGATTCAAGCTTAGGTTTCTTCATGTGAAATATAGGTATGGAAGTCTATTTTTCAATGCAAAAAGAATCACTCAATTTGCTATTCTATAGCTCAACTTATGAGCAAAACATTCAAGACGGGTCATTCAGTCGTGAAGAGGAGTTCGACTCGTGAAGGGATTCACGAGTGAAGCAAATAAGGTGATTCTCATGACTCGTGAAGGGGTTCACGAGTGGAGAAGGAACTATACTTCACGACTCATGAAGTGGCTCACGAGTGAGGAAGAAAAACTCGACTTCACGACTCGTGAAGAGCTTCACGAGTCGGACTGATGTTCACGACTCGTGAAGTCATTCACGACTCGGCAAGTCTGTCTTCTTCAACCTTTCAACGATAAACTTCCAGAAAAACGTAAATTCGATTCTGTAAATCCTATTCACTTCCAGTAATCCATTTTACATGCAATATGAATGGCCTAAATTCCCATACCTTGGCTGATAAACCCAATGTCTTCAACCTCTATCAATTCCCTTTCCTTTGATCCTTCTTCCTTCCTCTTCTCCTTCATAAATACCATCACCATGAACATACATTTCCAGCAAATGACATATTCTCAGTCAACAGAAAATGAAGAAGAAGATGGTGATGATGCAGTGTTAAAATGAGAGTTTAATTACCTTAGCTTAGAGCCTTAAACTCTTGATTAACCAACATGTACCATTAACATCTAAATGCTTGAGATAAATCTATGGAAATCAAAGAGGAAGAAGAAGATGAATTTCTGGTTTTGCTCTTAACAAATGCCGATTCTCACAATCAAATTCTCGAACCCAAGCCTTTTATACCCACATGACAATCTCCTCTTTAGTCCTTCATCATTTTGCATGTCACACAAATGCCACAAGCCTTTATGCATGTTAGACTTTAACCCCTCCACTAATTATTTTTCAAACATTAACCTATCCATTTAAGCATTCTTTCAATTTAACCTTGAATTAAATGCTTCTCTACACAATTGGCCACCAAAATGCCAAAAATTCCAATTAACCCCAAATTAATACCTTTATCCTCAATTGCATCCTTAATTAACATTAAACCATACTCTTTTATTATATTTTCATGCAATTAACATAATAACATGTTAATTTACCCCCTTACTTAATTACAATAATATGCAAATTAAATTAGGGTCATGTTAGGGGCCTTACAATTCTCTCCCCCTTAAGAATTTCGTCCTCGAAATTCATACCTGTGTTGAATAAATGAGGATGCTGTTCTTTCATAGCTGTCTCTGGCTCCCAAGTAACTTCTTGTATATCGTGATGTTGCCAGAGCACTTTAACAAGTGGAATTTGCTTATTTCTAAGCTGTCTAACTTCTCTAGCCAGAATTGCTATAGGCTCTTCATCATAAGTGAAATCTGACTGTACTTGCACATCTTGAACTGGTATCACATGAGATTCATCTGAACGATACTTTCGTAACATAGAAACATGAAACACATCATGAAGTTTGGCTAGTTCCATAGGGAGAGCCAACCTATATGCCACTGGCCCAACTCTTTGAAGAATCTCATATGGGCCTATAAACCTCGGGCTCAGTTTACCCTTTTTCCCAAATCTTAATACTTTTCTCCAAGGGGACACTTTCAGAAACACTTTGTCACCCACATGATATTCAATATCCTTTCTTTTCAAATCAGCATAAGACTTCTGTCTATCACTAGCTTCCCTCAATCTCTGCTTGATAACTTGTACCTTTTCCTCTGTATCTTTGACAATATCAGGACCAATAACTTTGCGCTCAGACAATTCAGTCCAGTAAACAGGAGTTCTACATTTTCGACCATACAAGGCCTCATAAGGTGCCATCTCGATGCTCCTTTGATAACTATTATTGTAGGCGAACTCCATTAAGGGTAGATATCTTTCCCAACTTCCTGTAAAATTCAAAACACATCCTCTCATCATATCCTCTAGAATTTGAATAACCCGCTCAGATTGCCCATCAGTCTGAGGGTGGAATGCTGTACTGTAACGAAGCTGAGTTCCCAAAGCTTGTTGTAAACTTTGCCAAAATCTCGATGTGAATCTCGGATCTCGATCGGAGATTATTGACACCGGAATGCCATGCAATCTGATGATCTCATTTACATAAAGTTCTGCTAACTTATCCAGGGAGTAATCCCTCCGAACTGGTATGAAATGAGCTGATTTAGTCAGCTTGTCAACTATAACCCAAACTGCATCATGCTTTTTCTGTGTAAGGGGTAATCCTGTTACAAAATCCATGGTAATATCCTTCCATTTCCATTGTGGAATTGGAATAGGGTTCAACAAACCAGAGGGTAACTGGTGCTCTGCTTTTACCTATTGACAAGTCAAACATAGGGAGACATAGGCTACCACATCTCTCTTCATGCCAGGCCACCAATAACTTTGTTTCAAATCCTGGTACATCTTATTCCCACCAGGGTGCATAGTAAACACTGTATTGTGAGCCTCATTCAATACTGTTCTCTTTAACTCTTTGTCATCAGGAACATATAATCTATTATGATAATACACACCCCCATCTTCTTTCACTGAGTACTCAGACTGGGTCCCTTCATGTGAAGACTTTAAAATCTGTTGCAACTTTTCATCATGTTTCTGTGCATCAATCACTGTTTGCCTCAAACAAGGGCTAGCCTTCAACTGTGCTATTAAAGCACCATCATAAGAAAGTCTCCATCTACTGCGATGTGCAATCATAGCAGCCATCATCTTACGGCTCAAGGCATCAGCTACAACATTAGCTTTGCCTGGATGGTAATCCACTATACAATCATAATCTTTAAACAGTTCTAACCATCTTCGCTGTCTCAAGTTAAGTTCCTTTTGAGTGAGCAAATACTTGAGACTCTTGTGATCTGTGTAGATTTTGCACTTTTCCCCATACAAATAATGTCGCCAAATTTTCAAAGCAAACACTACTGCTGCTAACTCTAGGTCATGGGTTGGATAGTTTTGTTCATGTGGCTTCAACTGTCTAGATGCATAGGTAATTACTTTGCCATCTTGCATTAGCACACAACCCAAGCCAACTCTAGAAGCATCACTATACATAGCATACTCCTTTCCTGTAACTGGTTGTGCCAAAACTGGAGCCTCAGTCAGAAATTTCTTCAATTGATCAAAACTTGCTTGACACCGATCAGTCCACTCAAACTTTATACCCTTTCTCAACAGTTTAGTGAGTGGTGCGGCTATAACTGAAAAGCCTTTCACAAAACGACGATAATAACCTGCTAAACCCAGAAAACTTCTCACTTCCGTCACATTTCGAGGCGGCTTCCAATTCACTATAGCCTCGATTTTTGCTGGATCCACTCTAATGCCTTCAAAAGACACAACATGACCAAGGAAAGAAATTTCCTTAAGCCAAAAATCACATTTGCTCAGCTTAGCATATAACTTATTCTCCCTCAGAGTCTGTAGAACAATTCTCAAGTGCTCAACATGTTCCGCTTCATTTCTCGAATACACCAAAATGTCATCTATGAACACAACAACAAATTGATCCAAGTAGGGTCTAAATACCCTATTCATAAGGTCCATAAACGCAACCGGTGCATTTGTTAACCCAAATGGCATCACCAGAAACTCATAATGCCCATATCGGGTTCTAAAAGCCGTTTTGGAAACATCCACATCCTTAACCCGTTCGCAAATCAATCTTGGAAAACACTCCAGCACCCTTCAACTGATCGAATAAATCTTTAATTCTTGGTAAAGGGTACTTATTTTTCACTGTTACCCTATTTAACTGTCTGTAGTCTATGCACATCCTCATAGACCCATCTTTTTTCTTCACAAACAAAACCGGTGCACCCCAAGGCGACACACTAGGCCTAATGAAGCCTTTGTCAAGCAACTCCTGTAGCTGTACTTTAAGTTCCTTCAATTCCAAAGGAGCCATCATGTATAGTGCCTTCGAAACAGGAGCTGTACCCGGTAGAATGTCTATAGACAATTCAACTTCCCTTTCAGGTGGAAGACTAGGCAAGTCTTCTGGGAACACATAAGGAAACTCTTTCACCACTGGAATCTCTTGAAGATTTGCATACTCTATTCTTGAATCAAGCACAAGTGCTAAGAAAGCTTCACACCCTTTTCTCAAAAATCGCTTAGCTTGCATAGCTGATATCACATTAGCTATGGGTTTAGATCGGATGCCCTAAACTAACGTTTCTTTACCATCAGCACCAATAAGAGTTACAGTTTTAGCTTCACAATTAACCATTGCATGGTGTCTAGACAACCAATCCATACCAAGTATAATATCAAATTCCCGGAATGGTAACTCAATAAGATCAGCAAGGAATTCTTTCCCTTGAATTACTATAGGATACTGTTTATGCACTCTATTAACAATAGCACTGTGACCCAAAGGGTTAGTTACACATATATCATATTCCATTTCATATACAGTAGACTCATTTCTACCCAAATCCCCAGTGCAAACATAAGAATGAGTGGAGCCAAGATCAATAAGTGCATGCATGTCAGAATCAAAGAGAGAGAAAATACCAGCTATGACTTCCGGAGCACTCTGATCCTCTCTAGCTTTCAATGCATAAGCCTGAATAGGAACAACTAGAGCTGCGGGCCTGTCAACGAATTCAGAAATGTTCCTGGACTGGGATCCCTGGGGCCTCGATCCCCCAAGTCCTCTTCCTCTACCTCTACTAGAAGATGGTGCATTAAAAGTTCCTCTACTGTCCTGTTGTTCAACATCCTGGTCCCTTTTCGAAGGACAGCTTGCCATGTAGTGACCAGTACCACCACACTTGTAACATGCTCCAGACAATTTCCTACAACTACCCCAATATTTCCTAGTACAATGGAAACACTCTGGAGGTTGCCCCCCACTCTGATTCCCTGAAGCTCCCTTTCCCTGTTTAGACATTACAGAAGACTCCTGTCTCCGGTCCCTCTTTGTAGAACTATAGCCAGATTCAGCTGGCTGATTTTCTTGTGCTCCTCTAGCTCTCTTTCCTGTAAAAGATCCACCCTTGGACCCACTTCTTCTCTGTTCTCTTTCTCTCTTTGCCATTTCATTCTTTTCAACTCGCAAGGCTTCTGTAACCAATTGAGTGAAGTTAACCACTTGCAAAGATGTAGACCCAATCAACTTTTCTCTGATATGCTCATTCAACCCATCTTCAAACTGTCTACATTTAAAAGCATCAATCAACATCTCATTAGGAACATATTTGCACAAGCGACTGAATTCTTTCTCATATTCAGCCACAGACATAGCTCTCTGTTTCATGTTGAGAAACTGCTTTAACTTCTCTTGCTTATATGCCTCTGTAACATACTTTTTCTTGAATTCAGCTGTGAAGAATTCCCATGTAAGGGGATCTGGTAGCTGGGGTTATCTCAACACCAACTTCCACCAATCATAAGCTGCTCCTTGTAATAGGGACACAGCACAAGATGCCTTATGACCCACTGGACAGCGGATTTCATCAAAAATTCTCTCTAGTCTTTCCAGCCAAAATTCAGCTTCCTCAGACTGTTCCAGATTAGTGCCTAGAAACTCTTCAGCACCATGCTTCCTAATTTCAGAGATTGGAGCTTTAGGTGCTGTCATTCTTTGAAGAATTTGAGCCATATCCTGTGATATCTTTAACAATGCTTCTGCAGGGATGGCTGCTGGGACCTCATTTGGATTGGAGAATGAAGGTCCAGTATTGGAAGGATTTGTTTTAACCGGCCTATTACTTTCAGCCGATTCCTCCAAAGCATCTCTAGAGCTTTCCTTCTTTGATCTATAAGAAAACAGGGACTTCTGCATCAGGCCAGCAATCACTATATCATACTATAGAATCCTAGGTTCATCTTTACCCAGAAAAGACTAAACCTATGCTCTGATACCAAAATTGAAGCACCCCTCATGCAAATACCCTATTTTCACATGTATCATGAATACTATTAATCATGCTCATACTGTTTCATATACTAATATTTGTGCCACCTGTCTGTTCCTATTTTTCATTTCATGCTTAGTATCATGCATACTAACTATATGGATATTACTTCATGCATATCACATGCACACATGTTCTTTCGTAGCTTTACTACTAGTGAGTTACATTATCCCACATAGGTTATATACATATCAAAAATATGACTGGCCATTATACAAAACATATGATAGCTGTATTACAAAATATCCTACATCAAGGTTATAAGTCGATGGTTGGCCCTTCCTGATGCAGAGAATGTCCCTGAGCAAAAGTCTTTCTAGAAGGTACCTACACGGATAAATAACCCGTGCTAAGCTATAAAGCTTAGTGGGGAATATCTACAGATGGATGGCCATACACAAGGCCATCAAAACATACATATACAATATGTTCATATACTATAATCAACATGTCCAACATAACATGGCAACAATAACATATACTTTAAAGCATAAGCATATTCTCATGTACATAAGCATTGTACCCGAGAGAGAGAAACACATATTTCTTTTTCATAATTCATATAGATGGCAATATTCCATGTGAACATATTCAATTGAAGCATAATTCCTGTGGTAAACCAACAATATAAGCCACGTATCAACCTTTAGTCAAATAACTTTAACTGTTTACTCTTGATCATTACTATGAATAACGTTTAGCCTGCCTTAGCTTTATCAGTGGATGCGGGAACTATGGATACACAATGGTATCAAATGAGGGATATCCGAAGATATCGAATCTATAGACCCAAACGGGGCCAACTGTACTATGGACCGGTCAAGCATACCCAAACGGGGTAGCCTATCAACCCAAACGGGGCTGATCATGATCCAAACGGGATCATATACTATGGACCCAAATGGGCCAACTATGGCAGCTGCAATTTCCCTATAGGCGCCTATCTATCCACATTTAAAACTCTATCGCAGGCGGAACTATATTCGTATTCAATTCACATTTTAATACTGTATTCATAGTATACTGTTTGCACATATGCATAGTCTTATCAACCTGTTAATTCTCTGGTGCATAATCAGATACATGCACATTTCATATGCCAAGTTATATATCTGGCTCATCTATATCTGTATGACTATATCATTTGCATCATATCATATAAGCATGACATATAATCATCATATCATAGACTTGATCATGCCCTCATTAAGCATTTCACATGTTCATAGTCATGCTAATTCATCTTCTATCTCATAGGGCAATTACATGCTCATATACTCATATACATAATCATAAATGTACATACCTGTGGGTACATTCGCATATAGTCGATTTATTCTTATGAGCATGTTTCCAACACATATATATATACCTTTATCATCATTCAAGTCATGTGCTATACAAAATATCAACATGTTTTCATATGGCATATACACATGCCAAGGTCATGCTATTATTACCTTTTTCATATCACAAGTGCATATCAAAAGGTGCACTTTCATGTCATAAGATTTACATGTGTAGGTTTATCTCAATTTGGCATATGACCATCATGCACAAGATTAATTACATGTATGGTTCGATAATTGCTTTCTAATCTTTATTCATATTCACAAATGAACGCATGTGCATGCATACAATTCCTTCATTGATAGTCATATTATATGCCTTATTCATTTAACTTTCTATCACATAAGCAATTAGCTGTCTCAATCAATTTAAGAATCATATTATCAAGTGTAGCAACAATCTGTTCATACTAGCAATTTCTGTTACATAGAGTAGTCTAGAAAACTAGTCCGGATTCAACTATAGATTACATGTACATAGAGATAGATTCAAGCTTAGGTTTCTTCATGTGAAATATAGGTATGGAAGTCTATTTTTCAATGCAAAAAGAATCACTCAATTTGCAGTTCTATAGCTCAACTTATGAGCAAAACATTCAAGATGGGTCATTCAGTCGTGAAGAGGAGTTCGACTTGTGAAGGGATTCACGAGTGAAGCAAATAAGGTGATTCTCACGACTCGTGAAGGGGTTCACGAGTGGAGAAGGAACTATACTTCACGACTCATGAAGTGGCTCACGAGTGAGGAAGAAAAACTCGACTTCACGACTCGTGAAGAGCTTCACGAGTCGGACTGATGTTCACGACTCGTGAAGTCATTCACGACTCGACAAGTCTGTCTTCTTCAACCTTTCAACGATAAACTTCCAGAAAAACGTAAATTCGATTCTGTAAATCCTATTCACTTCCAGTAATCCATTTTACATGCAATATGAATGGCCTAAATTCCCATACCTTGGCTGATAAACCCAATGTCTTCAACCTCTATCAATTCCCTTTCCTTTGATCCTTCTTCCTTCCTCTTCTCCTTCATAAATACCATCACCATGAACATACATTTCCAGCAAATGACATATTCTCAGTCAACAGAAAATGAAGAAGAAGATGGTGATGATGCAGTGTTAAAATGAGAGTTTAATTACCTTAGCTTAGAGCCTTAAACTCTTGATTAACCAACATGCACCATTAACATCTAAATGCTTGAGATAAATCTATGTAAATCAAAGAGGAAGAAGAAGATGAATTTCTGGTTTTGCTCTCAACAAATGCCGATTCTCACAATCAAATTCTCTAACCCAAGCCTTTTATACCCACATGACAATCTCCTCTTTAGTCCTTCATCATTTTGCATGTCACACAAATGCCACAAGCCTTTATGCATGTTAGACTTTAACCCCTCCACTAATTATTTTTCAAACATTAACCTATCCATTTAAGCATTCTTTCAATTTAACCTTGAATTAAATGCTTCTCTACACAATTGGCCACCAAAATGCCAAAAATACCAATTAACCCCAAATTAATACCTTTATCCTCAATTGCATCCTTAATTAACATTAAACCATACTCTTTTATTATATTTTCATACAATTAACATAATAACATGTTAATTTACCCCCTTACTTAATTACAATAATATGCAAATTAAATTAGGGTCATGTTAGGGGCCTTACATTTACACTCATTCATCTTTTAATCAAATGAAATCATAAATAATATGAGACATAAGGACAATACACATGTAACCAAAATAAGTTATATACAATCCTGTTTTATATACATCAAACAACATAACTCCTTGAATACAATAAGTGACTAATCACTGTAAGGGCCCTGACCCCAATGCTCGATGGTATGCTGGTCTTAATGGCAATCTAAAAGCCGACGGCCTAGGAGGTCAGGCTGGAGCCATAGCCTGAGGCATCGGAGACGATTGCTCACTTGCCTGATCAAATACAAACCTAAAACCTGGCAGTGCTGAAGTCAACGGCTGGAGTATCTATGATATCACCTTAGCGAGCCTCTCTGATCCCTAACCCATCTATACGACTGCTCAGAAATGACCCTTCAAATACCTTATTAAGTCCCCTCTCAGGTACCCGATGTACCTTCTCAGCTGCTCATTGGTCTCAGTCACTGTCTGCCTGGCCCTAGGGGCCTCTGCCTCAATACGAGTCCCTTGATCCTTGAGCTGAGTGAGAGAGTCATCTATTACCCACAAGGACTCAACAAACCTATGCCCTACACCCTATATATCTATCCTGAGGCCTTGTATCGCTATTTGTAGTGTCTGTATGGCGACGGTAGTATCTGTAAAGACTGTATGGTCGCAAGCATGGTCTTCTGTGTCTCTTCTATCGCGACCAGTCTCCTAGATATATCATCTAAAGTTAGATGTACCTAAGTAGAGGGTGATAGAGCCTATGGTAGAGGTGCTGATGATATGGATGCCCTTGGATGTCTATAAGGTGGAGGAATAGTAGAGGATGAGGCTTTAAGACGCCTGTATGGAGAAAACCTCACAATTGGGGATCTCTGATGCTTGAGTGGGGATTTTCCATGAGCTGGTGTTGAGGGTAAGCTACCTAGGAGCTCGTACAAGTCGATTTGCATGTTAAAAGCATAGTCAAAATCCTACTCTGCCCCCTAAGAACTTTCTACCTCCCAAGGCTCGTCTGCTCGAGACTCATCTGCTCGTGCATCCTATTGAGGCGACTGCTCTTGATGCTTTGCCAGAACCTCCTTAGCACCCTGACACTAGGCATCCTATCTTACCTTTTGATCTGGCATAATAGGGTCTAGCCTGTATTTGTCCCAGGTCTCAGGCACTGTCAACAATCTGTACTGGCCCTTTTGATCCTGTATGGGCTCTACCATACTCATAATGATGGCTGCCTATAGGTTGATGTACATACTGTTAGTGTAAGCCCTAGCCCCAATGCATTGTTATAAAACACTTAAATTAATAAATAAGATATTTTTTTTATCTATTGTATTCCTGTGCATATCAATTGATAGAACTATCCAAGAATGTTATTTTAGTTTAAGTTATCATGTGTGAGGTACATAGTTGTAAGACCTTGAAAAAATAGAGACTTCATTCTAAATATCCCTAGTCAATCATTGTTATGGGAATAACAAATAAATTAAGACTAGTATGCTCTTTTTGAAAAGATGAGTTCTGTCTTACGGATCATAAGGACAAGAGTGTTAATCAGAGATCATAGATACATGTTTAGAATATGGTATCTGGATTCGATCCGTTCATGAGAACACTGTATGGTACTAGTCTTAAGTGTTTCTCATGTGCAAGTTTTGCATCGGAATTCTTAGACCTAAAATCTCTATGAAACTCTTTATGAATTACTGTGTACTTTGACATACACCTAACATACTTGTAACAGGGTGACAAGTATGGGTATGCTTGGGTATGCACTAATTCATGTTAGAGAGCATGAGAGAAGTAAAGGGATTACCCCTCTCAATAAGAGAGAAAATATCATCGATCACTTGATCAGTGAACTGAGAAGTATATGGCCATATCGAGATGAAATAATGAGTAATCATTATTTATCTGAGAGTTCAGTATCACTGGAATATCAAGAAAAGGAATTAGTATATATAAGGATGACTAGTTCCATGCCTCATATTAATTCTGATATTTAAGGGTAAGAGACTATATAAAATTGCATTAGGTCACTAAATGCCATTTGAATTTTCATTTAATTTGGAATGCTATAATATCTTGCTAGGGAATATATATAGCCTCTGAATTAATTCATTAATTCATTGCCAATATTAAATGGACCTATAGGAATGTACACAAAGTATTGGGCTTAAAATATTTCAATAAAATATTGGGCATTAATTTGGGCTTTTATTTAATGTCAAATTAATGTATGTAATGGGTATTAAAATTGCTTAATGGACCTTGGTCCATGAGAGAGGGAATTTCGGCCTATGTAGATTTAATTTCAATTAATTAATTATCTTGGATTAATTAAGTTAATTGAGTATTAAATCCTAATAACATTTGAATCAAAATAAAATACTTAAATAGGAGAGAGAGTGGCCAAAATTTAAAGATAAAATCATAGTGAATTTTGGCACATGTATATCCTAAATAAGTGATTTGTTTTGATTAAATGTCTTATGTTTATTTTAAATTAGTTTGAATTTAAAATTTAAAGGAATTTGAATTAATATATGTCACTTAATTAGAAAGTGATGGAGGCTGAATTTACTACTTAAAGATAGTAAATTTCGGCATTCACACTTGACCTAAACAAGTGATATATATTAATGAATTAAAAGGAAGACTAACCCTAGCCGTTTTTGCTCTCTCTCTTTCTTGGCCAAAATACACAAGGGGAAATAATTCTTTCTTGTTCTCTTGTATTCTTGGACAGCAAAAGCAACCTAAAAGAAGAACAAGATCATATATTGTGGCTTCAATCCATTCCCATTTCCAAATATTCAAACATAGAGCTAGCACTCTCAGTTTTAAGCCATCTTTGCAAGTGTGTGTGTGAGAATAGAGAGGAGTGGCGTAAAGGCAGCTCATTGGCATTGGTGTTCCAGATCTAAAGTATATAAGTTCATCTTATATATTTACCATTTCAAAATTCAAGTTTTGAAGAGCATCCAAACTTGTAAGTTTTAAAAACCCTAAAATTGCATGTTTCGATTCTATATCGTATATTGCGTTGCATGAATGATCTATATTTTTTATTTTTCTGTTGCATGATCTTCGTGTATTTTCCATGTGATATCCCATCAGTGGTATCAGAGCATAAACATGCTTATTTTAGTTCTTTGGATGCATGATATTTTGATTAAAAATTGTTCGTTTAAAAACATGCAATGCTGAAATTTTCTGTTTTGAGTTTTCTGCATTGTTTTAGTGTAAAAATGATTTTAAATGTTTTATTAGGTATTATAATTATTATGACACGTTTATATACTGTCCTAAGATGTTCTTAGAGTTATTCATGGTTGGATTTAATTATAGATACCTGATGGTACATGTTAATCTTGAAACTAGATGCTAGTTTGCATGATATGTGTTTGTTTAACAACTAGTTTTCAAAATTAAATGTATAAACGTGTTTGGCATGTTTGTAAGTGATTTTTAAAGATTAATAACAGGTATGGACATATTTTAAAATTGGTTTTAATTCTAGTCCATGACAATTTAATTGATTAATTTTAAAATCACTTAAAACTATGACTAGTTTGTGTTTGTTGCATGTTTAATCAACATTATTTATTTTATTTTGATTAAAATGGAAAAAAAAATTAGATCAGATCTGAATATAACCTTAACTCAATTTTTATGACCTTGTTTAAATTATTAAATGGCTCATAAAATCATTTTAAGTGTTTGTGCATTTTTATGGCATTATATGAGCATTAAACAACTAGTTTCATGATTTTTTATTTGTTTTTGTATGAATGCCGTGTATGATATATGTTCTTCATGATTTTATGTTTTAATTCATGTTGGAACATATTATATGTATTTTTAATGTTTATGGACTGTATGACATAAAATTAAAAAATGGCAAAAAAAATTGGAAATTATACTAGAGTTGATTTATAGCACAAATCTAACTAGTTTGTGTTTTGGGCTTTTAAGAGAACTTATTCAATAAGAGAATTTAGTCCATTAGGCTTCGGCCCAGGCCCATTATGGGGTCTTCTCTTAAAAGTTCAAGCACACAATTTCCATTAATGGGCTTGACTAAATTAATTAAAATTGAACTTTGTTTTATCCATGAATGTTATGTATATTTATTTGCTTGTTTTATGTAATGAATGGATATGCATGGTGCATTCATGGGCCTTGGGTTTTTGTAATTAAATATGGCCTACGTGCCATTATGTATTATTGTAAAAGTTTCATTTATTTCTTAGTATAGAATTTATTTGAAGACTTTGTAAATTAAGACGAAGCCCACCGGAGTGGAGAAGCCCAACTCGAAGATTCTTATGTAATAGTATAGAATCTTAGTTGTAGGTTTTTGGGCCCATGTTTGTCATGTTTTACTTTATGCAATTATATATATATGCATGCTATGAATGGATGACAAAGCATATGCCATGTAAGTCGTAATAAAATGAATTCCTAAAATAGTAAGTCATAAAGTTGCCTTCCTAATTTGAAACATGTCAAGGCATCGATCATCGGTCACGTAGACTAGAAGTCCTAGATGTGCCCGATTATCTTTGTGAGGCATGGGTTGTGAATGTAGGTTGGACTTAACATGGAAAGGGATGCTCGGTCCTAGGCAACTAATAAATGGATTTGTGCTATAACATCTTAAGATGTTAGCCCATTTGATCCAAGAGTCATGTACGAGACATGATTGGAGTTTTTCTACCTAAGTAACTTAACTTGTTAGGTATACAAGCTCAGCTTGACTAATAAGTTATTGTGAAAAGTGGATCTTGGCCCACATTAAATCACTAACGCGAATTATTTAAAGTGATATTAATTTGGTTTGTGGGATTATAAATAAGACCTCATTTAATCTTGCTAAGTTTTTATTGTAGATTGAAAATGGCTTCTTCAAACAACAAATTTTCATTGCGATCGGTCCTGGAAAAGGACAAATTGAATGGCACCAATTTCATAGACTGGTCTCGAAACTTGAGAATTGTTCTTAAGCAAGAGAAGAAGTCGTATGTTTTGGATGCACCCTTGCCCAAAGAACTTGCTAGGAATGCCTCTGTAGTTTAAAAGAAAACTTTTAAGACCAAGAAAAGCGACTCCAATGATGTGACTTGTCGGATGCTGGCCACTATGGTGCATGACTTGCAAAAGCAATTCATGGACCAAAAGGCTTATGCGATCATGGTGCACCTCAAGGAGATGTTCCAAGAGCAAGCTCGTCACGAGAGATTCGTCACAACAAAGCCCTTAATTTCTTGTAAGATGACTGCGGGTACTCCTGTTAGTACCCATGTACTTAAGATGAAAGGGTATCTTGATACTCTTGAAAAGTTTGAGGTATAAGTCCCGAAGGAATTGGCCACTGACTTGATCTTGCTTCTTTGACTGATGATTATGATCCATTTGTTATGAATTATAACATGCATGCAATGAACAAGATAGGCACTGAGCTTCATGGGATGCTTAAGAATGCTGAAGAGAACATTCAAAAGGCCAATCCTGTACTTATGGTTCAAGGGGGCATTAAAAAGGGACCCGCTAAGGGAAAGGGAAAGGAAAAGGCAAAACCTAAGTATGACCTGGCTCAGCTCAAGTCAAATGGGAGTGCACCTTAGGCCCAACCCAAGCTTAAGGCGTAAAAGCTCAAAGAGAGCGAGAGCACATGCTTCCATTGCAACAAATTAGGGCACTGGAGGAAGGATAGCGCTCTCTTCAAGGAAGAACAAAAGAAGAATGGAGCCAAGGTGTCCAGTTCTGGTATTTTTGTTGTTGAAATTAACCTTTCTATTTCTACCACTTAGGTATTGGATACCGGTTGTGGTTCTCACATTTGTTCAAATGTGCAGGGGTTAAGAAATAGGCAGTTTCTTGGGAAGAATGAAGTGGAACTCCATGTGGGGAATGAAGCACGAGTTGCTGCCATGAAGATAGGCGACTATCAACTCACTTTACCTTCCAAACTTTGTTTAGAATTAAAAAAAATGTTATTATGTGCCTGCTATGAGCAGAAATATTATTTTAGTTTCTTGTTTGGATATGGATGGATTTGATTTTGTTATTAATAATGAAAATATTCATATTCATCGCCAAGGCATTTCATATGGCAATGTCATGTTACAAAATGGCATTTATATCCTTGATCTACAAAATAAAGAGTCTATATACAATATTAATACAAAGAGGATTAAATCAAACGAATTGAACCCTACTTACTTCTGGCATTGTCGTTTAGGGCATGCAAACGAAAAACACATTTCAAGACTCCATAAATTTGGAGTGCTTGGGTCATTCGGCTTAGAATCTTATGACACATACGAGCCATGTTTGCATGGAAAGACGACAAAGAGTCCTTTTAACAAGAAAGGTGAGAGGACTAGTGACTTATTGAAACTAATAAATATTGATGTATGTGGACCATTAAGTACACAAGCTAGAGGTGGTTTTAGCTACTTCGTGACGTTCACAGATGGCTTCAGTAGATAAGGCTATGTCTATCTAATATAGCACAAATTTGAAACTTTTGATAAATTCAAAGAGTTTAAGAACGAAGTAGAAAACCAACTTATAAAAGCCATTTGATCAAATCTAGGTGGCGAATACTTAAGCCAAGAGTTTGACAGTCATCTGAAGGAGTGTGAAATTATTTCACAGCTCACTCCTCCTAGAACACCACAATAGAATGGTGTGTCTGAAAGGAGAAATCAAACTTTGTTGGACATGGTTTGATCAATGATGAGCCAAGCTAATCTTCATGTCTTCTTTTGGGGTTATGCATTAGAAACTGTTGCGTTTCTACTGAATCGTATTCCAACTAAAGTAGTTGAGAAAACACCATACGAGGTATGGACTGGGAAAGAACCTACTATGTCATTTTTCAGGATTTGGGGCTATGAAGCACATGTTAAGAAATTAACATCTAACAAACTAGAGCCCAAATCCACTGTCTACTTATTTATGGGTTATCCCAAAGAAATAAAGGGATAGTACTTTTACTCACAAGCCAAGAACAAAGTATTTGTTGCTCGCAAGGTTGTTTTCTTGGAAAAGGAATTCCTTCTCAAGAAAGACAGTGGGAGTAAAGTAGAACTTGGAGAAATTCAAGTACCACAAACTCCTACAGAGGATGAGTTGGAAATGGGATCAAGTTCATAACCAGTTATAGAACAAAAACCCATTGCATAAGAACCTAGAAGGTCCGATAGGGTACGTCGGGAGATTGAGAGATATGGATTTCTAATCACCGACAGTGACACTATTGAGTTAGTGGATCGTGAGGATCCAACTACCTATCGAGAAGCTATTGAGAGCCCTGACTCAAAAAATTGGGTTCAAGCAATGAAATCCAAGATGCAATCAATGTACGATAACCAAGTTTGGAACTTGGTTGATCCACCAGAAGGTGCTAAGGTAATTGAATGCAAATGACTATTTAAACTCAAAGCTGACAAGACCTACAAAGGTAGACTAGTAGCAAAAGGTTTTCAACAAACTCATGGTGTAGACTATGATGAGACTTTTTTGCCTGTATTCATGCTTCAGTCCATTAGGATATTGCTTGCCATAGTGCATATCATGATTATGAGATATGGCAAATGGATGTCAAAACTACTTTCCTCAATAGAAATTTACTTGAGGATGTGTATGTAACACAGCCAGAGGGTTTTGTCAATCCCAAGCATCCTAAAAAGGTTTGCAAGTTTCAAAAATCCATTTATGGATATAAGCAAACATCCCGAAGTTGGAATCTTCATTTGATGAAGCAGTCAAGAATTTTGAATTTGTCAAAAACAAAGATGAGCTTTTTGTGTACAAGAAGTTTAGTGGGAGCATAATAGTATTTCTGGTCCTATATGTGGATGACATCCTTCTCATTGGGAATGACATTCCAACATTGCAAAAGGTTAAGCAATGGTTAGGGAAGTTTTTCTCAATGAAAGACTTTGGTAAAGTTGAGACAATACTTGGTATTCAGATCTATAGAGATAGATCGAACCGGCTTTTGGTACTAAGTCAATAAAAGTACACAGACAAAGTACTAAAGCATTTTAGTATGGGAGAGTCAAAGAAAGGATACATACCTTTGGCTTTGAGAGTTCCTTTGACTAAAGAATAATGTCCTAAAACTAAAGAGGAGAGGGACAACATGAGTAGAATCCCATATGCATCTGCTATTGGATCTATCATGTACGCTATGTTATGTACTAGGTTGGATGTTGCTCATGCACTGAATATAACCAATAGGTTTCAGCAAGACCCTGGTGAAAAGCACTGGTCTGCTGTAAAGGAGATTCTAAAGTACCTACGAAGGACTAAGGATCACTTCTTGGTGTATGGTAGTCAAGAAGAGCTCGTCATACAAGGTTATGCCGATGCTGCTTTTCAAACTAGCACTCAAGACTCAAGATCTCAATCTGGATTTGTTTTTATTTTAAACAGTGGTGCTGTCAGCTGAAGAAGCTCAAAGCAAGAGACCGTTGCCGACTCAACTATAAAATTTGAGTATATTGTAGCAAGTGAGGCTGCAAAAGAGGTTGTTTGGGTTAGAAATTTCATTTCTAGATTAGGAGTGGTCCCAATCATCTTAGATCCATTAGAAATTTTCTGTGACAAGAACGGGGCCATCGCACAGGCACAGGAGCCCCAGTCACACCAGAAATCCAAATACATACTCAGAAGGTATAACCTGATTAGAGAAATCATTGATCGTGGGGACGTCAAGATTAGCAAGATAGCAAGTAAAAATAATGTAGCAGATCCATTAACGAAATAGTTGCGTCTAAATCTGCATGAAGCTCATTTGAGAGTGTTCGGTTTGAGGGCTATGCCCAATTGGGACTAGTGCTGGTGGGAGATTGTTAGTGTAAGCCCTAGCCCAATGCATTGTTATAAAACTGTTATATTAATAAATGAGGCATTTTTTTTATCTATTGTATTCCTGTGCATATCAATTGATAAAACTATCCAAGAATATTGTTTCAGTTTAAGTTATCATGTGTGAGGCACATGGTTGTAATACCTTGAAACAATAGAGACTTCATTCTAAATATCCCTAGTCAATCATTGTTATGGGAATAACAAATAAATTAAGAATAGTATGCTTTCTCTGAAAAGATGAGTTCTGTCTTACGGATCATAAGGACAAGAGTGTCAATTAGAGATCATAGATATATGTTGAGAACATGGTATATGAATTCAATCCGTTCATGAGAACACTGCATGGTACTAGTCATAAGTGTTTCTCATGTGCAAGTTTTGTATCGGAATTCTTAGACCTAAAATCTCCATGAAACTCTTTATGAATTACTGTGTACTTTGACATACACCTAACATACTCGTAACAGGGTGACAAGTATGGGTATGCTTGGGTATGCACTAATTCATGTTAGAGAGCATGAGAGAAGTAAATGGATTACCCCTCTCAATAAGAGAGAAAATATCATCGGCCACTTGATCAGTGAACTGAGAAGTGTATGGCCATACCGAGATGAAATAATGAGTAATCATTATTTATCTGAGAGTTCAGTGTCACTGGAATATCAAGAAAAGGAATTAGTATATATAAGGATGACTAGTTCCATGCCTTATATTAATTCTGATATTTAAGGATAAGAGACTATATAAAATTGCATTAGGTCACTCAATGCCATTTGAATTTTCATTTAATTTGGAATGCTATAATATCTTTCTAGAAAATATATATAGCCTTTGAATTAATTCATTGCCAATATTAAATGGACCTATAGGATCGCACACAAAGCATTGGACTTAAAATATTTAAATAGAATATTGGACATTAATTTGGGCTTTTATTTAAAGTCAAATTAATGTATGTAATGGATATTAAAATTGCTAAATGGACCTTGGTCCATAAGAGAGGGAATTTCGGCCTATGTAGATTTAATTTCAATTAATTAACTATCTTGAATTAATTAAGTTAATTGAGTATTAAATTCTAATAACATTTGAATCAAAATAAAATACTTAAATAAGAGAGAGAGTGGCCGAAATTGAAAGATAAAATCATAATGAATTTCGGCACATGTATATCCTAAATAAGTGATTTATTTTGATTAAATGTCTTATGTTTATTTTAAATTAATTTGAATTTAAAATTTAAAGGAATTTGAATTAATATATGTTACTTAATTATGAAGTGATGGAGGCTAAATTGACTACCTAAAGATAGTAAATTTCTTCATTCACACTTGACCTAAATAAGTGATATATATTAATGAATTAAAAGGAAGACTAACCCTAGCCGTTTTTGCTCTCTCTCTCTCTCTCTCTTAGCCAAAATACACAAGGGGAAAGAATTCTTTCTTGTTCTCTTGTGTTCTTGAGCAGCAAAAGCAACCTAAAAGAAGAACAAGATCAGATCTTGTGGCTTCAATCCATTCCCATTGCCAAATATTCAAACATAGAGCTAGCACTCTCGGTTTTAAGCCATCTTTGCAAGTGTGTGTGTGAGAATAGAGAGGAGTGGCATAAAGGCAGCTCCTTGGCATTGGTGTTCCAGATCTGAAGTATATAAGTTTATCTTATATATTTGCCATTGCAAAATTCAAGTTTTGAAGAGCATCCAAACTTGTAAGATTTAAAAACCCTAAAATTGCATGTTTCGATTCTATGTCGTATATTGCGTGGCATGAATGATCTATATTTTTTATTTTACCACTGCATGATCTTCATGTATTTGCCATGTGATATCCCATCACATACCATCCTGAATAAGGTCCCTGAAGAGATCCTTTTATAGCCCGACTAATCTGAGCAGCCTCATATTGACACTGCCTCCACATACCTTTATCCCTAGCGTGGTGCTGACTCTAGTCAGTATTGAGATGATCTCTTGAGAGATTTCTATGTGATGGCTCTCCTGTATCTCCTAAATGCTAGTAATGTATGCCAAGTTGACATTACTTGGACTCCCAGTACGTCCAAGGTAAGAAGAGGACAAAACCTTCTATAGGTACCTGTATATTTGAAGAGCATGCATCGTGCTCTTCACTTTATCTGAATCATATGTAGCTCCAAGAAGTGTGACGGCTCTCAATTTGTCTTTATCCATTAGCTTAGGAGGTGTGACCATGTCTGGTCTAAAGGGAAGTCTCATAGCCTCTACAAATCAGCATCTAATGATACTGAATGGTATGCCTAAGGCTCTAAACCATATTGCTTCCTCCCGAGTATCAGGCCACTGGTATCCTCCATACCATAAAGTGGCTAATACCTCCTAGGTCATGCCTATATATGTCTTGAATGCTGGAGCAAAGAAGTCGGTCCATCTGACATTGGCTAACAACCTGTCAGCCTCCTCTAACAAATTGAACTCCTCCAAGAACTACTTGGACATGTACCAGCTAACTCTGAACTGAACATTACTCAAAGCCCTATATTTGACAGCCTGCTCATCTATTATATAATTAGGCACTGGCTATGAGGGCTCAGGACGTGCTTTCCTGCGAGGAATCCTATAAAATATGATATGTTAGGCCGTGTTCAACTTACACCACACATAAAATAAGAAAGGAATTTTGGCAAACATGCACGAAAAATGAGGTAAAATACATAAATTGCACACTTTTCTATGAATAAATTTTGGAAGCGTTCTGACTATGGATATGACTGCCCCCTATACAAAAATACACATTTAAAATAATGTACAAGCCATCATGGCTACCAATAACATATTTCATATTATTCGAGAAATTTTGACAAAATTTTGGCAGCATTCCGACTAGGAATGACATTTCCCTCTGCACCAAAATATACACTTAAAGCAATGGCAACACAACACAGCACAACACAGACTCTCAGGGCCACCAAACAATACAAATATTGGCATTTTATGTTTATCAAGAAATGACACAAAAGTTTAACAACATTCCGGCTAGGAATCACATTGCCTTCCTGTATAAATATAAATTTAAAGGCACACAACAAGCCACAGACCATCAAGGTCACCAAACAATAAAAATTCCTTATATTCATGCTTGATTTAATGATAAAGATAAAAGAAATGCCTTTAAGAGTATATTATTGCCTGTATATAAGTGCTCATAAAGTGGCATGTGAAAGGTTATATACATCATGTTACTTAAGATACAAGGTATTATTCATCTCTAACTAAAAAATATGTATAACATCAAAATTAAATACAACAGCAAGTGCTTGCATCCATCACACCTAGAACTAAAGGTTACTAGCCTAAGTTTTACTCTAACTTAAGGAAAAAGTAAGAAAATGCAAAAATATTAAATTATACTTACTTGAGAAGAGCAGATAGAAAAAACAAGAAAAGTTAGGAAATTTAGGCTTCTTGAAGTGTGCCTTGCTTCCAAGAGTCCGTAGGCATAAACGATTCGCAAAATGGGTGTCGGATGAAGAAGATATGCTTGAAAAACCGTTGAGAGGAAACATTCGTCGGAAAAAATGGAGTTTTGAATGAAAAATGAAAGAAAAAGCCTTTTATATTTCCAAAATTGAGTGAGGGATGGGTTGCCATCCCTCACCTAGCGACAGACTGGATGTAGAAGTTGTCTCGTCCCTTAGGTCAAAAAGACCATTTTGCCCTCTGTTTTTATTTTCCTTATATTTTTCACATTTTAACTTCGTTTTCTTCGATTTTTAAATCGTTTTTCTCAATTTTTCGTTCTTTATCCATCTAAAATTAATTCACAATATTATTGACACTCTTTTTATAGGTTTCAATATTATTTTTATATTTTTACAAACTTTAATTACATTTTATTATACATTTTATTATACATAGGTGTCTAAGGTTTGAAATACTCCCTGAAATTATTTATTTCTCTGTGGAATATTGACTTTTGTGCTCCAATCATCATAAATCCTCAAGGCTTGGATCATCATTCTTTTTACCACCTACAAAATGTAAATGAAGAAAAATGCTCTAATATATACGTGCAATGCATAGGACATGCAAAAATATGGTTTTTGGTCTTTCCATGGTTAGGGACGGGCTGGTTGTGGCTCGCTCTGAGGTGAGGGATGGCCATGGCTCACCACTTTCTATAAATAGTGTCTCATTCTTTGGATTTTATGCCATTAACTTTTTAACTTCCATAAAGCTTCCACTAGGTAATTTTCTCTTTCTTCTTTTCTTGTCTTTTCCTTCATTTATTTATTTATTTTCTCCTATCATTTCTATATTTTTAGATTACTCAAAGCCCTATAATCATGACTACTAGACTTATGAAATTACATCGTTTACTTGATGACTCAAAAATTTGGGAAGATCCCTTGTTAGCCCGTTATTCAAGTCTAAGATTTTGGAGAAGAGTCTCTCCAGATAAACACCTTTTGTCTACAGTGCTTCAATTTTGGGATCCTATATTTCATATGTTCCTGCCCTTACCTGAAGAGTTCGCTGCCATAGTGGGCATTAGGTTCAATCTTGACATTCAGCCATGTTTACCTTTTCTTATGTTTGCTTATCCTAGAGAGGTGGCTCTTGCCTTTGGTGTCCTTTTCTCTGAGGCCAAGGGTCTAGTGCCTCAAGGAGAGACTTTTCCATTGGAGTGGCTTATAGATGTGTTGCCTGACTTTGATGACATACCCACTTTTTGTTCCAGTGTAGAGCTACTTTGTTGCCTTTCTGGCTATTTGTTGATGCGTGCTGGCGATCCCATAATCGCAAATTATGGATTGTTCGATGTTGTTGTTGGCATCTATCGGGGGTATAACCCCTTTCCCCTAATTGTGGTAGAGACCATTATAAGCCTAGAAGACTTTCATCATAGGTTTTCTACTTAGAGTGGCTCTTCCTCCTTCTTGAGAGGCAGTCCTTTACTTCTCTAGGTATATCCTTGTCTTTTGAAGGTAACACACCCCTTGTGGTTTTTCATGTTAGCTTTTCTTGCTGAAATGTGTGTTCTTTCAGATTTTTACACATTTATATGTCTAAGATGAACCAAACTCACCCCAACAACTCTTTTTCTTTTTTTCTTCTTTTTTTAGGTATGGCTTCATGAGAAATTACAATTACTGTTTCAGTCTCCTCTTCGATTCAGAGCTACGCGGATTTATCTTATGAGGCTTATCACATCAAGGCAACTTCAACGTGAGCTCCAGTCAGTCTAGGATTGGCTTGGTCGTTCTATAGATACATATATTAAGTTTAGGTACCCTTGGTTACCTATTGTTTCTGTGGTCATGGATAGAGAGTCGAGATGTGTACCTCTTTGTGGACTTTACCAAGCCACTTTTTATGTCACTACTTAGTGTGCTTGTCAGTTTGGGGGTAGATAGGATATTGGCAGGTGAGCCTTCGATTTTCGTGGAGGCATCCTGACTGTTTACTTTGTGACTAAATACTATCAGAGGATCTGGGCTCAGCTTCCAATGAGGACCACCATTTTTGATGTAAGCACTTGGGATTTCACTTTCTCCGACTCTTACAAGCGGTGGCTTACCAGTCTAGCTGCTGATAATAAATTTTCTCACCTAAGGCATCTGGATGGAGAGAGAGACATGATATTGATAGATTAGTTCAAACACTTTCATGGATTTTATTTTTTCTTTTATTGAACATATGATAGAAAAAGTTACTTTCAGATATTTGGATGACACTTATAAATACATGCTTGAAATTTCCTTTCTGATTTCGGCACACATGATCAATTTTTGACTTTATCATGACGACACATATTATTCAATCTTAAAATGAAACTTTACAAGCATTATAACTCCTGTCGCCAATCAGCCCTCTCGGGTTTTCTTGATTGGCTATTTTTTCTCAGTCTCTAATTTTTGTCCAGAATGCTATTTTTTGGTTTTCATCCTGGCGGGGTGCCCAATTTTAGCAATGCTGCCATTTTTAGGTTTTCGACTCGTGGGGCATTTTGTTCTCTTTTTTGTTCTTTTTTTAGTCTTTTAGCCATAGAACTTTTTCAATCTGTCGACATTCACAGGTTCTCAAAATTTATTGCCATCATGTCTAACAGGATATCAACACCTTTGGATAATAATTTTTTAAGCATAAAAGGTCTTTCCCACATGGGTTTGAATTTGCCTTGGATGTCTGGTATCCCGAGCCTCATCTGGTTAAACACTAAGTCTCCTTCCTTCAGAGGATATTTTCTGACTTTCTACCCAAATGAACAAGCCAACCTCTTCTGGTAGACTTGATTGTGATAATATGCCCTCATTCTTTCCCCATCAAGCAAGTTAAACTACAACAATCTTTGCTTAGCCCACTTCATTTCTAGTATCTCAGCCTCCATAGTTACTCTCAAGGATTGATACTCAATTTCTATTGGAAGTGCTAGTTTTGTTCCATAAACCAGAGAGAACAAAGTCACTCATGTTGAAGTTCTGGCTGTGGTCCTATAGCCCCATAATGTAAAAGGTAGCTTTTTGACCCAATCCTTATAAGTTCGCACCATTTTGGCTAAGATTCTCTTTACATTCTTATTAGCTGCTTTAACTACTCCATTTGTTTGGGGTCTACAAAGAGAGGACTTATGATGTTGAACCCCATATCTAATAAACATCTGTCTAGTTTCACCCAAGAACTGTAACCCATTGTCTGAGACTACATGATGGGGCAAACCATACCTACATATTAGGTTTTTCTCTATAAACTTGGCCATGTCCCGTGCATCCACCTTTTTGAAGGATTTAGCTTCTACCCACTTAGTGAAGTAATCAAAGGCTACTATGATAAACCTGTGTCCATTTGAGGTAGGCGGGTGGATCATTCCCATGATGTCTATTCCCTAAGCAGTGAATGGCCATAGTGATGTGAGGTTGCATAGCTCAGAAACAGGGAGATGTCTCAGATTTGTATACTGCTGGCACAATTGACATTCCTTGACATACTTGGAGCAATCGGTATCCATTATGAGCCAAAAAAAACTTTGCCTCATTATCTTTTTTGCCAAGGATAATCCGTTCATATGAGCTCCACATACTCTCGTATATACTTCTTCTACTACCTTTTTTGCTTCCCTTTCATCTAAGCATCTCAATTGAATTCCATCAAGCTATCTTTTATAAAGCACTCCTTTTACAGTAATGAACTAAGTTGATAGCTTACGAATCATCCTTTGGTCTTTTTCAGTTGCTTCCTCAAGGAATATTGACTTTTTCAAATAATTCTGAATATCGTAATATCAAGGCTTCCTGTCGTCCATCTCAATATCCATGACTTTTCCATTTTAAAACATGACCTATTAGAACTTGAAATTAGCACAGGTTTCATAACCACTCCCCTCGGATTATCCCATATAGATATCAAGGTTGCCAAGGCATCTACCAACTAATTTTTCTCTCTAGGCATGTACCCAAGGGTGCAAATCTCGAATTGACCACTCAAAACTTTCAAGTGTCTAAGATAAGGCAATAAGTGTTCTTCTTTCACTAACCATTCATGCCTTACTTGGTAAACCACAAGCGATGAATCTCTAAACACTTCTGTAAATTTTGCCCTTACAGCCAGTAGAGCCTCTAACCCGAAAATACAGGCTTCATATTCTACTTCATTGTTTGTGGCTTTGTATCTCAACTTTTTGGCTAATGGCATCTTTTCTCCCTCTAGGGTGATCAAGATCACTCATACTCCTGCTCCTTTATTGTTAATAGCCCCATCAAAATACATTTGCCACCTTGCATCATTATGGCCGTTACATTTTCATTAGGAAACTCATAGGTCAACTCTTCACCTTCCAAAGGTTAATTAGCCAGGAATTTTGCTACCGCTCTTCCTTTAATGGTTTTTTTGGTGATGTATTCTATGTCAAATTTTTGTAAGAAAATCAACCGTCTTCTCATCTTCCCTAATAATGAAGGAGCTTCTTGTAGGTATGTAAGGGGATTTTTTTTAGCTACAATTTGTATCCTATAAGAATGGAAGTAATGCCTCAACTTCTTAGATGCTCATATGATTGCCAGATAAATCTTTTCTACCTTAACATATTTTGCCTCATAAGGGAGGAATTTCTTATTGAGATAGTACACTGCATACTCAATCCCAAATCATCCTCTTGTGCTAGTATAACTCCTATCGAGCTTTCTTCTATTGCTAAGTATAAAATCAAAGGTTTTCCTACCTAAGGCAGCCTCAACACCGGTGGGCGTTACAAATAATCCCTAATGGTATCAAATTCCTTTTGACAATCCTCATTCCAAACCACAAGTTGATCTTTCCTAAGCAGCTTGAAGATCGGTTCACAAATCGAAGTCAAGTTGGCGATCAATTTGTTTATGTATTGGATTTTCCCCAAGAATCCTCTAACTTCCTTTTCTTTTCGAGGCATGGGCATCTCCCTGATAGCTTTTACCCTATCAGGATCTAACTCTATGCCCCTTTGACTCATGACATGACCTAACAGCTTACCCGAAGTGACCCAAATATGCTTTTCCTTGGATTGATGCAAAGATTGTACTTACTGATCTTCTGAAAGAACTTTTCTAATGCTTCAAAAGGACCTTCTCTAGTAACTGACTTGATCATCATGTCATCTACATACACCTCTACTTCTTTATGGATCAAATCATCTAAAATCTTAATGATCATTCTTTGATAGGTAGCACCTGCATTCTTAAGTCTAAAAGGCATGACCCGGTAAGCATATGTCCCTCATTCGATTATAAAAGCCATTTTAATCCTATCCACTATTTTGTTCATGATTTGACTATACCCTGCATACCCATCTACGAAACTGTATATGGCACAAGCAACAGCACTATCCACTAAGACATCTATGTGAGGTAAAGGAAAGTTATCCATGGGATAGGCTTTATTCAGGTCTCTGTGATCCACATATACTTTTACCTTCCCATCTTTCTTTGCTACAGGGACTACTTTTGCTAACCATGTGGGGTATTGAACTTCCACTTGGCCTTTATTTGCTTTCTAACCTCTTCTTTAACCTTTTCAACCCATTTTGGCCTAAGCCTTCCAAGCTTCTATTTAATAGGTTTGTACCCTGGGTATGCTGGGATAGCATGTTCAGAGACTTCTCGATCTGTTCCTGGCATGTCTTCATATGTCTAGGCAAAGACTTTTTCATATTTTTTTAATATTCTCTCAAATTTTTCTCTTTCCTCAGGAGTTATACCTGATGTTAGTAAATTTATTTAGGGGTTTCTTTAGTTTTGAGATTGAATGAACATGTGTTCATTGAGTTAATATCAAATATAAATGCTTTATGATTATGATCATGCATATTGAAATAAGAAAAAACATCGCATAAGTAAGCAAAATTATTCATCTCATTAATGTAATCAAAAGAGCAAACATAGTTCTCATCAAATAATTCAGGAACATAAACAACATTAATAAAGGTGTCTTCTTCAATCTTTTCAACATCACGTGCTTCTCTTATCTCAGGTTTTGCTTTGGGTGACTCCTCAATTTGAATCTTCCCCTTGCCTTTCAGCTTAGTAACAAGTAGCTTCTTTGTCATGACTTCCTCTAACTCTTCTTTATCCCAGGCTGAATGGTGCAATAGAATTTCTTCGTCCCAGTAACCTTCAACTAGCTTGATGATTCCTTGTTCCTAATTAAAGACATCATTAAATAGCTCAAATCCCGGTATTAACTCACCATCTATCATATGAGATTTATTTTCCCCATAATAAAGGCACAGACCTGAAGATGGTATAAAACTCTAAGAAATGTGAGTGATTCCTTATACTTTATTTTTTTTCTTTTTTGCTAGAGCTCATGAAGCCTAACCCCTTCTTGTCCTTCTGACCTTGAGTAGTTACAATAGTCTGAGGTCCTTGAGAATTCTTGCCTAAACTAGCTTCAGGCAGGAAGTTCATCATCTTGAGCATATTAATTACTTGAGGACTGTCAGAAAAGTCATTCCTATCTCCTTCACCTTCAATAGCCACCACATGAAACCCACTAAATGGTTGCTTGGCTATTTCTAGTATAGACACCTGATTCTCTTTTGCTGCTTTGATGGTGACTACTTGACCATTGTAAGGAATTTTGATCATTTGTGCAATATAGATGGCACTTTTCCTAGTTTATGAAACCATGGTCTCCCAAGGAGTACAGAGAAATTTGTTGGGATAGGCAAAATCACAAATTTAGCTTCAGTATCAAAAAGTCCTATCTTTACTACAACCTCGAAGGTTCTAATAGCTCACCTTTTAGAGTTTTCATATGCAGAAATGGTCAAATCAAACTTACTTAGCATGTGTTCATTCAATCCAAAAGCTGAGATTGCCACCAATGAACAAACATTGATAGAAGATTCGTCATCTATCATCACACAAGCTGTGTGCTTTCCATTAACATGAGCTTTGATGTAAAGAGGATGATTATGATTCCTTCATTTTGCAGGTAAATCAGCATCGGAGTACACTACATTTTCTCCAATTCCTCCCCTTACTAGATCCAGTAACTCAAAAGGCAATATGGTAGTAGCAACAGTAGCCTCGCTCAGGGCCTCTACTAATTTCTGTCTATGCAAAGGAGATTACCTTAGCAGATCCCAAATGCATATCTAAGCCTATTTCTTCTTCAACTTCTTGATTATTTGATCATCCTTAACTTCCTTCTCTATCAGCACTGCGACAAGAGCCAACTGCCTTTCAATTTCTAGCTACTCTTTAACTCCTTGTGACTGCTTTCACTTCTTTTTCCTCTGATTCTTTTTCATCTTTACTGGCTAAACTTCAGATGTTAATGGGCACCAAAGCCCCCTCATCTGCACTTTTCGTAAGGGTGCCCTAATGGTCAATCATAAAAACTGGCCGATTTTCCTTAACTAGCTTTGTTACTTTCGTAGTGGAGCGAGTAACGACTAAGTACTTGTTCCCATATAGGTTTTTCATTTCATACCATTCAAGAAAGCTAGACTCAATCATGTACACAGGTAGGGGCACGACATTGTATCCTCCTTTTTTCTTCTTGTCCCTCTTTTCAAGGTTTGAAATCTGCTTGCTATCTATTAAGTCTTGGATTTTATTACTCAGAGTATGGTAATAGTCAGTCAAATGCCCAGTATGCTAGTGGTATGCACAGTACTGATCCTCCCTATGGTAGGGGAGCCCTTGACTCTTTGCAGGCCTTGACTGTAGTGGCTACATCTTTCCTTCTTTAACTAGCCTATTCAACACCCAACACAACAATTTTTCTAAGTCAGAATAATGCCTTTGTTGGCTGACTTCTGTAGCGGATACCTTTGCAGTCTTTCCAGCTTTATTCTGCCCATTACTATTCTCGATAGCCTTGTTACCACCAAAATTCCTTCTCTTATTTTCACTGATTGCCTTTCTGGCCAAATACTCCCCTTCAGTTTCTGTAGCTATATCCTTCAAGGATTCTCAGTCTTTCAAACCCTTCATTTTCAAACCATCTCTCAAATATAGACTCGTATTTTGAATGAACAACCTGATCTGATCAGCTGTGTTGGACTTTCTCTTCATCTCCATTACCTAATTTTTCCACCTAGTAAGGTACTTATGGAAAGACTTATCTTGCTTTTGTTAGAGTAATTTAAGGTCCTTCAGGGTGACTTCCATCCTCATTCTACAATCGTATTACTTGAGAAACTCTTCCATCAATAGGTCCCAATCTTCTTTGGTTTTCTTATCCAAACTGTGATTCCAATCTATTTTAGTCCTAGTCAAGCTTAAGCAAAAGTATTCTACCTTCTACTTCTTAGATAGAGTAGTCCTTTCATGATTAACGTGTACTGCTTAATATGAGTTGAAGGGTCCGAGATACCATCAAACCTAGGTAGGTTCGACATTTTAAATTTTTTGGGTAGTGGCTCGTCTCCATCCAAGTCCATATCTTTAGGGTTCATTCCCTTACCAATAGATAACAGCCTGGATATAGCTTTTACCCTTTCTTCCATCTTCTTAAAAGTAGGATCCTCAGTACTAAGATCCCTTATTCTTATATTCATCGTCGGAGGAACATATTCTTTATCCTCTTCTACTATAAAACCATCCTTAAGATCATGCCTTTTTTCCCTCCTAGGTGGATCTCGAAGCATAATAGCATCGGCGGCAACGTTTCTGACATGAGTCGGCTCCGTTGTCTCACGAGTAGGGACCACAGGTTGAGTTCTAGCACTAGGTGCTATTAAAGCCACCATTCCACCAATTATAGCTAACATTCTCTCTTTAAACTCCTGTAGATGCCTATCTAATCTCCGATCCAAGTCATCCTTTACTGTCGAAGGTCTGGTAGGAGTGACATTTACCCTTTCTCTCAAGAATGAAAACCTTACTGTAGTATCATCTACAACTCTCCTAGCTTCATTTCCTCTTCCAACCTCATTCAGTTCATCATTTGCCATTTTTAAACTTATTCCCTGGTTGCTTTTCGGTAATTGATTGAGAACTAACTTAGAACTAACCTTTGAACCCAAATCTAAACCGGAGTCTGACCTCAGCAAAGTGAACATGGATCTTTGAACTAGGCGCCCGTTCGACCCTCTAGACCACCTAGATGAGTCTATGATGGCTACAAGAATTAGATGTTAGGGATGATGCATGTACAAAATATATACATGATGCATACATGCAATGCAAGATTTCGTTAGGCGTCAATTACAAACACATACAAGCATATACAAAGCCTTCCAACCTTATTACTCCCACATAGGAGGTCGTGCAATCTCTTTCCTAGGTGGGCTAAGCCCATGGGTTAATAGGGTACCTAATAGACATATATGGTGCATGGCAGAAAATCGACAACATAACCTCTCTAATTGAAAGTGCAGGCATATGGATTTTGACCATTATGTATTTTGACTAACTCATACAGATCAAGTTAGGCCCAATGAGGCATGGCAGCTTTTGACTAGGACCCTCTTAATTTATTTGAATTTGGCCAATACATAAAGGTCCACATAGCAAGCAAAAGATTATTATGGTTATACAACCTAGGAGAAGTTGCTATTATCATTACATAGGCTTTAGTCAAGGGTGATGAAATTTTAGGGCTACCCAAGCATGGTCCTTACCAATACGTTTAGCTCATCACGAGTATAACGATCGATGGGTCACCATTTTATATACCGTTTGGTACTAGACTTGGGTTGGTGGGTCTCCTTAGCACCTCCCTACACTGAGTGAATGTAAGGCGTGCTTCAGGATAGGATCGGGGCTAAAATGGAATGCCTAACTTAATTCTAAGGCTCTAAGATGAATGCTGGAAATGCAATTTAGAAAGGAGAGGATTAATTAATAAAACCCAATTATAAAGAACTTAACCGAGATGTTTTTTAGAGCAAAGTCTCTTTAGTCCCCAGTGGAGTCACTATTATGATACAAGCTGAAGCCATTGCTCGTTTCCAGATTTGCTTTTGGAGACCTGTTTTTAGGGTTCGGGATTGGAAGAGGCTTCTTATTAATCATAAATTGGCTACTTTGTAATAAAAAGGGATCAAGCCTAAATTATTGTTGGTAGTTAACCCATGAAGGCATCTACTAATGTGCCTAAAAAGGTAGGTGTCATGGAGTCGACACCCAGTAAAATATTGGGAAATGATTCTCGATCGTTTGATGCCCAAATAGAGATTAGTGCTCGGGACATCACTCTTATTAGGCATCTTGGTTATGTGCTTGTTTTATAATTGGGTTTTAGATATTAATCCACTCTCTCCTCTCACATGATGTAAGTGATAGAAATTAAGTAAACATCCCAATCAAATAAAAGTAGTGAATAATGTCCTACTTAAGTTATTACATAAGAAAATCATCCCAAAAGAGCGAATAATATACCAAAGAAAGACAGATAAATATCATACATAAAATGGGCCATTCATTTGGTTTGAGAACATTGGTTTTCTCATGCATATTTTACAAAGACTCCTTTTATTACATTATGTGGATTTTTAGGTCAAAAGTTGGACATTGGTCCATTTTATTAAAGAAAACCCTAGTTAATAAGTAAAAATGATTTGAGTAAAATCTTATCATTTAGCATGCAAAAAAAAATCATTTTATTACTACCTAATACATCCCCAAAATAATACAAATAAAAAGAGAATAAATACATGAATAACACCATAATAAGTAAGAGAAAAAAAGATGGGGTAACCTGGATGAAAAGGTCAGCCAGGGTAGGAGCACGACTTCCTGTGCAAACACTATACGTCCTCTACAACCATAAATATACCAATTACTCGATAGAACAAATGAACAAATTAATTAGCATCGATAAAATACCTATATAATTTATGCTTATAAAAAACGATTACAGGTACAGCGGTGCATATATAGTAATAAAAACATGCCAAATATTGTGCAAATACAGCATGAAACAAGTATTAAAATAAAAGGCATAAAGAGAACCCTAAAATTCATAAAAAAACCCTTAAAAAATACTCTAGGGACAGCCAAAAAAAGGCGAGGGATAGCCAGGAAGGAGGCGAAGGATGGCCAAGAAAGAAGCGAGGGACATCCCGTCCTTTACATCTTTTTTTCGTCTCTCACTTATAGAACAGAGAAAAATTTATAAAGCAAGAGAAAAATGCAGAAAATTATACAAATAAATATTTTAATCCTAAATATATGATAATTAGACACCAAATCATATTAAAGCATGCCAAAACATTAAAATTTTTATCAAATTGAATTAATTAAGGAGATGTATCACATTACATGTTAAAAGGAAGAGCTTTCAAAACAATAATGGGGGAATCTTTTGTAACAGTCATACCTTCAATATGTCACAAACCAACAGTGAATCATATTTTAGCGAGATAAGCACATTACTCAGTTCTCAAAAAATTAAAGTAGATTAATTTAGCACCCAAATGAACATGTAATTGGATGAATAAATAGTAGAGAGAGAAATATAATTGAGCTTAAAACATTACTCTCAGGAGATATTCTAACTCTGTGATTTCTAAAGTCCAAATCTTCACTCCAAATCGTGTTTCTTGATGCTTAAAAGAAGTATGAAATTCGTTTCATGTTTTGTGAATTAAAGATTACAAAAGGTATAAAGCTTTTTAGAGAGAGAAAAGAAATTGTTTTTCTTCCTTCTCTAATGGCTTCTCTTTTTCAAAGAATGATGATTTCCCCCAAAAATCCTAATATATTTTTTTATACCTAAGATAGAGTTTTAATTTGATTATAACTCAAAAATTGCTAGATTAGGAGATAAAATTCCCAAAATTTGGACCAAATACCTTCCCTTTTTGAAATTCTAGGAAAATAAGGAAAAATTAGATTTCGACCTAGGGACGGGCGTTTGTAAGTGAGGATGTCCGTCCCTTATCACTAAAACAAATATTTCCTAAAATGCCCCTATTTTATATCCTAGAGGTTATGGCCCATAGAAGGGCGCCCCTTAGGTGACAGATAACCGTCTGTCACCACTGTTTGTCCAGAAATAGGTTTTTTTTACCCATTTTGTTAAATCACCCGAAAATATTCAAAAGTCTTTTAGAGAACCATGAAAATCTTTAAGAGAAAGTGATAAATCCATGATCAGAGCTTTAAGATCCAAACCCGCTGTCAGCGATATACTATCTCCTCATCATCGGGTAAACCTCATCTAGGCTACCTCGGGTTACGGTGTCTATAAATATGAAAAGCAAATGGATTTTCTTTCAATATCAAACTCTTAAGACTATTAAATGCACGCCATATATTACTAGCACCATTATATTCTGGTCCGCGAATTCTTGATATGCTTAAACCATACCTACAAAATAATAATTCTATTACCTTTTTCAATGATAAAGCGGTAGTATCACTAACATGCATTATACCAAGAAAACACTCAACAATACATCCTAACTTGTTAACATAATGAAAAGCAACAACTATTTCTTCTTTGTTGAATACATCAAGTGACTCATCAACAATAATAGCAAAATACTCATCTCCGAGATCATTTATTATAGCATTAGTCATCTCAATTGCAACAGCATTAACAATATCTTTTTGAATGTCAGAAGCAGTTAATCGATTATTCTCAAGAGCATTTAATCTATATTTTTTAGACCTTTATTATGATTAGCAAGAAATTAAAGAAGTTCAAGAAAGTTACCTCGATTAGATGAACTTTTTGACTCATCATGACCATAAAAAGCTAATCCTTGCTTCAAGAGAAATCGAATGCAATCAATTAATGTAGTTAATCATTTTCATTACAAGTCACTAACTTGACCATATTGCTTAGAAAGAGCAACCTCTATGTGTTGATTTTGTTTCATCAAACTTAACCGGTGTCTAACAAGTGTACTAGATCGGCTAGTAATATAGAGAAATAAGATTATGACCCAAAATATCGAACCCAAGGGAAACTTGTGCTTGTATGTGCTATTTCAATTTCAAAACCAATTTTGTGTGTAAAGAGAGAAGAGAAATCCCAAAGTTGTGATGATTTGAAAACAATAATTTAAAACTAAATTAAAACAATAAAAAAAAACTAAAGTAATGAAGATATTTATTGAAAGCAAGTAAATTGAATGAGTTAAAAATCAATGATAAAGACAACTTTCACTTAAGGACTATCCACCTTAACCGATATTGATATGACTTAATTAAAAGAAAACATACAAGTGATATGGAGAATTCAGTTAATAAACCCAAGTAACTTTATTCAAGATTACCATTCCAAGTATTAAACTCTCTTATTCAGAACAATTCAATACTTAGCATAAAAGTCTGAATTAATCCACTAGATGTCTATTAAAATCTTTCTCAAGAGCTTTAACTTCCAACTATTCTTGATTACACCTTTCTTAATCTCAATTTACTCAAATTAACACATAATCATAACTTATTCAGATTATAAACATGTATTAATCTAACTAAATTAACCTAAGAACATGCAGGTCATTAATCAACTCAAATCAATTAATTAACCAATGCTCAATCAAGTTAACAATTAACTTAAAATTGAATAAAAATAAGACTATGCTTAAGAACCAAGAAATAATCAAACTTGTATTTGAATTGAAACACAAACTTAAGTCATAACAATACAAGTTAAGGATTCAAGTATCCTTTAGCAAAAGTTAAAGAAAACTACTCACAAAACATTGTTAAAACTAAAGATAAAAGTTGAAGAAAAACAGTAAAAACAGAAACGTAAAAATAAACTAAGAAAAACAAAGCTAAAAAACTCAAGATTGATCTCTAAGATTCCACACCCTCTTCTATGTTTTAGCTTGCTATTTATAGGCCAAAGGAGATCTAAATTACTTCCTAAACTCTTAGAATTGAATTGGAAGTAATCTAGCTGCTCAAAATAGGAAAGTCTGCCAAAACAGGAAACTCGACAAAACTTCGCAAATAAGAATTCTGGAATCACGTGGCCACAGGTTCATCAATGCCTTTCCTACACGTGGTCACGGTTTCATTTTCTCCTCCTCCACACGTGGCCACGTGTGATCCTTCACTAGGAATCCACGTGGTCACGTGGTTTTTGCATTTCTTCTCCCTTTCTCATCACATGGCCACGGCATCTTTAAAATCATACCTACACGTGACCACGTCTCAAACTCTTCCTTGCCTTCACGTGGTCACGTGTCAAGGCTCTGGACTGTACCTTCGTTTTCTCGACCAAATTTCTCATAATTGTACTTTTGACACTGAACTTTGCACTTTTTACACTTTAAGCCCTTTTTTATCAATTTGACCCTGAAAATCATACAAAACACAGAATTAACCTTAAAAACATAAACATTAACAAAATAACTCTAATTTAACCTAAATAAAACCAAAATAACTAAATAACACAACTAAAAACACATTAAAAACTATATATAATTCACATTTATCAAATACCCCACACTTAAACCTTGCTTGCCCTCAAGCAAATTAGAACAAACCCTCCTTCAAAACTTTTAAACTTGTATCAAGATATGCAATTTCATAACCAAACTTAGCATTTTAACACAAGCACTTAATATAACCTCTAAATAAATCAATCTTCAAACAGGACAATATGAGATAGTTTCCTTGTGTGTGTGTAAGACCAAATCATTTTAAGTATTTTCCAAATCCAAAACACCAATGCAAATTCATAATCAAGTTTAGAATGAATGTACACATAAGTATACACATGGTTTCGTGCTTGAAACTCTAGAAACACCATAAGCCTCTCCTTTAGCACCGAAACCCGAAGGTCATCTCCGCTAAACAACTCAAAAAAATAAAACTTAGAATCACTTAGGTCTTTTAAAGGTTGTAATGGGGCTAAGGTTTTAATTATCAAAGAATGGATAAAAGATCAACAATAAAAATAGCCACTCTAAGATAAAATAGACTAATAATTCACAAATTTCATCCCATTAAGTTAAACATTAAAAACTTTAGCCAAACTTTCTCAACTCTTCACAATGCACAACTCTTATAAAAGAGAAATAATAATTGAAACTCTCTTTCACTCACAATTTATACCCCTTTTCAAGAAGTCATAACCATTTTTCCTTGTAACTACCCCACACTTAAGATTTTGCCATACATGCTAGCTTTATTTCATTTTCTTTCTTTCTTTTTCTTTTTTTTTTCACTTTTTCTCTTTTCTTTTCTAACCTTGATGTTGGCCATATAATAATAACATGGGTAATAACAAGGTAACAATTCACTATTTCTTTGACTTCAACAATAGCCTTTGATAATAAAATCAAACACATCTTACCACACTCATCAAGATACCCAATTCCTATTAATCCATCCTATCCTAGAGTGGCCAATTCTAGAAGGGAAGATAAAAGCTTTTTAGGCTATATGGTAAAATAAATGAGTGTAACAAGAAAAATAAATATGGCACGCATTAAGCATATCTCATTAGGCTCAAAATGGCTAACAAAAGATAAATATACATATAGGGTAGGAAAATAAGTTAAGATATGACTTATCAAGAAAAACATTGCCTAGATCACTTTCCAAGTTGTTTTGAGTTGTTTGTATGCTTTGAAGGGTGATGAGGAAGGTTCTAGTGTTCAAAAATTCATCACTTAACTATGTCAATGCATTGTTTTTTTCTAAGTTCAAAAACTAGTCTTAAGTGCTCGAAAAGATGGAAACTAACAAATATTTATCAAGCTGAAAATTAACCTATCTAAAGATTTATTAAACAACATAAATGTTCTATTGCTAAGCAAAGGTTTAAAACATGCATATTCCATATCCAAGTTCAAATTGTTCCAAGTCTTGAAGACAACTAGGGCAAACTAAGTTCTCATGGAAACTAAATGAAAAGGTGAAATATATACATTTTAACAAGTTTTACAACCTTAAGCAAACAAACAGAACATAAAAAAAAATAAACTACTAAAACACAAAACACACTAACAAAACTTGATTCATGAAAAAGAAAAGAAAGATAGAAATCAAACTCCCTGAAGGAGGCTACCCCCTCCTCAAAACGTTGCTGTCCCAGCAAACAAAGATCTATTCAAATGGAGGTGGTGGTGGTGGAAAACGCTGTAAAAAATGATTGATAAAATGCTAAACTCGTCTATTGCCTTCCATTACCGTATCCCTAAGCATATCCAATCTTCCTTGCATCTGATCGAGCCTCATTTGTTGAGCATCCAACCGACCACTCAAGTGATTAAATGATGCTTCCCATTCTGGTGTTGTGGGTTCATTTATGGGAGACGGGACTGCTATGGCAACACGCTCTTCTTCTGGCTCATTTGGCTGCTCTTCTTGCTCCGCAATCCTAATATGATTCTCTTGCAAATACTCCTCTCGGGTTGCCCAATGTCCTCGGGGCTTAGGTATCAGAATCTTCATCCTTTTCAATATTCTATTATCAATGCAAGGCAAATCTCTTGAAAATGAAAAGTACACCAAAAATGCAGCACAAAGTGGAGATGGTGTGTATGAGGTGTAAAAACCTAAAATGGTGATGCAAATGTGGAGAACCAAGTGATGAATGATGGAAGAGAGAAGAATATTGAAAGAGGAAGTTAATGGAGATGATGAGTGTTGATAGGAGGTGAAAATCCGTGGGCACGGACAAATTGAATGGTAGTGAGACGTGGGCACGAGAGAAAGCAAAAGGAAATGAGAATGAAGCAAAAATTAAGATCGTGAAGTGAATTTATAAACAGGCAAGGAAGACGTGGCCACGTGAGGTTCAATGAAGAACTACACATGGTCACGTGTAGGTATATGGCCTCCTCACTTTTTAACCCGTGGCCACGTGGATCCTCATAGAGAGACCACATGTGGTCATGTGTAATTTAGGAAACTAAGGCAGTGGAGCAACCCGTGGCCATGTGGTGTTTTGCTTATAAAATACCCATGGTCACGTGTGTGGAAGTGAAGTGTGATACTTAGCAACCCGTGGCCACGTGATGGCAAAGGAAGAGCCACATGTGGTCACGTGTTCATGTATTTTCCTGCCTTTCTTTCTTCGTTTTTGAAACACGTATACACAAAACTCTTCTTTCAATGCAATTCTTCCAATTTTTAAGTTTTGAAAACATTAACTTATCTCTAGGAAAAACATATCTTCTTTTAAAAACATTGCTTTACTCATTCTTTTCATGAATCAAAACACACAACCATAAAAAATGCAAAAACATGAACACTTAACTAAAACTCAATTATAAAATGAAGAGAGAGAAGGAATAGAAGTTTTGAGTTTTTGAAGTCTCCAGCTAGACTTTTCAAACCGGTTTTTAAATATCTTGAAGAACCATGGTTGCTTCAGCAACCTCTTGTTGTCCGATTTGGTATGGTTTAAGATGATGACCATTGACTGTAAATTCACGTCCATCTTTTAGGCTTTTGATCGTCACTACACCAAGATTACTGCTTGTCATCACTTGATATGGTCCAAGCCACTTCGATTTCAGCTTTCCTGGAACCAAACGAAGACGACTATTATAAAGCAGTACTAACATTCCCGGGACAAAATCTTTTACCCTTAAATGCTTGTCATGCCATCGTTTGGTCTTTTCTTTGTAAAGTGCAGAATTGCTATATGACCATTGTCGAATTTCATCAAGTTCATTGAGCTGAAATTTTCTTCTTTCACCTGCATTACTCAAATCAAAGTTAAGAAATTTTGTAGCCCAATATGCTTTATGTTCTAATTCGACTGGAAGGTGACATGCTTTCCCAAAAACAATTCTAAAGGGAGACATACCTATAGGGGTTTTAAATGCGGTTCGATAAGCCCATAAAGCCTCATCTAACCTAAGAGACCAATCTTTTCTAGAGTTATTTACTGTTTTCTTCAAAATTGATTTCAACTCCCTATTAGATACTTCTACTTGGCCATTGGCTTGAGGGTGATATGGGGTTGTGATTTTGTGCTTGACACCAAATTTCTTAAGTAAGGTCTTGAATTGATGGTTGACAAAGTGTTTGCCCCCATCACTTATAATAGCTCGAGGTGCTCCGAATCTAGTGAAGATATTATTTCTAATGAATTCCAGCACAATTTTTGCATCACATGTTCTAGTAGCTATTGCCTCTACCCATTTACTCACATAATCCACAGCTACCAATATATACTCAAACCCAAATGAATTTGGAAAAGGACCCATAAAATCAATGCCCCAAACATCAAATATTTCTACTTCTAGCACATTGTTCATAGGCATCTCATCTCTCTTGGATATGTTTCCTACTCTTTGACATTTATCACAAGTGGCTATGAAAGATTTTACATCCTCAAATAAAGTAGGCCAGAAAAAACCTGATTGGAGTATCTTTTGAACTGTTTTATTTGGTCCATGATGACCTCCAACTTCACCCCCATGGCATTGGTGCATGATAGCTCTTTGTTCCGATTCCGGTACACACCTTCTCAATACTTGATCCGGACATATCTTGACAAGGTATGGATTATCCCAAAGGTAATGCTTGGCATCCGTTATGAGCTTTTTCTTCTGTTGCTAAGTAAATTCCTTAGGGAGATAGCCACCTGCAAGAAAATTGGCTATATTAGCGTACCATGGAACTGAATTTTCATAAGTAAAACAAGCACAAATATGTTCATCAGGAAATAAATCAGGAATTTCTCCCTTTTCGATGTTAGCATGATCCAATCTAGACAGATGGTCAGCTACAAAATTTTCTGCTCCTTTCTTATCCTTGATTTCGATATCAAATTCTTAAAGTAGTAACACCCATCGGATAAGTCTTGGTTTGGAATCCTTCTTGGCAAAAAGGTGTCTTAATGCAGCATGATCCGACTAAACTGTGATTTTAGATCCTAAAAGGTAAGATCGAAATTTCTCAAATGAAAAGACTATTGCCAAGAGTTCCTTCTCCGTAGTGGTGTAATTAACTTGGGCTCCAGTAAGTGTGTGGCTCGCATAGTAAATGGTGTAGAAAATCCTCTCCTTTCGCTGTCCTAAAACCGCTCCAACTGCGTAATCACTTGCATCACACATAATTTCGAACGGTAAGCTCGAATCGGGTGATGCAATGACCGGTGCACTAACTAATTTTTGCTTCAATAGGTTAAAAGCCTGCAAACACTCAGCATCAAAGTTAAATGCAGCATCTTTAAGCAATAAGTTAGAGAGTGGCTTGGCAATTTTAGAGAAATCCTTACTAAATCGACGATAAAACCCAGCATGACCAAGGAAACTCTTAATGCCTTTTACACTAGTTGGTGGAGGTAATTTTTCTATCACATCAATTTTTGCTTTATCCACTTCAATGCCTTTTTCAGAAATTTTATGCCCTAAGACAATGCCTTCTCTAACCATGAAATGACATTTTTCCCAATTTAGCACAAGATTAGTTTCTTGACATCTTTTTAAAACCATTGCTAGATTATGCAAACAAGAATCAAAATCATGCCCATAAATGGTGAAATCATCCATAAAAACTTCCATAAATTTTTCAATAAAGTCATGAAATATGGCCATCATGCATCATTGAAATGTGGCAGGTGCATTACAAAGTCCAAAAGGCATTCTCCTATATGCAAATGTTCCATATGGACATGTGAATGTGGTCTTTTCTTGACCTTTCGGGGCTATAGGTATTTGCATATACCCCGAATATCCATCTAGGAAATAATAAAATTTATTTCCTGCCAACCTTTCTAGCATTTGATCAATAAAGGGCAATGAAAAATGGTCTTTTCTAGTGGCATTATTTAACCTTTTATAATCAATGCATACTCTCCATCCCGTTACTGTGCGTGTAGGAATTAATTCATTATTTTCATTTACTACTACAGTCATTCCCCCCTTTTTAGGCACACATTGAACAGGACTTACCCAATTACTATCGGAGATAAGATAGATAATACCTGCATCAAGTAGTTTCAATACCTCCTTTTTCACTACCTCTTGCATAGTTGGGTTGAGCCTTCTTTGAGGTTGCACTACTGGCTTAAAATTTTCCTCCATGGGTATACGATGTGTACAATAGCTTGGGCTAATTCCTTTTAAATCGGATGTTGCCCAACCAATTGCTCCTTTGTGCTTTTTGAGGACTTCAATAAGCCTTTCTTCTTCCAAATCTGTCAATAAAGATGAAATGATTACCGGGTTAGCATTATTACTCAAAAATACATATTTTAAATGTGATGAAAGTGTTTTCAGTTCAGAATCCTCCTTAAGAGGGGATGGTTCATCCTCTTTTTCCTCATCCTCACTGTGCTCTTGTTCTAGAATTTGTATCAACTTTTTCTCCTTTGTATCCAACTCTTCCTCTTTCCTTGGATGCATTAAACAATTTTGGAGCTCATCTTTGAGAATTACTTCCTCTTGCTTTGTGTTGGCACATTCGTGAATCTCATCAACAAAACAAATGGATTCTTCAAAATCATACGAAGGGTGTTTTAAAATTTTATTAACATTAAAAATCATTTTCTCCTCGTTAAATCTTAAAGTGACCATTTGTCCATGAACATCAATTAAAGCTCTTGCTGTGTTCAAGAATGGCCTCCCCACAATTAACGGCACCTTTCTATCCTCTTTCATGTCCATTACCACAAAGTCAACTGGAAATATGAAATTTCCTACTTTTACCAATAGGTCCTCGATGATTCCTTTTGGCCTCTTTACCGATCTATCCGCCAATTGAAGCGTCATTCGGGTTTCCTTTAAATCACCTAGATTCAATTTCCTGCAAATTGAATAAGGCATCAAATTAATACTTGCACCCAAATCACATAAAGCATTTCCAACAAAATTCCCCCCTAGTTCACAAGGCAATGTGAAACTACCTGGATCTTCCAATTTTTCAGGAATTTTGTTGGTTAATATAGCACTACAATTATCGGATAATTGAACCGTTCCTATGCCTTCTAGCTTTTTCCTATTCGTGCATAATTCTTTCATAAATTTAGCATATTTAGGCATGTGTAATAAAGCTTCAGCAAATGGTAAATTTATATGCAGCTTTTTAAACATGTCTAAAAATCGACTTAATTGCTCATTTTGTTTTTCTTTTCTAGCTAGAACAGGAAAAGGTAATTGAGATTCATCAAGAACAGTAGAAACAAGTTTTTCTTTACCTTTACCCTTATCAACCGTAGGAGGCACTTGTTCATTATTTTCAGAATTAGAAACACTTACCTCCATTGTCGGTTCCACCTTTTGGAAGAATTCTTACCAAGTTCAGTCTTCTCTAACTCTTTCCCACTTCTTAAGGTGATTGCTTTGGCTTCCTCCTTCGAATTTCGGTCGACATTGGATGGAAATGTCCCTTGAGCACGGTTTGATAAAGAACTAGCAAGTTGCCCCATTTGGTTTTCTAAGTTCCTAATGGATGCCTCTTGGTTTCTTATCCAAATATCTTGTGATTTCCATCTAGCATTTTGACTAGCTAAAATTGAGTTTTGGGATGCCATGAAATTTGCAATCATTTCCTCAATATTAGATTTCTTTTCTTGAGGTGGGGGAGGTTGAGGTTTTTGAAACCCGGGTGGTTAGTGGTATGCTTGTGATGGGTATTGGTAATGTGGTGGAGCTTGGTTTTGGTATGGAAGTTGATTATTGGAAACTGGATTGTGGTTAAATTGGGGTCTAGGATTTGGGTTAGAAGAAGAAGAACCTTGATTACCTTCTCTCCATGAAAAATTTGGATGGCTTCTCCATCCTGCATTGTAAGTGTTGCTATATGGGTTCAAGGCACTCACTTCTTCAACCATGTTTTCAACATTCTTCATTCCCAAAGATCCTGTAATTCCTACATAAGAATCAACTTCATTAGACAACATAGAGATATTTTTAGTTTTAAGCTCATTTATTTCTTTTAAATGTCTTTTTTCCATTAATTCCAATTGAGCTTTCAACATAGCTATTTCATCAACATTATGAACTCCCTGTTTCTTTTGAGTTGCTCTAGAGCTTGCCCATTGAGCATCATTAGTGGCCATCTCATCAAGGAGTAAGAATGCATCCTCGGGAATTTGATTCATAAAACTCCCATTTGAAGCTGCATCTAACAAGGATCTTGTTGATGGATGAGCACCTGCATAAAAAATGTGCATCAGTTGAAAAACAGGAACTTCATGATGAGGGCAACTTTTTAAAAGTCTCCTAAATCTTTCCCATGCCTCATGGAATGGCTCCTCATAATATTGTTGAAAATCACTAATTTGTTTTCTAATAAGGGCAGTCTTAGTGGGTGGAAAAAACTTGCAAAGAAATTTTTCTTGCATTTGTTGCCAAGAATGGATGGATTGATTTGGTAGCATTTGAAGCCAATCCCTAGCTTTTCCTATAAGGGTGAATGGGAAGAGTTTCAACCTAATTGCATCAGTCGATACATTAGGAATTTGCACAGTGTCACTCACTTCTAAGAACATATCCAAATGTTGTACAGGATCCTCTATATTCGAACCCGAAAATTGGTTTCTTTGTACCATAGTGATGGTAGCAGGTTTAATCTCAAAGGGTTGGTGGTGAGGGATCTTAATAGTTCTATGTTCTTCATTCCACCTAGGGATAGCATAATCCCTTATGATTCTAGGTCGATACCCATTTTCGGGAGCTTGGTGGGGTATGTGTTGCTCTTCGATCCTAGGTGGTGGATTATCCATAGGTTGTTTAATTTCTGGGTCGTTCATATTGCCTCTTCTATTCCTATGGAATTTCCTTTCAATTTCAGGGTCTAATGGTAAGATGGGGTTGTCTCTCACCATAAACCACTAATCAACCAAAAAGAAAATAGATGAAGAAGAGAAGAAATCACACAAAATAGATTTTTAAAATCAAAGTAAACAAACTAACGCCAATGTGTTCCCCGGCAACGGCGCCAAAAAAACTTGACCGGTGTCTAGCAAGTGTACTAGATCGGCTAGTACTATAGGGAAATAAAATTATGACCCAAAATATCGAACCCAAGGGAAACTTGTGCTTGTATGTGTTATTTCAATTTCAAAACCAATTTTGTGTGTAAGAAGAAAGAAGAAAAATCCCAAAGTTGTGATGATTTGAAAACAATAATTTAAAACTAAATTAAAACAATAAAAAAAACTAAAGTAAAGAAGAGATTTATTGAAAGCAAGTAAATTGAATGAGTTAAAAATCAATGATAAAGACAACTTTCACTAAGGACTATCCACCTTAACCGATATTGATATGACTTAATTAAAAGAAAACATACAAGTGATATGGAGAATTTAGTTAATAAACCCAAGTAACTTTATTCAAGATTACCATTCCAAGTATTAAACTCTCTTATTCAGAACAATTCAATACTTAGCATAAAAGTCTGAATTAATCCCCTAGATGTCTATTAAAACCTTTCTCAAGAGCTTTAACTTCCAACTATTCTTGATTACACCTTTCTTAAGCTCAATTTACTCAAATTAACACATAATCATAACTTATTCAGATTATAAACATGTATTAATCTAACTAAATTAACCTAAGAACATACAAGTTATTAATCAACTCAAATCAATTAATTAACCAATGCTCAATCAAGTTAACAATTAACTTAAGATTGAATAAAAACAAGACTATGCTTAAGAACTAAGAAATAATCAAACTTGTATTTGAATTGAAACACAAACTTAAGTCATAACAATACAAGTTAAGGATTCAAGTATCCTTTAGCAAAAGTTAAAGAAAACTACTCACAAAACATTGTTAAAACTAAAGACAAAAGTTGAAGAAAAACAGTAAAAACAGAAACGTAAAAATAAACTAAGAAAAACAAAGCTGAAAAACTCAAGATTGATCTCTTTTCTTCTGTGTTTTGGACTGCTATTTATAGGCAAAAACGTGGTAGATTTCTTCCAAAACTGCAGAAACCAAATAGGAAGTGAATTCTGCTCAAAACAGGAAGTCGAAAAATCCTTCGCGATATGGGAGTATTCAGTCACGTGGCCACGCCTTCATCAGTGCCTTTCCTACACGTGACCACGTGTATACATGCCTCTTCTCCACACGTGACCACGTTTGGTCCTTCAATGGAATCCACGTGGTCACATGGTCTTCCTCTTTTGCTTCTTCCTTTCATCACATGGCCACGTCTTCTTCAAGATTTCTTCTTCACGTGGCCACGTATATGATTCTTCAATATTTTCACGTGGTCACGGCTTAAAGCTCTGGACTACATGCTCGTTTTCTTGCTTAATTTCTTCAAATTTTCACTTTTGGCCCAAAACTTTGCACTTTTTACACTTTACGCCCTTTTTTGTCAATTTGACCCTGAAAATCATACAAAACACAGAATTAACCTTAAAAACATAAATATTAACTAAATAACTCTAATTTAAACTAAATAAAACCAAAATAACTACATAACACAACTAAAAACATATTAAAAACTATATATAATTCACACTTATCAAGGATCACATAATC